>OX579664.1:3094653-3525113 GCA_951230895.1 Carpatolechia fugitivella
AAATATCATGTTTGACAATTATATATACCTAGCTAGATCGTTTCCTAAAAATTGAATAATAGTGATTTAATGGCTATTATATTTTCTAACATAATATGACAATTACATATTATTATTAAATATTATTATTTATGGTGTACACAAATAAATGAATAAATAAATAATTATGAAAATTCAACTGACGTGATAACACTATCGAAATAAATAAGGTTAAAATAAATGTACCTTTAACATCGAAAAGAGATAATACTGAATTGGTCGTTTGTAAAGGAAAAGACAGTAACAGTTCTAAAGGAATCGGTAACCAACATCGATTTTAGTACTAAAGTGCCCCTGATAGGCAAGGACTAAGGCTGAAAATTTATTTCAGGGCTAACTTATCAACTTAGGTCCTAGTTTACTAGAAATCGTGGTCAATATCAAACTTCGATTAACAATTACAACTAGATATCGGGTCGGTGCAAACCGTCTCGGTAAATAACTCGTCACTTGCGGCGCGAGGTCTTATTTTGAATTAGTTCGGTTGAAACAAGAGAAAACGAATGGTCGTAGGTAAGAAATGTTTTGAAGATTTGCGATTTTATTACTTGGCATTAGAGTTGTTATAAGGTTGAACTTAAAACTGTTTTAAAACGGTTGTCTCGGTTGGATAATAAACAAATGTAGCTGTATAAGTATATATTGACGCAGACAGCATTTAGCTTTGATTTTGTATGCGACCCGTTATCTAGTTGTAATTGTTGATCGAAGATATCAAATAAGAACATGTTGAATATTTAATTTCAATTTTACAAGTTTAAATTTTGTATTAATTTCAAAAATAAAATTTAAAATGGCGCCTTAATTTTGGCGCCCTTTCGTGTTGACGTCCATTTTGTGTTCACAATAATTTGGTTCTAGACGCATTTATCTAGAGAAATTGAAATAAAATAAATGTTTATTGAACACAGGGTTCATGTGTTCAATATAAAGTGTATTTTGTAAACGGTGGCTCAAGTTATTGTTACGATAGTACAGGAGCCCGAGTGTTTAAAGAACTCGACGCTAGTTCTTGAGATCCGATGATATGCAACAACGTGCGACCCGGCTGTGTATTTAGGTTTTCTAGACGATGTTTCGAGACGTCATTCTATATGTTTCTCGTTTTGTGTTTCTACTACATGATCAGTTCGATAGTTTACTAAACTTTCGCGTGCGAATGACCTGAATCTACACCTTGTTGCGATCTCAGTTTTCCTAAAGCCATTTTCGGCCATCAGCAATGGTTTGTTATTGGTGTCTTTCGAAATTGTTTATAGAGTTGAAATAGAATAAACTAGTTGTTGAATTCATAAATATAATACAGAGGCTCCTGTGCTAATATTGTATAATATTGAGAGAATTATTGGAACCACAGGGGGCGAAGTGATTGTGATAAACCTAGAATTATTGCTAGGGTAAGATATGGCGAGCCTCGATAGATGTCACTTCAATGATTAAATGAAAAGTTTTTCTTGTTCTGGAGTTTCGATAATTTTGAATAATCTATATACCTATAGGTATACAATTTTAAAGTAATACGTTTAGAACTTTTTCTTTAAACTAAAAACATCTTCTCTATACTTACTTATATTCTATCTTGCTGCAGCAGTTTCGGCTTCTATATATTTTTATCCATTTTTAGGGTTCCGTAGTAAAAAAAGGAACCCTTATAGTTTCGCTATGTCCGTCTGTCTGTCTGTCTGTCCGTCCGCGGCTTAACTCAGAGACTTTTAGTACTAGAAAGCTGTAATTTGGCATATATAAATCATGCCGACAAAGCAAAAGAATAAAATCTTAAATTTTTTTTTAGGGTTTCTCTGGTACCCGTGAAGTGGGGGATTTAAAAAAAAATAAGCGTGTTATTACATCGAAACTCCAGCACGAACAAAAACATATATTTTGACAAAATATCTAATCGGCTCGTCTAATCAGTTACTATAGTTCTTATTAGTATTTGACAAACATACGCACATGTTATTATTAAATTATTGTTTATCATGTTTATCTTAGCATTCAATAACAGTTTGCTGTAGTGTATAAAATTAGTGAACGAGGCCTAAATTTGATGGTACCGTGAATTTGCAGGCGAAACTAAAAGAAAAGACTGTATCGGGAGTAGTCTAAGGGCGTTTGCCCACCACACGTATCGATTCCTTCTTATTCGATTCTTATTCGTTTCTGATCCGGTTTAGCCTTCCTAGTAATTGTATGGACGCTTACGCACTCACACGTATCCGGTTGGTATTCGATCCGTGAATTCAAACTCCGGATCGTTTTTTTTACGGATCAAAACCGAGTCGACGTGGCCGCCATACAAATTGTACGTACGCGCACTACACGATTCGGACGTCTTTTTCACGGATTAAACAAGAATCACGGATACGGATACGGATGAGTGCGCAAACGCCCTAAAAGATTAAAAAGATATTCTTGTCGGTTCAGTGAAACCTCGGATTACTTGAACGGATCTTTTGGAATTCTCACTTGGTCGAAATGTTAAGAGGTTTACTTTCTCGGCTTCACGTAAGAGTTGTTTTTGAGATCGGTAGTTGAACTGAAACGCACAATGTTCGAAAACCCTTTACGACCGATGCGGTATAGTACTACAATAATTAATTATTAATTTAACTCCAACTTTTTTTCTATATTTAGAAAGTTTCTCAACTTATTTTAATTATAAATATATATTTCAATATTTTATTATAGAGCTTGCAAACACAGTTCTTTAATTAAGTGCATCCTACCCGAAGTGGACTCTTACGGTACGACTGACAATAGGGAATATGCACATTTTTTTTATTCATTAATCGAAATATTAAAAGTTCCAGATAAACACATAAAAAATATTTTTCCAAATATCTTGCTCAGAAACAAAGTTATAAGGCTTCAAAGTTGATGGTTAGACAGAGAGGTCCGACATGACCATTGACGTCATTGGTCACGCGGGCCATACATCCGCCATAGAAAATTTTGTTTTTGTTGATGATGAAAATAGGGACAGATATATTTGTTTAATAATGTTGTAACTAGTTTGTTTTTCGATCAATTTCGATTCTGTTGTGTCTGTCATCACAACCTAGTCGTGTTTGGGCTCGTTGGATTTGTCTTAACAAAATCTTTAGTCATACGTGATGTCCAGGTTCTCATGATGGAGCCGGAAGGTGGCCATAGGAACTCCTTAAATACACACCACAACCTAGTCGTGTTTGGGCTCGTTGGATTTGTCTTAACAAAATCTTTAGTCATACGTGATGTCCAGGGTCTCATGATGGAGCCGGAAGGTATCCATAGGAACTCCTTAAATACACACCACAACCTAGTCGTGTTTGGGCGCGTTGGATTTGTCTTAACAAGGATACTCCACGGCTTTAAAAGCTTGTTTAAAAAGGATTTTTAATTATTACTTATTGATGTATACTTTCAGATGAACTATGAAAAACACGAATTTTTTTTTATGCATATTCCCTATTGACTGACCCGGATGATGAAATACATCTAGTTTTTTATTTTGTGCATGTCAGAAAACTTTGTCCTAGTCATTTCTGCGCCCCCCAAGGGTAGGCGCCCTGTGCCTGAGCACCGCTCGCACCGCCCTATTTACGGCACTGACTATACCGTGTGTGGTCGTAGGACGAAAAGACGAGAAAAACAAGATATGTAATTAATACGACCAAATAAGAATTGTTATGAGGAGCAATATTGCAAAAACATTAATTAATTTTGTCACTTGTTTTTTTTTGTTCACTTGTTTGTGATGTTATTATTATATCTTTGTAATCGAAAGTTATGTCAAATCCATCTATGAATTCACGGTAATGCAAATTTTTCTAGTCAAACTTGATAAATGTTGACGTTGAGTCTATTAAACTAACAATGTGTAATTACTAACAATTCATTTTAAAAGAGCTCTCGACATCAAACAGTATAACTTTTTCTTTAGGACTACTTCATTGCGACTTTCAGAATACCTGACGCTATTAGAAGATTTATTCTCGGACTATTTTTGTGGAAAGCCATCCAGGAAAATATAATATTTATTTTTCTCCGTAACGAAATATTTTTGTAACTGATAAACTAAAATGATATAATTTGTACTTATCTCATCTAGTACCTGTTATTTTAATATAAATACATAAATATATAGGTAGATATCGTCTATTATAGAATATAAAAAAAAACTGTTGATTCTAATGGGCCATAAATTTTAATGTTGGATTTAATTTCATGTATTTTCTTACCTTCGTGACCTAAAAAAAGGATCAGTGCACAAGCCGATCTGTCAATTTTATTAAAAGTTTCTCTTTTTGACCAAATATAAAAAGAGCTAACTTTTATACTCTTTAGATAAAATTGATTGATCGACTATAGTAATCGCATCGTAAGAATGCCGTCCTGACAGCAGGCAGGAAATATGAAAACCAAATGGGTGCAAAAGAGACAGAAGAAAAATTTTACGTGTATGACAGCTGTCAGGACGGCATTCTTACGATGTGATAGGTATAATAGCAGTAGTATGCAGTAGTAGTGCTTTGACTTAAAATAAAACTTTGTAATAAGTTGTTTTACTACGACCGCATATTGCATACAATATTCGCAAAAGCTTCGTATAATCTGTAGCATACTTCGGGCTGTGTGACCAAGCTAAACAATTAAGTGCAGGAATAAGCTTGTAAAACTTGTTATTTTCCGTCAGTTCGTTGTATTCGTATTCGTGTTGTATTTTGTATTTAGTTTCTTAGCTGCAAATAAGCTTGGTAATCTCGGAACAACCACCCACTGGACATTGCGTTCTGTATAATTTACTAACAAACTAATTATGAAAAAGCTGCGGGGCGGGGGCGCGGGGAACATGTCGTGATTGGTTCATCTCGCTTACGCAACGTATTGACAGGTCTCATAATTGGTCGAAACTGAAGTGAGCCGCGAGGTATTGGCCGCCAGAGATATTTATATGTGCAAATGCACCTATGCGTTTCGGAAAGTAGCGCCCTGACGTGTGGTGTCCAGTGCGTGGTTGGTCCGAGTTGGTAATCATTAGTTTGTAGAGGTTTGGTACAGATTTAAGTATGTCGCGCTTTATTGGAATATGCTAATATTAAAAAAATATAATTGGGAAGAATAAACATGGAAGTAGAATCATGGAATTACATATTATATAAAAATATTTTCAAACTTGTGCCAATATTTGATCTAAGGTTAGCTGACTAAGAATGTAAACTATTTAAAAGTACACCTCTTTTTTCGTCTCGTAATGCAATTTTGTTGTCCCTACGCTACACGAGGGCAGCTAAGCCAAAATACTAAGTTCCTTATTCAATTGGTGTTATTTTATGTCACAACTCCAATTTGTAAAACTGTGTATTTAAAGATGCTCAATAACTGGCCACCAGGGATTGTGTGATCGGTCGTTGAACTCACCCACACGATAAGAAGTGATTTATTCGTTATGTGAAATGTGCGATTTACATCCATGAAGTTTTCATGACAGACTCGAAGTCTTTGACTAGATGATAATGTTTATTATTGTTATCATGTTATAATAATAATAATAATGTTTATTATTGTTATCATGTTATAATAATAATAATAATAATAATATTAAACTGTGAATAAATGTAGTTTTAATAATTATTAAGCGAAAATTATTATTATTATTATTAGATATTTTGTTAACAGTCGTAATCTGTAACAATAGTAATCTGAATGTAGTTTTGCGCCTAGCTTGGACAATTTTAATTAGTTTCTTAAATACACAGTTTTATAAAGCTTAAATTATCTTCTGTGTACTCTTTTATTTTTAAACCATATCCGTACGAATATACAGATATAGTTTAGAAGGTGTATATTAATAGTATAATATCCTGACATTAATAATAAGAAAGTTATATATCATAATTTTATTTAATAATAGGTCTCTGAAAGAGATGTGATCTTTGTTTTAGTGTAGGTATCAGATAACGAACTTTAAAGTATTGACAGGAGATGTGGCCTTGAGACATGAGTTTGCAAAGGGAATGATTTTTTTCTTACTTCTTTTTCATTTATGTAATTATGAACATTGAAGGTTAATTTTTGCAACAAATAATCAATTAACAATTAAATTATTTGTTGCCAAACTTAACAATTAGTAGTGATATTTTGGGGCTAATCGCAGGAAGTTACGCTCAAATCCTTAATATAAAAAATTTAAATTGAAATTGAGTTTATCAGTTCGTCTTTTTCGCCTTTTAAAGACAAAAAAGAGACGGAAGATGAACTTGCTAATATTAGAGCTGTCAAATATCGAATTTGAACCTTACGCACTCATCAGTTGCACGTTTTTAGACATCCGATTTAATAATTTCTCAATTTGAGAGCTACGCCCTTATTTTAGGTCATTCAAAATGTCATTTGTTCATCTTTTTCCTCTCTATCTTTCGTATCCTTTTCTTATAGAAACGAAAAGGACAGATAGGTTTCAGGATTAGAGCATAACTTCCCAATTTGGGGTAATTTCCTATATACATTATTTGCGTTATTTGTGTCTCAAGTCCGCATAACGAAGTTCCTACAAATACACTTCAACACTAACTAACCTTGGGTTATTTTGCTAAGTAGGTCGAGGATTGGTCTTCAAGCCACAGCTGTACATTTTCATAAAATATTCAAAGAGAAGGATTGAAGGTCGTAAGAAAATCTTATTTAATTAAGGCAAGAACTTTAAGGATAGAAAGGTGTATCTTTAAACATAAGCTACAGTCATAGCGCATAACTCACAATGAGTAAGTTCTGCCACAGAAGAAATAATGTTCTGCGGTAGTTTCTTGGTGCGAGAGGGAAAACATGAAAAAAGCCTTGATATACAAACAAGTGACAGACTCTCCTGTCGAGACACACCCCTCCCGCACCAAGTTCCGAATCAGACTTTCAGCGCCGCCGTCAGCGATCAGAAAAGCAAAAAAATGTATGGGTTTCGCCGCTGACAGTAATTCGGAACGCGATTACGGGTGCTGTAATCGATTTCAGCGCGTTTCGGAACGCAGGGTTCAGTAATGCGCTAAGATTGTAACAGTGTGTAATGTTTTAAGTCTAAGGTTCAGTTGTGCCAGTTGTTTAAGGTAGTACAGACGGTTAAGGAAATGATCTACCATTTGTTATTTAGTTTCCTAGTTAACGAATATTTCATTAAGGTTTATATTTAAAAATAATCTGTTGTTTTACGATTTGAAATGACATTGAACCTTAGGATGGTATACCAATTTTTTGGCCGACTGTACTTGTTCTCGACTCCACTAATACAATGCAGAGTCCGCGCCACGACTCAAGCCCCGCGACGAAAACTGGAACTAATGTGACAGCTCCGCCAAATAAATAAGTATATAAACATAACTAAATAAATAAATAAATAACTACTCTGTTACATTATTGGGAAACTTATTAGGTTGATGGGATGATGATGAAAACTAGGGCGCATTCCGAATCAGACTATCAGCGCTGTCAGCGATCAGAAAAGCAAAAAAACGTATGGAGTTTTGCTTGCTGACAGTAATTCGGAACGCGATTACGGGTATAAAGTACCCGTAAACGCGTTCCGATATCGATTTCAACGCGTCTCGGAACGCATGGTTACACTTCTTACTGGCAGCACTTGCATTGCATGACTGCCTGCGACTGAGGCGCCGCGGCTATCGGACTTGAGTGGTGGCGAGGACTCCAACAAAACTACCCTAGGTACTGGGGTGTCGACACGCCGCATCCTAACAGACCTGTAAACATTGGTTGTGGTCTGTCGGCACCTAATCGAATTGTATTTTATGTAAATAAGTTTATTTAACGTTGGAATAGTGATATTTTTGTCCGAAATTCGACAAATAAATGTTAAATTTCAATTACTGTGGTTTGATTTACTTGTTTTAAGTTGCACTGGATCTAGAAAATGCTTAATACACATGGAATCTGACTTCTATCGCCGAAACCAAAAATTAATGGTTCGCGTCTGTTCAAAAGGGGCTATTTCCGTAATGGATGAATTTCCGTTTTTTCCATGAATTCTACTCGCACTGTTTTTATAAAGACAGTAATGGTACAGTCGCCTGCAGAGAAATCGGACCCCCCTGGCATAGCGTGGCATACATAGCGCATAGTATTCTAGGGGGGGTCCGATTTCTCTGCAGGCGACCATACAGGGGCATTTAGCAAGGTACGAGTATGAAGTTGGACGGAGCAGTTGGACATGTGCCCCGAAATGTATTTTTCTACATTCGTGTTCATCTTTGTTCTTCTCAAAACGGCAACTATGAAATACTGGGCGTTGTTGGGTGGGACTTAAAAAGTTTACATACTTACAAATACAATAATAGAATACCACTGTGAAGCCAGTACTTTGTTACCATCTAGTAAATCCAGCGCTTAGACAACACAATGGTATTATCATCATCTTACGAGAATAAATCAAAGTTAGAGTCTGTGCCAAAACAAAAGTGATTATTTCGCGCTGTGTAGTTTCGGCATTGTTTTTGTTAGGCTAAACAAACCATGATAGCACAGTCTTGAGAGCATCTACCGTGGTGAATCTACAATGAGACGACATGCAGCATCCGTGGGAGAAGGCATATAAAAAACGCATGAGGGAGAAAAAGTGATAAAGTTCCTACCTAAGTGCGGTCCATGTGTAAGATTTTCCCGTGGGAATAATACTTTCCCGTATAAAGGATCATATATGTTAATCCAGGTTACTATGTTCATTCCAAATTTCATCCAAATCCGTAGAGTACTTAATCGTGAAGGCGGAACAAACATCCAAATATATATTCACACTTTGTGATGGTCTGGTAGGGAAAAAAATGTTGAATTTAATATTTTACAGAAAATTTTAAAGTGTACATTTAGGCGGCCTTATTGTTACATAGCACTTTGTTCCAGGCAACTTGTTATGATATAAATTATGAGTGAGACTAGGTGTTTTTTTTAATGATTCTTACGTATAGATAAATAAATAATAACTTATGTCAAAATCAAGTCCTAAATAAAACGTTCATGATGGACGACGACGCTAGGCCAAAGTGTCATTGACGTCGTTGAACATTTTGTTATATTATGTTATATTATAATGCGTACCGCAAAGGAGTGGAATCTCCTGCCGGCGTCTATTTCCGAGCGCGAGCATATAATCCGACTCTCTTTAAAGCCAGAGTGAATAGGCTCCTTTTGGGTAAGCTCGCTACATCGTAGATCCCATCCCTGCTCTCGGGCTGGATCGGGGTCAAGAGCAAACCCGTTCAATATAAAAAAATAAATAAATTATAAACTTTTAAAAAGCGTCGGCGAAGAAATTCAAAGGTCGTGTCTAAAGTTGACCATCCCGCATTGGGCCAGCGTTGTCGACTATGATCTGATAGCCTGGCTATTAATCTCTGACAGATTAAAATTTTGAAAACTTTTTAATATTATTTCGTTTATTTATTTATTAAGTAAAATTGACCCGACTATAGTAGTGTAAATAGACTCGATAACAGGAAGATGTGCAATGTGATAGTGACTTTTATTACGTTTTATGTATCTTCGATTTGTCGTTATTTTTAGATTTCGACTGGTGGAACAGAACGCCCGAAGGTGGTTTTTCTTGGCTTTATAAAAAGTTTTTTTTTTTTATTATTATTATTGTTTGGCTCCAGGTACCAGATGTTTCAGAATTAGAAATCAGATAAATTTTATTCGTATTAAATTTAACAAATTTTTCGATTTTAAGCTAGCAAATAAGAATTTCCGCTACTACGATAGAGGCAAAAGTTGGTACACTAAGTTATTAATTATCAACTAACCAGTATTACTTGTACCTATACAAAGCCTAGAGTTCAAAAGACTGACATCAGCACTTCAACTTGATTAATGCTTGCAGGCAGACTGCTCAGTACTTCCTGGATGCTTTTGATAGTCAATATACCCATATATACATTACATATATAAATAGGTGCTAACATAAATCACGGCACGTAACTTCACGTAAGGTATTAGCCGTTAGTATATCGACGGCTCCGTAGCCCAGGTGGTAGTGTATCTGCCTCCGATGTGGGTCGCGGGTCCGAACCCGCCCAGGGCAAACATTCGTGTGATGAGCACTGTTTGCCTTGTGTCTGTTTGTTGTTTATCTATATAAGTATGTATTTATAATGTACCTATATATCAGCTGTCTGATACCCATAGTACAAGCTCTGCTTAGTTTGGGATGAGATGGCCGTGTGTGAAGATGTCCCCACATATTTATTTATTATATATACTATATATTATGTATACAGGGTTGCAACACATTTAGAGCAGACAAAAGTAAAACATTTGAGTACTACAACACGTGTTCCTTATCTAAAAACATTGTGTTTATGAGCACGTATCGGAGCCGTAGTTAAAATTATAGACGATTTACACGTTGACTAAAGAATAATGCTATCTACATTGCTCTTCCAGTACTAATTTACCGTTCCTAGTGCGGCGTAAACACAGCAATGTACACCGAATTAGACTGCATTTAGAAGTCTAAACGGGCTTCTACAGTAGTCGCTACACATTTGGAGCGCGGAACCTTTAGGGGCTACATGACTGCGCACACTAGCGCACTTCATAAAAAATCATCCTCCAACTCCTAGAAAACAAAATATAACGAAAATCTAGTAGATATAATTGTTTCATAGGTCATGTAGTATTTTTATAATGGGCGTTTTTCCCTTTTTAATTTTAGTTCTCACTTTTCCACTAGATGTCTGTTTTATATGGCCATAGTACGTTTTAATTTAGTTGTCAAATTGAATATTTTTTATAATACAATTTTATGGCTCTGGGTACGGAGTATCACAGCAAGTTTCTTTATTATTCAGGTTTACGGTTTTTTTACCCTATTTGAGTGGAAGGCTGTTGTTCAGTTTTGACAAAAGTGGAACCCAGCGCCACCTAGCATGCTTTTGTAGAACTAAAAGAAAAACCCCCACTGATAAAAATAAATATAGTTAATTAATTTTATCGTAGTTACACAATCATAGGCAGAAGTGCAAATAACGGTCGTTTTTAGCACTTTCGCTTTGAAACTACAATTATTAAGCATACTTAATATTTTTTTTCTATTGAAGTGGCCCCTGTGTAGTTAGGTACCTCTTACTCTTAACAATCCGAGGCGCTATGTCAACAGTGCGCTCGTTACAAACAAAAGCGGCGGATGCACGGTTCAAATGGGGATTAATGGAAATTATTCGCTTACCTAACGCCGGTAGCTTCAAGGAGGGGCTGTGCTGCCTCGGCTGCAAACCACTTTCAGTTTTATCCACCGTCTCGAGCTGGCAACACGCCGCCATTGCGCAACCGAACGAGCAACCGGCGCGAACGCCCGCATGACATACTTTTAAAGAATAAATCTAATTCTTACACTCATTTCAATATTCAAATTAAGAACAGTTTAGTAGAATCCTAAACAGGTTTTAGCTTAGTATTTTATTGGAATAGATAATAGTTTTATAATAAAGTTTCTTAAAAAGTTAATCAATTTACGATACGTTTTCCGAGCGTTTTCCGCGGAACGTTCGTTACGAAAATTCAAAGTTGCAAGGAAGGTTTTTAAAGTTTCAATTTCTGTGAAACAATTTTTTAAAATAATTTGTGACTTTGAATAAAAAATGTCGTGTAGAACACAGTGTTGTTATTCTGTAATGTGCGAAAGTGATGTGTGTGTTTAGTGCAGGAATATTTCACGAAGCACCATCTGTCGAAAAGTGAGTACTTACTGAAAATAAATACAAATTCAACAATAAAATAAAATAACCTTAGTCTAAAACTGTGGTCTAAAACCTCATTCCTACTCGCTCCCGGTTCAAAAGTGCCCATTAAACTAGCTATATTTCAGTAGCAAGGAATAGAGTACCTAAGGTTATATAGTTATTTGGAAAACAAAAGTTTTATTCACGTTTTCATTATGATAGTGGTTCCTTGTAATCTTGTAATCTGCCGGAACTACGCCGGCATCCATCTCTTTCAGGAAGACGCACGCGCAACCGATCTATTTACTCACTTGAGAGAAGATAAAGTAATCTAAGCTGCTACTTATCTATGTTTTAATTGCTTGCCTGCCTATCAATTAAATTGTTTATCCTTACTAACATTATTATAAACGCGAAAGTTTATGTAGAATGCATGGATGGATGTTTGTTACTCTTTCACGCAAAAACTACTGAACGGATTGGGATGAAATTTCGAATAGAGAAAGTTTGTACCCTGGATTAACACATAGGATACTTTTTTATAGGAAAAAGTCTTATTACCACGGGAAAATCTTACATAGCGCGAGCGTAGCCGCCGCGGGCGGACCGCTCGTTGTATATATATTATACACTCAGCGGCACGGAATTTAACCCAAACTTTATTTTTGAGTTTACACAAAATATAATTTAATTTTTTGGAAACTTCCGTTTCAGTTTAAAACCTCATTAGTGCTGGCTGTTTTTAGACAGTATCATGAAAAAAAAAATGCAAGCTGTCAATATCAGTTTTAAAACTTTTGGCGGGAAACGTTTTCCCGGAAAATTATTGCTAAGTACAGGTAAGTTTAATTTGAGTTAAATTTAATTTAATGATAATATCGTGGATTTAATTGAAATTTTATTGTTTTTAATTGACTTTTTATCATTTTAGGTTTACAATATGTCGCTTACTCCTGCACAAGTTGCTCAAGCTGTCGCTTTAATCGACGTGGGCCTGACTCAGCGCCAAGTGGCTGCAAGATTAAATGTTGCGCGTTCCAACTTGAAATATGCCGTAAAACGATACCGCGAGACTGGCCTGTACACGAGAAGACCGTGGAAGGCAGTGGTGGGGTAAGAAGCACATCCGCCCGCGATGACCGTTTTGTCGTGTTGCAAGTACAGCGAAATCGCTTCTTCACTGCTGTAGAGGCGAGGCAGAGTCTGCAAATGGTTCGAAATGTAAACGTCAGTGAGCGCACGATAAGAATAAGATTAGAGGAAGTCAACTTCATGCTTTTAGGCCAGCCAGAGGTCCATAGCACGAGAGGCATCATCGTGTAGCATGCCTTCGATTCGCACGAGAGCACGCTACCTGGAGTCTGGAGGACTGGGCAACGTTTTGTTTACGGACGAAAGTAGAGTGGCTTTGAGAGTTCCAGATGGTCGAGAGCGCGTGTATAGGAGACGTAACGAACGGTTTCTCCCAATAACTACCCGACAGACAGAAAGTTTTCAAGGAGGCTCGGTTATGGTATGGGGTGGCATACGTTCCGACGTTCGCACGGAGTTGGTTATTGTGGAAGGTCGAGAAAGTGCAGCACGCTACATTGAAGAGATTCTCCAAGAACACGTTACACCATACGTGGACTTCATCGGATCTATCTTCATTAAATATTTTTTTGATGAAAAGTGATTTATAATAAATAAACACATTTAAACTATAGTTATTAAAGCTTTAATACAATATAAATAAAATCATAATAAAGTTAATTAAAATCATTAAGAAATAAAGAAATACACCAAAGTACTTCGATTACTCATTATAACTGTAAATGTAGTTTTTGTATTAAGATTTTTAATTTTAAGTAATGGTAGAGCCCTCTGCTTGTGTATTATATTGCTGTGCCCTAACGGGGCTTCACAATTAATAATTTTAACACCTTATATTTCCTACTAGTACCTAAGTGCCTAATTAATTGTGGAAATGCAATAAATAAATTTGAATTTGATTTTATTTTATCACAGAAAAAAAAGAAACCTACCTAGCAGTGGCGAAGAGTGAAATTTTGACAAAGGTAAGCCGGAAGAGCGCACCCTACTTATTCTTTTTGTTTTCAAAACTGTGAGTTCGGAAAATGGAATTCATCGCTACACAAGTAGTCAGTTGAACAGCAATCCATATGAATTAATGCCGTAATAGCATACAGAACTCACCTCACTCAAAAACTTACCAATTTTACCAATTAATTGAACAGATCGTGAAAATTAGAGGCTGTTAGAGCGGATTTTCGAAAGGTAAGCCGATGGGAATCGGGTTGTATGGACCCTTCGCCACTGCTGCCTAGGATTCCCTGTACTATAAAAAACCTGTGAAGTTGTTTTTTATTATTGAATGCTCTACATTTTCATAGTTAGGTTTTAGGCTTTTTTTTAATATTCTTTACTAGCTTTCCGCCCGCGGCTGCGCACGCGATATGTAAGATTTTCCCGTAGGAATAATTATTTTACGTAAAAAGTATCCTATGTTTTAATCCCCCTGGATTTACACACCCTGGATTAATACAAACTATCTCCATTCCAAATTTTATCCAAATCCGTTTAGTAGTTAAGGTGTGAAAGCGGAACAAACATCGAAACATCCAAACATCTAAATATCCAAATACATATTGACATTTATAATATTAAATTTGTTATACTGGTTTATGTTGTGTACGAGGTTAGAACCACGTGATGTCGATTTGAAACTCTATGATAAATAGCGTTTCTTTAAATACATAGATAGATAGGTAAAGTTAATCTGAAGTTTCCGTTTTATAGTTTTTCTGATAAACTGTGAACGGAAGTTAATAAGATAATATATACCTAGGTACTAAATAATTATACGTCGTGGGAATTTGCTCTAGGCTAATTCTGTACGTATGTGGAGCATTTTGATTAACTTCGCGTTTATTGTAAGCAGATAATAAGTTGAAGTATCATTGAAGAGGTATCACACAACCTACGTGGCCGAGTGGTCGAGATGTCGACGCCATTACGGAGGTTCCGGGTTCGATTCCCGGTGAGGACACTGTCAAGCAAAAATCTCCTTGTGAGACTTTCCCCAGTTTGGTTAGGACATTGCACGCTGAATTCACCTGATTATCCGAAAGGAAAGATGATTTCGTGCTTCGGAAGGCACGTTAAGCCGTTGGTCCCGGCTACTATCTAGTCGTTACACGAGCCAAGTCAGTGGCCTTTGGCGGCTCTATAACACTGACACCAGGGCCCCGTTTCACGAAGCATCATTTTACTAGTAACAAGTTACAAATTCATTGCGTAACCAATTCGCCAAAATTGGAAGCCCTTATCGTTTTACCTCGTTGTCTACGCAATGTACATCAAATTGTACTTGTAATTTGTAACTTGTAGCTTCGTGAAACGGCCCCCAGGGCGTAACTGAATTTTATCAACTTAATGAACTATCCATTAAAAAAAAAAATTTCTTCTATGACTTGAAAAAATGTAAAAGTATTTTGGGTTGTCAATGGCTTTGGGCTGACAAAACAAAAATTTATTCAGTTTGCGATTTCATTTACAAATTCTAGAATCATTTTTCATTAACCTTTATCTGGAAGTCCAAAAGGTATGCGAGTAAGGCGTCTGATCTGGAACTCGTTCACGGATACGCAAGCATAAAAAAAATAGAAACATTTAAAGGTTACTTGGGTTTATTTAAAAAAAGAATGAGTGCCACATACCAAACTGAGCTGTAATTTTTTTTTTACTTATCCATTGGCCTTGCGTATAGTTTTAAGTCGCGTTTCGCAAGCTACTTGCGTGCCGGTTAAGCCGACCACTCTAGTGAAATTATGCTTGCCTATTGCTATCCGTCGGATTTATCACTCTGAGCCACGGTAAGAAGGATTTATTTGTAATAAAATAATGGATGGCGCGATTTATAAGACCAGTGTCTCTGTGAGCTGTAGACCTCGCGAGTATTTTTTTTCGTAACGGCTGATTTATGATTTTTTTTTCATTTTCAACCCTATTCTATCTATCTATCTATCTATCTAGCCCACATCTACCCACTGCTGAGTATAGGCCTCTTCTTTATTGCGCCATTTTAACCAAATATTTTTTTTAAATTTCCTAAAACTGACTCGACAAAGAAAATCTATATATTTATCGAAACTGCTCACAAAATTTCACGAGAATCGATTGAGAAACGCGACCTGAGAGTGGAACAAACAGACAGACAGATGGACATACAAAAACAAATTTTGGCCAAGCTGAAACGGAGATGCTTCGCGCTCGCTCGGTCAATAAGCAAAGAAGCGCTTGCTTCTAGGATACCGATGATTTTATCTATGAGAAAAGAAATATAGACCACCTGTCTGCCAGTACACTTTATTCAGTATTCAGATAAGATTTTATAAGATTAAAAGAGAGAAGAGATTTTATTAGATATTTTTTTTAAGTTTTTTTTATTTGTTTTTTTTTTCTTATTGTATTTAAACTGTACGTCCATCATAGGAAAGCCTATTAATATGACTGTATGGAATGAGACAATCATCTCATCATAAGATAGTTAAATTAGCAAAGGCGGCTGCGTCAATTCAATTATTTTTGAATGTTTTTAAATAGGAAGAAAGAAAGAAGAAAGACAGAAAAAACAAAAAAAATAATTAAGTTACTCTTATATTTACGAACTTTAGTCCGATCGAGCCTCGAGTTTTCACGTACAGAAATAAAAGCTAACATAAAAGTTGTCACGTACTTATTTAGACAAAAAATTTCAATCAGCTGTTTTTGAATTTAGACCTAAATCTAAATGTTTTAACACATTGTTACCAACCATTTCTGTAATTTATAGATGGACTATCTGGTCTAAAATATATTTTTTTGCAAACCGAGATAAACCATGATTAAACAGATAAAATTTTCTCAGAAAAAAATAAGTGGACAACTCAATTTTAACTTTGAGTTTCGCGATCACAGAGATCTCCTTATTTAATATATCTCTGATTATTTGCTAACGGAAAGACGCCTATAACTATGCAGAGTGCATAATACGCTTTCTTGAATTTCGAATGCTAATAAAATAAACGGATTGTGTTCAAGCACTCTACAAAATATGGCGAATATTGAAATATTGATTTACTTCACATAGGCACAAAGTTTTTTATTTCCATTTCTGGAAGAGTAGATTGATAAATCACAAAATTAAAAGTCATAATAAATACTTTATGTCTGCCTATAGATTCTAATCGCCTGAAATTGGGGTATAATTTATACAGAAGGTAAAATTCGTCATTTTTACGCACATAACTTCAGGCAAAGGAGGGCAGATCTGATAACATTACTCAGTGAAGATTTTTCCAACAAAATTCCGGCATAAAAAATTGCTCTAGCAAGTAAGTAAATATTAGGCTCCTCGCCATGATAATCAAAGGTTGCGCAAGCGCAGTTTCGAGTTCACGACTCTCTGTCACCTGCCGGGCTGCGGTCGCGGTACGAGTACAGTGGCGAATAATTTACAGATTGTTTGTTGATTGGAGAGCAATTTACATTATATTTAGTACTCAGAGAAACGCTTATAAAGCGTGGCTTGTTATCAACAACAGTTAATATACGCCCCCACCGAGGGGCTCAAGCCTTCCCTAAAGTAGAGCAACCAGGCCATAGTCGCTGGCCCAGTGCAGATTGGTCGATTTTATATACAACTTTGAATATCTTTGCATGAGTATGCAATTTTACTAACAATGTTTTCCTTCACCGTAAGAACGTTGAATAAACGTAATATGAATTCGAGATTTGAAAACACATTGGTATAGGTGGAGATCGAATCCGCGTCTTCCGAAAGGAAGACGGCCTTAGCCACTATACCACCGATGACGCTTTTGGTACCAGGCACATAAATACTAGGGGGCCGTTTCACGAAGCTACAAGTTACAAATTACAAGTACAATTCTATGTACATTGCGTAGACAATGAGATAAAACTATAAGGGCTTACAGTTTAGGCGAATTGGCTACGCAATGAATATCAAATTGTAACTTGTTACTTGTAAATTGTTGTTTCGTGAAACGGGACCTAGGCCTCACGGAGAAGCGTAACATAAATGTAACAGGCTTTTTTTTCTTTATTATAGGTTTCTTACAGTTAAAGACTGTTTATGTTTAGAAACGAAGGATCTGTTATAACAGTCTGTGACCTAGGTCAAAAGACGTGGCTTGAGATATTGACAGTATTCTCTATTAATCATTTGAATGAATGAATGAATGAATGAATATACTTTATTGCACACACAGAAATAATAAAGAAAAAGAAAACTTGAGAAAGTGCCTACGGGATAATTTGAACGCAACTTTGTTATCTGTAGCACAGTACCATTGTTTCCATTGCTTATATTATATAATAAACAAAATGGCTACAATAAGTTGTTGCTCACTACAAGTTATTAGTCATATCATAACTATGTTCAAAGGTTAGTTGTGTTTTGTTTCTTTGAAGAAACAATTTGTTATTAAATACTTAAAGAAAATTTATTCAGTGTTTATATTAATCAAAGATAAAGATTCTCCATCTGTATATAACTCGTGGCAGTGGGCTGGCCACGTCTGTCGCAGAACCGATGAGCGTTGGATGGAGCAGACACCCGTCATCCTCTCGAATGGAGACCGCGTCTCGGGAAACGTAGTGTGGGACGCCCCCCTGCCAGGTGGACTGATGACCTGAAGAAGGTCGCTGGTGGTGGCTGGATGAGGAAAGCGGGTGATCGTGCGCTTTGGCGTACCCTTGGGGAGGCCTACGTCCAGCAGTGGACTGCAATAGGCTGATTGGCATGGTACTTACTACTGCGTCATTCTGAGTAATTACTAAATAGGCAAGTTTCAAATAACGCAAGCGGTCAACTGATTCACGATGAAGCGGCATAGCTACAGAATTTCTGTTAATTTAGATAATCATTAATTCATTCTTCAAAACATTCATTCTTCTAGCATGTTAATCCTTTGTGTATTTATTTAGTAAATTTAATCTTAATTGTTACATAATAAGTACTTAGGTATTTATCGATGAACTTAGGATGTCCTCGTGCGCTTCTCGTACGTAGCCTATTTTTTTTTTTTTGTTATTTTAAATGAATTACTAGAATATGGATGTTCAAGTTTTTTGTCAAATCTGTCTGTCGGGTTCGCCATTTGTGAATATACGACGAGCTCTCAGCCCTGAGCCTTTGTTAAACCATTAAAAGCTCATATGCGTCCCCACCAAGGGGCTCAAGCCTACTCTGAATTAGGGCGATTAGGCCTTAGTCGACCACGCTGGCCCAGTGCGGGTTGGTCGAATTCATACTCAACCTTTGAATTTTCTTCGCAGGAGTATGCAGGTTTCATCACGATGTTTTCCTTCACCGTAAGAACGTTGAATACGTACTTACGTATACGTACATATGAATTTGAAATTCGAAAACACATTAGTACGTGGTGGAACCTACTAGATCGAACCCGCGTCTCCTAGACGGAAGACAGCGGCCCTAGCCACTAGATCACTGATTTTCGGTACACAATAATAATAAATAAAAATTCTCACTGGGCTCTCTAGATAGGTAATATGTAATTATGGCACACTTCATTTCTTCACTATAATCTCTATACTATTAACTATGATTGACGGTTTCCGGTGTTGCAGTAACACAATAACTTCACGAGCTGACACTTTTCTCATTTCATTACTTCTCTTACGCAGTCAATCTTGGTGATGCTATTACGGAACACCTATAGGAAACTAATCATCGTCGTTGTGAGTAATTGTGACTGAGAACTGCAAAGTCACATCCCTTTAGAAGCTTCTAGCATTATAGTTAGGAAATGATTAGCGAGTTTTTAACCTTTATCAAGGTGTTCTAAAAAAAGCTGTTTGTTCTACTAGGGAACAAAGTAAGTGAGTGCGGTAAAAGATTTGAAGGTTCGGCTAGAATTATCTTGGAAGTAATTAAAGCACGGAGTAGTTTGATTGAGATTATTTTCTAACGAAACACGAAGGCTCGACGAAGGCTCTGCTCATCCCTTTAGGGGTAACAACGTAACTCTAGATCGCACAGGGTCCCTATATTTATTGTTGATATACAGCCCTCGATAATGCGTATTTTTACTTATCATCAACAGCTCATATACGTCCCCACTGAGGGGCTCGAGCCTACCCTCAATTAGGGCGATTAGGCCTTAGTTGACCACGCTAGCCCAGTGCGGGTTGGTAGACTTCACACACAACACAACCTTTGATTTTCTTCGCAGGATTGTGCAGGTTTCATCACGATGTTTTCCTTCACCGTAAGAGCGCCGAATAAACGTATTACATATGAATCCGAAATTCGAAAACACATTGGTACGTGGCGGGTATCGAACCCGCGTCTCCATTTTTATTTATAATTCATTTCAATTATCAGTGAATTAAACTAAAAAGGTAAGTAAGTTCCACTCTAAAAAATTCAGCGCAGCGCCTGTAGATTGCTCTGAAAAAATAGAGTCTCCATAGACAAACGGTAGAGGTCCAGTTTGGTTAGAACATTGCAGGCTGAATCACCCTAATAATATTATCTACGGGCCATATCAAAAGTTAACTCAATAATTCTGACACCAGGGTTTGTGGGACAGCAAACTTTCAAACCTGATATAGTTGAAAATTACTGAAGAATTCGCTCTTGTAGAAGGGTTCTTACAGTGATGTTCAGGCAGACAAAAGCCTTGGACTTTAAGACCTATTTTTGGTCCCAATAACATAATGATCACTGTACACATTTCGCACATTCAAGGTGCAACTTGTTGTCAAATCCAAAATACTTATGTCGTAAGTGAGATACGACTATTTACGTGTAGGGTTATGAAATGCGACCTCGTTAGAACCACTTGCCACCACGTGGTTGTTTACCGAAATTTAGGTATGCGGGTCAAATTAATTACTTTTGGAGTAAATTAATTTAGTGTTTATATATTTAGCGTTTTAGTGTTTGTGTATTTTTAGCGTTATTCTGATTAGTGGTTAGTGAGCGTCTATGGTATATTCTTGTTTATAGTTGGTATCGGGTTTGTGCGCCACTTTTACAGTACGAATAAATTTTTGTGAAGGTTGAGTGAAGTCAGATTAGAGTGACAACAACGTCTATAATAGAATAGAATAGACCCGCTGCGCTTTAACTTTTAAATATTGTTTTCCTGCATCCTAAGATTGCCTGGAAGAGATTGCTAACCTAGCAATAAGGTCGCCTGTTGACCTTCATTGTTTTAATTATCTTGTTCTGTATGTTTTATGTTTTTGTTGTCAATAAACGATTATTATTTAGCCGTGTGGTGACGGCAGAGTAGAATACATTTGTCACCAACCCCTACTCTTCCCGTGGGTGTCGTAAGAGGCGACATAGGGACTACACATTGAATAGGGAACGGGCAGCAGCGCTCTCTGATACAGTAACCTTTTAATCTGCGATTTCCAACCCGCCTGCCTAGCGTGGAGATTATGGCAAAACCCTCCACTTAGAGGAGGCTCATAGTCCAGCAGTGGACTGTAACGGGCCGTTGATGGAAGTATATTTGTATTGTATTGTAATAGTAACTACATATCCAGGCAGCTCAATTCAGACATCTTACAACTCTACACACTCTCCATTTTCTTAATTAGGGATACAGATAGGTACTCGTATTCAATACATCTTTATTTTACAGTGAAATTTCTGATCATTATCTCGCCATCATCGAGTCCAATGGAACACGCAAACTATGGAACACCTGTTGTCTTGCCCTAACTGTCCTGTTTCTTGCTCTATACAAGATCTAAATGAGGCCAATGATAAGGCAGTAGCTCTAGCCAATTTTTGGGTTGGACTGGTTTAACCCCCATCGACACGAAAAGAAGAGATCGAGTCCAATTTTGAGCTTCCTGGTCCCATTTAGCTATCTTGCAGGTTTAATATTAGAATTAATATTATCAGACTATCAACTCCTCATTTGTTCTATTAAGAATGGTGTTTATTCCCAGAGGCCCCGCGAACGGAGACAAATGGGATGAAAATTCTCGATTGCCACCAGGGGCGACTGGGAAGATATTTGCCCTACTTAATATTGCTGTATAATGCTGTTCCCTTGTATAGAATTTAAAGGATATTAAATAATATTCTCTTTACAAAGGCAAGAGCGATAAGTGTTACGATGCGAGCTAGCGAAGTCGGTCAGTCGGTCTCAATGCCGCATGCCGCCGTGTGGATAACTCGCCGTAATATGAAGAAAAGTGTGCTGTGTTGCGTCAGCGCACGCACCGGTATGCAGAATATTACCAGGCAAATAAATAATGGGCATTTTTTACTTTTTTTCGACAAACTATAATAAACGTTATATTGTGATGGTATTTATAATAATTTCAAGGGCGATTAAAACATACTTTTTGCGTTTTAGGTTGGAAATTAGATATTAATATAATTAGTGTGTCGTGTTTAATTGTTTCTATTTTAATTTTCAATTTTTTTTTCAATTTCTAGTTCTTTTTTATATAATTAATTATTTGTATTGTGTGCTATGCTGAATAAACGTTTTTCTATTCTATTCTAACTGAATGAGAAAAAACTATAGTAAAAAAAAACTTTTTTATAACAAGATTCTTTATCTTTCGCTTGGAATTGGCTCTTGCCAAAACCTTGTTCAAAACTATGCTTTTTCGCTTGGAATTGGCAAGAGCTAATTCCAAGCGAAAGAGCATAGTTTTGAACTCTTCACAAAATGTTATCGTTTACTAAAATTAAAAAATAACCGGTTTTATTTACTTTCCTGCTCACATGTCGCATAGCATCCGCCGGTCATCAACGGTTAACTTTCTCCCCTTTGTCTGCCCAGGCGCCGAATTCATGCCAATGCTCCTCGGCCTTAGTGCGTACACGCACGTCCTCGCGTCTTTATAATGCAACTTGCTTTAAAGATGTATACAGAGAAGGTCTTATAAAACAAGATTGATATATATAACTGTTTTTTCCGTAATCCAAAAATGTATAATTATACCTATTGTCTTTAAAGACTGACCGATTTATAAAACCCGTCTAAGAGTATTAGAACCGCATCAACTAAATTTTAATAGCGTGCAAATGCAGTTTGTCTGCGAAGACCCTAACACGATTTATTCCCTCCTAACTGGCCTACTTCTAAATATGCTAAAGTGATAATATAGCGCGACACGGAATATGGGGGGGGGGGGGGGGGGATGGCTCAGCCTCAGATCGTCAGACCCCTATAATATTTATGACAACTAGCCCAGGGGCGTCCTCAGACAGGTATGGACCGTGGCCTAACACGAAAAATACGCAAGATTTTGCGCAAACGTGCTCGGCTCGAGCGACTCTACTTCTGGTCTGTACGCACCTTTATTATATTACGTATATTATTATATAATTATAAGGGCTTTGTTTATGTTCCGCGGGTTTACCACTAGCATTGTTTTGGAATTTCAAAGAGAGTAATTACGCTCAAAAAGATGAATGTAATTACCTAGCTCACATTACCACATAATAATGTGTAATTTTACTAACATTTGATATCACTTTCTAAGGCTGTATATACATATTTTGGTTTTTTTAAACTAAAGACGAATTCACTTACAGTATAAAATTCTTTATTTTATTATCCTCACATTTATATAAATTTAATGCTTCTAATTGCGTTTTGTGTAAGTATGTACTTGAAATTAAGTACGCTTTTTAAGCATATAGGTCTGACAAAAGAAATAGAAATAGAAAACTCATACAACATCAAAATTTTTTCTTTGTTATACTAGTTCATTAGCTTGCATACATCTA
The DNA here is from genome assembly GCA_951230895.1 of Carpatolechia fugitivella. Taxonomy (NCBI): domain Eukaryota; kingdom Metazoa; phylum Arthropoda; class Insecta; order Lepidoptera; family Gelechiidae; genus Carpatolechia; species Carpatolechia fugitivella. The sequence continues at coordinate 3,118,189 of OX579664.1, forward strand.
CTTAGACACCCGCATTACGAATATTGATTAAAACACCTCTCCCGCTACGGGATAAAAGCATTATAATTGACCGAGCGAGCGAAGCGTCTCTGCTTCAGCTTGGCCAAAATTGCTTTTGTATTTCTGTTTGTGTGTCTGTTTGTTCCACTCTACAGGTCGCGTTTCTCAACCGATTCTAGTAAAATTTTGTGAGCAGGTTCAATAAATTAATCAATTTTTTTTGACGAGTCAGTTTTTGGAAATTAAAAAAAATGACGGAGTTATGGGGGCTTGCTAGCTTACAAAGTCTACCGCTGAAGCTGTTTTCCTCAACAGGTCACATTGCTCAATTAAAATAAAATAAAATATATTTATTTAATATTCAAAAGTTCGGGGATCTTTGTGGAGATAAAATAAATATAAAGAGACATACAGACTCGCGAGGTCTACAGCTCTCAGAGCCACTAGTAAATATCAATAATAATTTTTCATTGTCAAAGTATCCAGCCTCTTTTGTTCGTAGTGATGGCTACTGTACATATTTAGCATGTGAAGTCGACTAATATACCGTGAAATTTACATCGTTTTGTTCCCGCCGTGTAGTGATAGTACCCGTCAAACTGAACAACTTTTCACGGAAAAAAAATTTCCTGCGACAAAAAAATTTTTGGCCTCTCCATACAAAGCGAGACTCCCGACCGACCCATTTTGTATGGAGAGACCAAAATTTTTTTTGTCATAGGAATTTTCTTTTTCGTGAAAAGTTGAACAGTTTGACGGGTACTATCACTACACGGCGGGAACAAAACGATGTAAATTTCATGCTGTATGCACCACGTTCGCCTAATCATTCTAAATTAACCCATTTCAGCTCATTCCTGAGCAAAGACTTCACTACTATTATGCTTGTAATGAGCTGAACCGATCAAAAGTTTTCAATGTTGTCAATTTAAAAAAAAGCACATCCTACATTCAGCCATAGATAAATAAGGCCATTTAAGACAAATGTTACCTCCGACAAGCCAAGTAACGCCATCTAGTACAGTTTTCTTAAATAGCAAAACTCTTAGTATGAAAAGAACAATCTATACCCCCTTATTTATCTATGATTCAGCTTGTTAAATAACGCCCCTTATCGAGGTTCATCTTGAGACAGGTCTTGAGCATCAATCACGTTCTTCATAAAAAACGTTACGTGCCAACATTATTCAATTCTCGTAATACATTGTAATTGGTGCTATAACAGTCGTATAATAGCGACTCTGAGTTGCCAGCTTGGTTGCCAGTTACTTTTGGACAAAATGAAAATCCACGTTGGTTTATATTTTTGTGCGAAAAAATGCAGATGTTTAGTCTTTGAAAAAGTTATAGGGCTGCTACATAACTAACAAGCATATAAGTAAACAAGGAAGCGAGTGAGCTGAGTGTGTTAAAATTAGGAGTGTTTAAAAATAATGAATTAAATATACAGTAATTGCAAAATTAAAATTAGTAAAACTGGCGGCTTTGCCGGTCGGTCGGAGAAAAGTTAAACTTTCTAAGAAAAAAATATTAAAGTATAAGATTTTCTTAAGCTCAATATTATCTATCTCTATAATTTGGCGTAAGTTTCTACGCCAGTTTTCTTTTATTTTTTACCGACAAATACATTTCCTTTCATGAAAAAGTAAAAATACATGTAACGTAAATCGTTACTAAAGTTACATTCTGGCAACGCGACCTGCGCTGACGCACGTTACGTCACAGCCTGTAGGTTCACCCTCAATTATGTACAGGTTTGAGATGTTACAGACTATGGAATGGATGGTATACCTAGCAATTAGAAACTGTAACTTGTTTGTTATGCTGTAATGGTGTAACGTGCACTCTAAATGTTATTATGTTGTTAATATGAATTGTTCGTCGTGAAATTGTTTAATTATAATTGTGTACAGGTTTAATAAGCACACGTGTAATATACTCGTAGCGCAATAAATAAGTAGTTTAATTATCAGCTCATAAAAAGCATTAGGGTGAAAATGCCTGCGACAACCTGGGGGCCGTTTCACGAAGCTATAAGTTACAAATTACAAGTACAATTTGATGTACATTGCGTAGACAATGAGATAAAACGGTAAGGCTTCTAGTTTTGGCGAATTGGCTACGCAATGAATATCAAATTGTAACTTGTTACTAGTAACTTGTTGCTTCGTGAAACGGGGCCCTGATCGTGTGTGAAGTTGAAGCTGTCTGGACCTGCATAAACCAATCTGATCGCTATGATTCAGGATATAGAGCCCCTCAATAATAATGACTCTGTTCAAAAAGATGCCGCATCGTAAGAAAACTTCTCACCACATCCGTCACCACTAACGACCCTTCCTCACTTGGTTACGGCCCGTGAGGCAAGGAACTACACCTCCCAATGGGAGAGGAAGAAAAGAAAAATAATAATAATAACTCACCCTATATTAATTTAAAAAAAGCAACCATCCTCAATCCTTTCCGCATAGTCAGAAGATTCTTACAAACAGATCAGTCAAATCATATCACCACTCCCATAGTACCACAAATCGCACTTGACTTCGGCCCGTGACTGTTAATACTACCGGCCCATAAAGCCGAGATGGAAATTCCATAAAAAGAAATAATAATAATATCAATGTAACAATGATCTCAATGAGCTGTATATGAGCTTTTAGATAACGATAGGCGGTCTAGAATATCTAGAACATATGGATTTCAAATATGTTACAGTCATGTCCTAGATCGAAGGCAGGGAAGTAAACTAATAAAGATTCTGTCAAATATTAAACTGCCTCTTCAAGGTGATGAAGACACTTAAACTAAAACTGGTCAAGATGTGGTGGCGACGTAATATTGAGGTCAGAGACTTGATTAGCATTCTTAATTCGTGTTAGGCACAAGTTTGATGAATTTAGTAGCAAGCGATGGTAGGCTGTGGAATTTTAAAAGTTAGCAAAACTGAAAGGAATTTACATATTATTTAAAAGGATTAGCATTCTTAATTCGTGTTAGGCACAAGTTTGATGAATTTAGTAGCAAGCGTTTGTGGAATTTAAAAAAAGTTAGCAAAGCTGAAAGGACTTTACATATTATTTAAAACTAGCAGTCCGCCCGCGGCTACGCTCACGTTATGTAAGATTTTCCCGTGGGAATAAGACTTTTCCCCTTAAATTCAGCACAATCGAATGGCAGCACGTGCTCCAAAAATGAGTTGCAAGATTCGGACCGAACAAACAAACCCACAAACGAACAAACAAACAAACAGACAGACAAGAAAGCGAGTTAATAAAAACGTGTTAAAATAGTCAACACGTGTGTCTCTCCGGACTTAATAACAAAGTTATCAACAAAACGTGATGGTCAGTTGTTTTCTAACTTCTTTGTGTTCTTTCTGGGCAATGACCTTTACTTTCGAAAGATAATAATTTGTGGTCTTCTTCATCGACAACCAGCCTCACAAACCCTAGTGTTATAGAGCCGCCAAAGGCCACTGACATGGCTCGTATAACGACTAGGTAGTAGCCGGGACCAACGGCTTAACGTGCCTTCCAAAGCACGGAATCATCTTTCTTTTCGGACAATCAGGTGATTCAGCTTGCAAAGTCCTAACCAAACTGGGGAAAATCTCACAAAGAAATTTTTGCTTGAAAGTGTCTCCACCGGGAATCAAACCCAGAACCTCCGTAATGAGCGTCGAAATCTCGACCACTCGGCCACGGAGGCTGTAATTTGTAATGATTTGTCACAAACCAAAATTTAGGCAGGCTGGCTTTTTGTAAATTCTTACCATACGAGTATATGAAATTCTTACTGTGCCCATATTATACCTACATCACGGATTTAATTAGTTTACGTAGCTTTTACCTATATTATGTAGCATACAAACAAACATACAATGCAAATTACTAGAGCGAGAATCATTTATAATTACTCGTATCTCAGTTACGCATTCATTATGTTACTGCACAATCATTACCATTATTAATAACTCGAACAGCACTGTTTAGAAGAGTCATTTTTAATAATTAATAATAAAAAACAAATAAATTGTTTATGGTGTAGTGGCTATGACCGCTGCCTTCCATCCAGGAGACGCGGGTTCGATTCCCATCACGTAACATTGTGTTTTTGAGAGAGCACAACGTCATTTACGTTTATGCGACGCTATGCAAAGAATAACATCGTAAGAAAATTTGCCATCTGAAAAAAATAAAAAGTTTTTGTGTGAAGTCGACCAACCCCCCACTGGGCCAGCGCAGCGTGGTCTACTTCAGGGCAGCCTCGAACCCCTCGATGGGGACGTAAGAGTTTGACGATCAAATAAACTGGTCGGTGGTGATAAAGGGAAATTCCTATTACAAAACTGTTGCCGCCATTAATTGGATAAATTACGGGTGATTTTTGGTTTGTAGATAGATTAGATTTTCCAAATAATTATGTTATTAGTAGCGTACAAAGAAATAGAAAGTCCATAGCTGCGCTCCGGCAAGGAGTTTTTTCATCTGAGGTACCTACTTAGCGAGTGTATAACCAGGGGCCAGACAGGCACTCGCATTCAATACACCCGCCATTCTGACGCACTCAACATTAATGTAGAATTTGTCAGTATTACCTCGATCTATTTCGTAACTATACACCCGCCATTCTGACGCACACAAGATTCTACCAATATTACATACCTACCTATTTGCAAATCTTTATCAAAATTGGCACTTCCCACGCAATGATCAAACATGATTAAGAAGACAAATATACTAATGAAAACGAATTATTTGATTTAGAACTTAATTAGCATACCAGCATATCAATACGAATTTGATTACTGAATAAAAAAATATGAGATTTCCTATTATTATTAGTAAGACCAAGATTATTTAACTTATTACTCAACAAATTAATTGTCTGTAAGTTAGGTATAAAATTATAGGCAGATATTTTCTATTTATTAATCTAAGACAATTTATATGTTTCCATTAAGACTGCAGTCTGCAGCATACTAGTCTGGAAGTCTTTAGACCTGGGACCCAGGTCAGCTGGAGGCTTTTAATTCTCTAGGTTTGTATGTATGTGTCACCGTAAGATTGTGAACGTTAACATTAACGTGAACGTTAGTTTATTATCTATCTCGCGAGGTTATAATCTGACGTAAAATTGTGAACTGCAACCAACTATTTACAATTTAACGTATTATTTCTCGATAGTTTATAATCTATCGATATTAAATCACCAAATTGTGAACAAAGCTACAGAGTTCATAATCTGTCAGATTTTATCACCCGTAAAATTGTGAACCGTGTCTTTGAATGGTCGGTTTTGACAGTAGCTCGTTCTGTATCCATAGAGTTTTATTTTATTATTAATTGTCGAAGCCAAAACTAACCAATCAGGGACGGTTTGCAATTTGACGATTTGACTTCGATAGATTTTAAACTAACGAGAATAATACGTTAAATTTTGAATGGTTGGCTGCAGTGTGCAATTTTACGTCTGTTTATAATATCGCGAGTCAATGACGTTCACAATCTGACGGTGACATACAAATATGTACATACATATATATTTCAAAAATTTCTGTCAATTTTAAATAAAATATTAGAATTTCTGTCGAAGTAGTGTCTTGTCGAAGTAATATCCTGTCGGGAATATTGTCCTGTCGGAGTAGTGTCTTGCCGTAGTAACGAGTTGACGGAACTCAGTTTTACACTCCACTTTATAAAGTTAAAATTGGTGCGTTTACTAATAAAATATGCGAAGAACTAATTATTCCACTTGCTCGTACATTAAAGGCGGGATCTCGTATGCCATCTTAACGTTTACAAAGAACAGCTAAAAAGAATGTAATGCCGATATTATCCGTTTTATAAAAAGTAAAAAAATAGTTTTAAAATGAACTTAGCAGGCCTAAGTAGATAATTGCAGTAAAATTATCGTTGTAATTATCCACTTGCCGTGTTACTTAATAGTTAATACCGTAGCTTACTAACATCGCGATGGCAAGTGGGACGAGACGACACGCGTCCGTATTTAGGACAGATATTATTATTAGCTACGATTCTAAAGTAACGTTCTAATAAAATAAAACAGTTGCAATGGGGTACTATCTAATTTAGTTAAGAAGTTCTTATGGCCAACTTCCAGTTACATCATCAGATCAGCTTTATTATAAATATTGGATTGGCTAGAGAGGTGCTAAATCTTAGTCCAAAAGAATATCAGCAACAGCTGGGTAATTTAAAAGTTTTCAAACAGACATATAAGAAACATGCTCCTAAATAAAAACGTTAAAAAAAAAAAACAAAATTATTTATTTCCATAGGATGTTATTAAGTCACTAGATCCGTCATTACTTTTTTTGGGTGAGTTCACTAACAAAATGGCGGAATCTGTGGAGAAGAGCTCACCGAAGAAACTCCACAGTCGTCGCATCTTTTGCGTTACCCTTTTCAAATAAAATATTGTCAATTACAAAATTAATGCTAATTAAATAATAATGAAAAAGCCTGCTACTCAAACAATCTATTCCCATGGACATCTTTGTTCAAGAGTGCCTCCTGCCTTAAATAATACGAAACAGACAGTAGAGATTCACAGACATACAGATTCTCGTAGCGTTTGAAGCGTGCTACGACTACTACGGTTGCTACGCCGTAGTAGAGATCGTAGTTAGCTTAATTTAGACGGAAGCAGCCAATCCAGGATGTTTCAAAAATTGTTGTTTCATTGTTAGTTTTACCTATTTAGTATTTGTATCGAAATTAAAGAAAAAGAAGAAAAAAGCGATCAAAATCTTGATTTTCACCTAAATATCACAAGTAATACCAAAAGATTTTTGTTCTGCCTCTATTTTCCATGAGAGTGGCAAAGAGAGTTAGTTCAATTGTAATAATATAAGTGTTTGCTTGTTTGTCACCAGGGTGGAGACGGAGGCGGGTTGGAGGCGTGCGGCCCGGGGGCGGAGGGCTGCACGTGCTGGGCCCCCGCACCCCCCGCGCGGCTGCACCCCCTCCGCGCGCTCGACCTCATGCCGCCGCCATTGCTCAGGTAACTGTCACATTGCTCAAGTAACTGTCAGATTGGTCAGGTAACTGTCACGTTATTGCTCAGATAACTATAAAATTGCTTAGGTGACTGTCACATTGATTAGGTGACTGAAACATTGCTCAGGTGACCGCCACTTGAAAATGGAAAAAATATAAAATGTATTTATTACCAGTAGGTATGTAAGTAGAAAAAAAATACATTGATGACACCATGTTAAACCGCTAGAAAAACACATTGCTCAGGTAATTGTCACATTGTTCATTTCCCTGGTAAAACATGGTAGTAACAGGGAAGAAAGGCTGTGTTTCTACTATACAGTAAGTAATATATTCCTATGCAAAATTGCACATTGCATTTCGATCACGTATAGATGGTACAAGACGGGAATTCACAATGACTTCAGGTGAGTTCATTGCCAAGTCAATGACTTAGAACCGTCTAATATCGTATGTTCCTATCCTAATATGGCGTTACAATGCGATGACCTTAGCCACGGTAAATAAGTAAGGAATCATTATCCCTATCTCACTCATCTTGAGACAGGCTATTAATCTAAATTGTGGTCAGTATTAAAATGTGATCGATCAATACTAATTTTCTACAGTCAAGTTAAAATGAACCGCATCCAAAAATAAATAAATATTGCCCGTAAATAAATATTTAGCATAAAGAGCGCCGATGGTGGTGTAGGTAAACGTAAAGGCTTATATTCTGTGGTAGAGGCTACTAGGGCCGCCGCCTCTCGTCCGGAAGACGCGGGTTTTCATCCACACCACGTACCAATTGTTTTCCGAATTCATATGTACGTTTATTCAACGTTCTTATGGAGACGGAAAACACTGTGAGGAAACTGCTAAGGAACTTAAAGGTTGCGTGTGAAGTTGACTAACCCGCACTGGGCAATGCGGTCGACTAAGGCCTCTCGGTGGGGACTTACACGAGCTGTTGATGAGGTAAACGGAATCCTCTAAGTTTCCTAAGTATGCGGCTGTTGAAATCGTCTCCTAAAATGGTAACCTGGAGGATGAGTGTTCTAAGTAAGTGATTGTAGTTTACCCAATTTTCTAGGAGTACCGGGCACAGGGCAAAACTTGAGACATTTGCAGTCTTTGACCCTTATTTGAATTCTGGTCCTACCAAACTGAGGAAAATATTAACACACTATTAACTACGAGTACTTACAAAATTTACGGTAATTTTAAAGTGGCTGGATCATATATGGTATTCTAGGAATGGAAATTACTTTTCGTATAAAACTAACGTTTATCGCATGTCGTATTTAGTCTTATTGGCCAGCTTGACTTTTCCTATGAAGAGATGATCAGCAGGAATTTGTCCGTGGCCATCACTTCCACTAGTAATATAATCTAAACATAATAAAGAAAAAAATTGTAAAGAAAGAAAAGAAATAGCTAAATCTATCGGAGCAACAAAAATAATATAATTGGTAACATTAATAATTGAAGTTCTGATTTAGGGAACAAGGAAGATAGCTTGGCCACATCGGAGGCTAACTACCGATCGCTGCTGTTGCAGAAATAATTTATCGTCCTAAGTTCGAGCCAAATACAGCAATGTAGTAAAGAGGTATAATCGCTCCTTAACTTTACTGTTTACAAAGACGATCGCCGACGACGGCCGTTAATAGAAGAAGTAGGAAAAAGTTTATAAGAGTATAGAAGAAAGTAAAAAGCAGTGACAATTGTCGTCGATTTTTCACAGATAAGGTAATGCGTCTGTGTCTGGCCCGGATAGCCAAGATGATGCAGGTTCGAGTCCTGTGCGATCGGCAAAAATTTTCATTTTTCGCTTTATAATTATTAGGAGGTTTATAAATTATGTAGTTTTCCTGATCTAAATGCTTACCACATGAAAACTGTACTTCATACTGTACCTATTGTTCTGGCAAAGGAAGGTACGGAAACAGAATTATTAAACGAGGTTACTAACTTTTGTGGTTAACGGCAATATTCAATGAATCATGCTATGTCGTTACTTCCTCTCCATGCGCCGGTTTGAGCTTTACTGCGAATTAGCTGTTGTAGATATTGTGTAAATGTTTCAGAGGAATTGCTTTGTCGCTTCTTTTAAATTATTATTCAAAATATCATTCATTCATCTCATCTCTCTCATGCTCATAGAAAATGGCTTTTCGAATCGAGGCCAATGTCTTTTAGCAGATAATAGTACCTCTAACTTCATGAAGAAGTCACAGAATATGAGGGAGAGTTGTTGTGGTTTGTGTTTTTGATATGTATTCTATGTTATGTTGTTGTTATGTTTGTTTTGTTTTGCAATTGTAATAATACTGAGCCGTGTGGTTCCCGGCATTAGAATTGAACTAACCCAATTCTGTCCGTAGTTTGTGTCGAATGAGATGACTAGGGGTTTAGTGCAAGCCATAGCAACAGGCTGGCAAGGCAACAGGTGCACTAAGAAACGCAAAGATCGGCGTACCTTCGTTAAGTTGCAAAATAAGCCTTTAGCGTTACCAAACCGTTCTTTTACTGTGTGCTCCCTGTGTGTCAACTGAAGCTCTGCTTACCTCTTTGGGAGTAGGAGCGTGATTTTGTATATTTATTAATTTTACCTTCATTGTGTACTTTATATTAGGTCGCATTATAATTGAATGAATGTTTTCCAGGTCTAACCCGTTATATACGGAGGAAGAAGAGCAGGAGGTAGTGATTATCGTGGACTCGTTGGAGTCCACAGAAGGGGACCCACCTGAGCCTCCAAGGGTACCGAGACGGGCGCCCTCCACTTCTTCAGGTATTCCTTCAACCATGAACAAACTTTCCTTGTCATTTGGCTACTAGCTTTAACGACGAAAAATTAATTCGAACAAAATATTTTTCATATGATTTGATTTGATAGAATTGCCAATGCCAATCTACATCTACGATAGCTTTACCAGTTAGTAGAACATTACGTGTTCGCAGGCTACGGCAGCGGAGGCGGCAGCCATGGTCGAGTGTCGCCTCACTTACCAAAGAACGACTTCACGGACGTAATGGAGCGACTGGACAAGCATGGCGGATCTCAGAGCGCGACCACCTCGGACTCCGACCAGAGTCCCGACTGCACCCTCTCCAGGAGCCTCAAGGAGGATATCAGGGCCTGTTTGGGAGGATGCAGGTATATACTTCTATTTGATATTTGTATAGGACTAAGTTTGTTACTGCGTTTCAGATTGCGTGTTTTATTTTGAATGGTCAGTTCCTTTTTTGTATACTTCAATAAGGATTGGTTATTATTAACCTATGAACAGGAAAACTTGATGGATGTTAGTGGAAAAAGGAGCTATTGCGCAAACTCTCTTTTACAAGCACATGATAAAATATTTTGCCATTTTTTTACTATAGAAATACTATTTTGAACTTTGTCTTGCTGTCAGCCATAATGTTAGCTCTATATTGTTGTTATAGACAATTTTTTCCCTATGGTAGGCTCATCATTTTTAAATTATAGGATATTGCCTGATTGTACCCAGTGCAAATACACCTTACAATGCTATGTTAATTATTTTAAGCTTTGGGAGAAATAAATTTATATATTATTATTATTATATTATACCTTCCATAACTTCCAACCTTGACTCCAAACATTTCCTTACCAGGTGGGAGAAGGATGTAGGTGACGTGGTGGAAGCAGCAGTTAAAGGAGCTGGTGGCATCAGCGCTGCTCGGGCGAGGCTCCACGCGGCTTTACTGGCACTGCACGAGCCAGGGTCCAGGATCCCCAACCGAGGACCCTCGCTGCCGTACTGCGGCCCTGGAGTCAGGCCCGGTGACGTCACCATGATGGCGAAAAATACAGAGATGTCGCTGCTGGTAAGTGGAATTAATTTATAACAAACAGATTCTCGTTTTTGAGTCATGTACCTAATGTAATCTTTGCTTCCAAAACATAATAGGTTCTCACTAGGATACAAACAAACGTGCTTGGTCGGTTATTTTTTACTTTCGGATCAGTGTACTTGACTCGAACTTTATAAATCTACATAGTTTAAAAAGTTACCAACATAGCTGTCCGTCACCAGGAGGCCATTTTACGAAGCTACAAGTTACAAATTACAAGTACAATTCGACGCATTGCGTAGACGATTAGAGAAAACGATAAGGGTTTACAGTTTAGGCAAATTGGCTACGCAATGTATATCAAATTGTAACTTGTTGCTTCGTAAAACGGGGCCCAGGTAGACAAAGACATAGACAAGCATTTATTTAGCACTTGGACGAATAAAATTGCTGCACTTGATTCGGGGGAACGCAGAGCCAAGAGAATTATCGGTGATGAGAATCCAGTGGTAACCAAGCTTCACACTTTGGCTCATCGCCGGAAGATTGCATGTCTGTCAGTGTTTTATAGGCTGTATTTCGTGGAGTGTGCACATGGGCTGCATGAGCTCATCCCGCCATCATCTTTTTACCATCGGGAGTCCAGACGAACTGCAGCATACCATCCGCACTTGGTCGACATACCCCTTTGCCGCACAAGGCGCTTTCAATCATCTTTTATTATGCGCACGGCTAAGGAGTGGAATTCTTTGCCTGCTTTTGTTTTTCCGAGTGCTTATAACCCAAGCATTTTCAACATGAAGGAAGAAATTTTACGCGCCCGCCCTGATGGAGTAGTAATCAAAACGTACTATGGGTGCCGGCCGTATTCGAAGATGTGTGATAGAGTTAAAAGACAAACCCCGTCTCCCGCTTCCACCTACCCTCCCACCCCTCTGAGCGGCCGCATAGGTTTCGATACAAAATAGGCATGATGACTACTCCATGGGGGCGCGTAAAATTTTTTCTTCCTTCATGATTTTCAAAGTTAGAGTGAACAGGTGGTGTTCTGGGCGAACTCGTTCCATCATCGACCACATCTCGTCCCTCGCGGACCTGATTGTGGTCAAGAGTAAGCCCATCAACTAATAATAATAAAAAAAAATGTTATAATACTACAATTCAAAATATTCAATAAAAACCACTAATGACAACACAAAACATAACAAAAAAAAAATATTGTGCAGTATTCAAAATGTTTGTCACAATGCTAAAAAGGCCGCAGCGCAGCATAATGATTCGCTTTTGGCAAATCGCAGATATTCTGTTGCAGCCTGCGGCAGGTAACAGCACACAAATAAAAATTCAAATATCTACCTACCACTCACTACTGCATACGTGTACTATGCCTGTCGCATCGTAAGAATGCCGTCCTGACAGCAGGCAGGAAATACGAAAACCAAATGGGTGCAAAAGAGACAGAAAAAATATTGTACGTGTATGACAGCTGTCAGGACGGCATACTTACGATGCGATTACTATAGTAGTAACTGAATAAAAAGAGCCGTGTTCAGTAGGCAATGTCCAGCAATAGATTGATAAGGCTGATAAGAATCATGACACAAAATAAAAAAGGTTACAGAAGGACCACTCTCGCCTTCTTCAAAAATAATTACGTCATCTTGCCAGACTCACTAGGGTTGGTTGCTACCACAAAATAAATAAGTTTCGTTTCCAGAAAGTCCACTCCCGCCGTTCTCGAAAATAACTACCTAAACTTGGTTGACTCCCTAGGGTTGCTACTGTACTAATTCTGAAATAGAGCAGTTTAGGTGCTTTACATTTACACCGATACATCAATTCATTTACACATTCATCATTCATTTAGAAGAAAACAACGAAAATGCAGGAAAACTTGTATTAGATAAAATTCACAGAAGTATACAGAATAAAAATGCAAGTGTCAAAAATCACAGACAATAAAAACTAGGCACGTTCGTTTCGTTTACAAACACGTACCTAGTTAATACTCGCGAGCGACGACCCGACTGCACGTGGTCCGAGATGGTCCGACCACGGCCTGTAAACGCGAATGATCAATGTGTGCGTAAGAATATGGCGCTTAGTTCCGAGTGTGCCATCTGTCTCGGCGCGCGCCGCGGCTTTACGTAATTTGTGATCATGATGATGAACTCTAGAAACATACACCATCACAAAAACTTTTTTATAGAATTCCTCATTTATACTTATTCTTAAACTAGTAACAGCCAGCATCTGGAGGTGGAGGCCTGGTGACTATAGTATCTCACAGGGGTACCTAGTTTAGGCACCAGCCTCTACAAACAAGTATCTATATTTGAAAATTTATTGATCACTTTTATTGACTAAGCTTGTTTGTAAAGGAAATAAACATTATTATTATTTTTACTTATTCCGTTTGCATCGAGTTCCGCAAACGTCGTGTCCGATAACATCGAGTCTAAACATGGACGAAGTACGGGTATCTTTATAAAAATTGCATGATATGAAATCGCGTGTGTCTGGCCTGAATGCACAACAGTGTCAAGGTGGATTATTTAGGCCACTGGGAGTTCTAAGGTGTCAAATGGTAAATGGTAATGCTAGCACCACACGAACAACTATATTATCGTTGCAAGAAACGGGACACGTTCGCAAAGGCTAGTGTTTCGAGATCGTGTTACTTGAGCCACTTTTTAAATGGAAGGCTAATACATCTTCTGATAGCTTAATAATAACAAGCTCCGTGGCCGAGTGGTCGAGATTTCGACGCCCATTACGGAGGTTGCGGGATCGATTCCCGGTGAGGACACTGTCAAGAAAAAAATCTCTTTGTGAGACTTTCCCCAGTTTCCGATGCTGTTTTTGGAAAAGTTTTGGGTAGGTAATCTTTTTTGAAATGTTCAGGTAGTTGAACTTAGACAAAATGTTTTCTGTGAGAAAGAACAAAAAGTTTGGAGATTGTACCGACAAAGGGGAAGCAAAAAGTTGACAACTAAGCTTTTATCCTTCAGGGTTCTGTTGATTGCTGAGATTTAGTTAACCCTTAAATGCACGAGTTTTTATTTTTTAATAATACCTACTTGGTAATTGAGCTTCGTTTTTGGTCCAGCCAGAAATATGAAATAAGTAAAAAAAAAATGTTTATATTTTTTCAGTAAATTTAAAAAAATACTGTTAATTAATAAAAAAATCTTTATTTTTTTCGGCTTTTTCTTTTATTTTACTCAATATATTTTTTTAAATAAATACAGTTTATTTGGTATCAATAGGACATTTTGTAAGTATTTTTTTTAATTTAAATTTGGAATTCCATTTCTGACTTCATTTTGGCGGCAAACTCTACCTGCCTTTTTTTTTTTAAGTAGCCTCTTGTGTGTCCCACTGCTGGGCAAAGGCCTCCCCTCGCTCTCGCCATTCCTCCCGATGCCAGCCCTTCAGAAATCCGTACAAGTCATCTCGCCATCGTCTTCGTGGTCGACCTCGACGGCGGCGACCATCCTCCGGCACCCATTCCGTGGCTATCCTAGCCCACCTACCCGGGTGCATGCGGTAGACATGCCCAGCCCAGTCCCATTTCAGTTTCGCGGACTTCTTTCCAACGTCCTGTATGCCTGTTTTGGAGCGGAGTACTGTGTTCCGAATACGGTCTACTCTTTTCACTCCCAGTATACTACGCTCCATGGCGCGTTGGCAAACCTTGAGTTTGGACTTTTGTGCTTCCGTCAGAGACCATATTTGTGCTCCGTAGGTAAGGACCGGCAAGATACATCAAAAAAAAAAAATAAGGTTCCAATTTCTTTTTACTAAAGAAGGTTACCAAAGCTAATAAAAACAAAATAATAATAATAAGAAATAAATATTAACCAAGGCCACCTGGGTGAATAGACAGACATGTTTAATTACGCAAACTCTTTGATCTTTCCAAACCACCAGGTTACTTTAATTACTGGCCTTAAACTGCACACTTCTGGGCCACAGAGCTTTATTTCACGCAATTACCCACAATCAATTTAGAACCCAATATTAAAATTACCCACTTACATAAATCATACGAAATGGGCATACGATTGTTTAAACCTTAAGGGCACTAATCAAGCCCTTTTGATTGATGGTCACAGTGTTGCCAGCTCGTTGTGCTTTTTTTCTACATTATTTTAATACACGAGTCAAACTCACAGAAATCAGGTATGCCGATCGACGAAATTAAATCTTCTTGTGACATACAAGTACACTAACTAATAAACACTATAACCACCTATTCAACTATGGGCAACCGGTTCCAATTATGTCATCTAGACAAAAATATGAAAAATATTAACATGCAAGATATGACAACTGTTTTTTTATTTCTGTCTATAAATATCAAAAATCTTAAACTAAGATTTTGTAATTTATATGTTGGTCGCAGAAAAGACAGAATTATCATCAATGCGAACAGTTTTCGTAAGTTGGCAACACCAAATAACTTTAACCATAGCAATCCAATTACAGGCCCTTCTTGATTCTTGAGCCCTTGAGTGCAAAACAATTATTCCAACAATAATCCGAGATTGGTTCGTGATGGGAATGACCTGGGTTCTAAATTGATACGAATTACTAATTGAAAACGTGTGGTGCCAGTGGATTTACTACAATCCCTTCATTACAACATTTACCTACCGCAAATAGTACAAACATCACTTAACATGTCAGTAACTCAATAAAATTGCGAAGCGCATTTGGATGTTAGGGTCAAACCAGGTATGTAACACGTCCTCAAATTGAAAAACATAGAAATAAGCCGAACCATTTCGAAATAATAAAAATATATTATGTATTAAAGCTGAAAAATAATTAATTTATGTTGGTGTTTTACCTTGTGTTTTTTGACCGAGCGAGCGCGAATTGCTTTTGTATGTCTATCTGTCCATCTGTCCATCTGTCGATCTGTTTGTTCTCATCTACATACAGGTAGCGTTTCTCAACCGATTCTCGTGAAATTTTGTGAGCAGGATCGACAAATTAACAGTTTTTTTTTGTCCAGTCAGTTTTTGGAAATTTTTAAAAATTACGGAGTTATGAGGGTTGAAAACGTAAAAAAATCATAAAGCAGCCATAAAAAAAAAATACTCGCGAGGTCTACAGCTCACAGAGCCGAAACGCATTTACGGTGGAGGAAAACATCATGAGGGAATCTGAACGCTGCGCTGCCGTCGCCGCGTGTGCAGTTTTGAAGATTCCCCCGGTCTAGTCTAAGCTTGTGCTAATTTCGATGGTTTCCTTCACCGTATAAGAGCGTTGAATAAACGTGCTGAATCGAAAATTCGGTACGTGGTAGGGTTAGAACCCAAGTCTCCCGAATCGACGACTCTCACGAAGGATTAGATTTGATTGAAAAAAATAAAAATGGAAATATATTACATCTCTATTTCCATCGCTAATTTTATTTAATATTTCGTAATAAAATTCCAATGGATATTGTTACGCTTGTTTACCCTTTTGTAGTAAAATAGATTTATTTGTATACAGCCTTCATCATCATCATCATCGTGTGGGTTGTAAGGTCGACAACAGCCTTGATATAACGTGTTGGATACCATGTATAATTTTTCCTTTTTGGAAACCGGGTTTCTGAAGAAGAAATATAATTCGGTTTGCGAAACTGGTTTCAAACCGCTGGTTTTGAAAGTGGCCTAAGGGGTAATTCTAATGGCCGAGCTAATAAGCAATTGTAGTTCTTTTAATCTTTTCTTTGTGTGTTATGTCCATCACAAACGTTGTTTATGGTTCGAGGATTTCGGAAACATAATGATTTTTTAACAACTCGTATGCCGTATTCTATTTCACGAACAAGGTGAACAATGAACATACACCTCATCTAACTGAATAGTCAAAGATAATAACAGATCATCATCACCATCAATTAGCCCGCAAGGGGAAGAACATCACAACACATCACACTAATATTATAAACTAGCGGTCCGCCGCGGCTACGCTCGCGTTGTGTAAGATTTTCCCGTAAAAAGTATCCTATGTGTTAATCCAGGGTACAAACTATCTCTATTCCAAATTTCATCCCAATCCGTTCAGTAGTTTTTGCGTTCAGTAGTTTCGTTTTTGATCACTTGCGTATTAGGGCACTTGGTACATCGCGTAATTGGCTATCTGCGTGTATGGTAACATGCGTATCGGGCACAATGCGTTTATTGGCCAAGTGCGTATACTTTGCTGCATAAAGGCTCCAATGTATAAGTTGTGTAAACTTTTAGAGGTATTGCGTTCTTTTTAAAATATTAACAGCTTCCTCAGCAACCTATAGGTACCATAGGTTCTAGATTCAAATCCCGGTGGGGATTTGTAGTCAAACAAAAATCCCTTTAGACTGTCCCAGGTTTGGTTAGGACATTGAAGGCTGGATCACCTGATTGTCCGAATAGAAACATGATGATTCCGTACTTTGGAAAGCACGTTAAGCTGTGGCTTTCGGTTCCTATCTGCAGTGCGGAGGTAGCCGTTACTTGAGCCATGCCAGAGGCCATTGGGGCCTCCATGAGGGTTTGTAAACTCGCCCAGTAAGCAGAAGTGATATGAAAATAAACCGCGCGACATATAAAGTGACCGCCAATACTATCCAAGTTTATGTCGCGCGAAGATGAGAACTACGTTACTATTGGCGGTTACGTTATATGTCGTCCGGTTTATTTTATCGACGGTCGTCATGCAGCGGGGGCAGGAGGGTTTGTAAACTCGCCCAGTAAGCAAAAGTGATATGAAATAGCGCTGCGTGTTTTATTTTTTTGTGATATATAATCTATTGCTAACAAGTGATTGGCATTTGGCGATTTTAACAGGTCCTCGTTTGGAGTACAGGCTTCAGGTTGCGCATGAGCATCCATCAAGAAAACGCGGTGATTGACGCAACGGCCATATTGAATTAACGATAGTGTAGACTAAGAGACGGTAACTGTTTTGGAACTAAAGCCTGATTGACAGTTTGAAGCATGTTTTATAGAATAGATAAGAATTAGTTAGAGCATTTGGGATGACGTGGACAACTTTCACGTATCGTCTATTTTCCTAAGACGTCAATATCTTTATCTTATGCCGTCCACTTCCAACCGTCGATCATTTTCCAAAATACAAAACAGAAATATATAATCTAAAATATTGTAGGTGTTTGTAACCAATGGCTACGCGGTCAGAATGAGTTCTAGGAATTCGCGACATGACTGACACCTTGCGTAAATTAATAAAATACTGCAAAGATTCAAAAAACAAAACGGAAAATAACGGATCATGAGCAAAATCGACGGTTTGGTAAAGATTACTTTGAGGATAGCCGTGTTGGTTACAGAAAGCGACTTTTCTCAAGATGGGTAAGCTTTAAATTTCTTCATGCTTTGTCTAACGGGTGGGGCCAATACATCGTATTTCTCACAAATGTTATAAAGTTTTGGTTAAATATTTTTTGCCTGACAAGAAAACAGCTCTTATTCTATGATTTACGCAACGAAATATCAGTCGAATTAGAAAGAGTCGAGTAGGTACTTGGACTGGTCAAGATCGCTTGTTTTAAGAAGTGGATATTTATTGATGTTAATGTCAGTTTCATATATTTTATCGTTTATCTTATGAATTTATATTATTATTCATTAAATAGAGTGTGTATCGTATGTATGTAATAAAAGTTATGTACGTTAGAATGTTTAGACTTAACCAATGATCAGGTTTAAACGGTTGCATACATTCGGATAAATAGAATGATTTCTGTTTTTTTTGACACAAACTATTATCAACATCAACGGCCCGTTACAGTCCACTGCTGGACGATGAGCCTCCTCCACTCAAGTGGAGGGTTTTGCCATAATCTCCACGCTTGGCAGGCTGGTTGGAGATCGCAGATTAAAAGGTTACTGTATCAGAGAGCGCTGCTGCCCGTTCCCTGTTCAATGTGTGGTCCCTAAGTTGCCTCTTACGACACCCACGGGAAGAGTAGGGGTTGGTGACCAATGTATTCTACTCTGCCGTCACCACACGGCACTAAACTATTATGCTCTGCTGCTATTATTCCCACGGGATAATTTAATCCACCCCGTAGCGTGGTCGCCATTAAGTTTTTGGAAATATACGTAGTGTTACGATTCCGATATATGAATGTAGAGTTGTGGTAGAGTCCTCGTAATCTAAAGAATTCTTATTTTATCTTCAAATCACACCACCCTAACATATTTTTTTTTACTAGCCTACGCGATCCCACTGCTGGGCAAAGGCCTCCCCGATTTTTTTCACCGCTCTCTCTCCTGCGCATGTTCTGGCCAGTCTACGCAAAAGGCATCCCAATCGTCACGCCATCTCAGGGTCTGCCCCGACGATGGTCGGTTACCGTTCTCGGGCACCCAGTGCATAACGACTCCAGCCCACCGTTCCGAACCCAACCCCATGATATATTATTATTAGAAGTTTATAGTTTCTCTCTGCGCCGGAGGTCCTAGTGTTCCAGTTTTGATTTCTGGCTGGGTCTCGGTTCTCTTTTGCTTAGGTTTGTCAATTATTTCCATGATCTCTGCCAGAGAAAATCTCAGTGGGGGTTTTTGTCCATTTGAAAGTCATAAAACTCAGAAAACAAAAGAAATGCGCATCCCTTCTATCTGTTCGTCATTCACGGCTTATGTACTAAACCGATTTTGATCAAATTTTGCACCAAGATAGGTTGAAACTAAGGACCTTTTTTACCACGGGAAAAAGCAGAAGTAGCCGGTCGTCTCGTACAGTTAGTAAAAAACATTGCCATATAAGAAGTGGTAGAATTTCACCTACCACAGCATAATCACTTTAACATTTTCACGCCTCCTTTCATGGTTAATTAAGACAGGTTCGCAGTATATCAGAATTAATTACAAGCAAAAATTCTTTAATTAAGTCAATTTACAACTATTCGCGTAGCGTTTAATGTACTTACATAAAACCAGATAAAATCAGTTTAAAAATGGAAATGTTCGTTGGTTGGAAATAAATGGTATTGTGTATTTTACAAAACCCTGTCATAATCTCCTATAAAAAATGAGAAACACGAGTATAAGGTTGCTCAAGTAAACACACATTATAAATTTGTAATTAAAAAAAAACAGTTGATTAGAATCTATCTCTAGAATAGAAACTAAACAGTTTGTGTTTATGGGTGGGAGTATAAGTTATAAACTCCAGTATGCTCCAACTTCAAAAAGATCTTGTGTCTGCCGTAAAAAAGTTTACCTAGAGATAGTTGTACAAAACCTTAGCGCAAAGAAATACTAATCTTGTACTTACTTTTTTTTAATAATATCCCTCCCTATACGTCTGTTAAATAAGAGCGTCGGTGGTCCAGTGGCTAGGGCCGCTGCTCATCCGAGAGACGCGGGTTCGATCCTCACCACCTGCGTTCATTAAAAGCCTTGTCAATCATCAACAGCTCATATACGTCCCCACCGAGGGGCTCGAGCCTACCCTGAATTAGGGCGACTAGGCCTTAGTCCACCACGCTGGCCCAGTGCAGGTCGGTCTACTTCACACACAACCTTTTAATTTCTTCGCATGAGTGTGCAAGTTTCATCACGATGTTTTCTTTCACCGTAAGAGCGTCGAATAAACGTACATACGAATTCGAAATTCGAAAACAAATTGCTACGTGGTGGGGATCGAACCCGCGTCTCCCGGACGGGAGGCAGCGGCCCTAGCTACTAGACCACCGACGCTCGATCGTGGCCAAACATACATTATAGTAATTTTAATACCTAACTATTATTAGTAAGATGTATATAATTTCAGCGCTTATTTATAATAAATAAACTTTACAAATAAGGCACAGTAATTACCACCACAAGCTAAAATCGTTAATAAAAATAATATTAATCATTATCAAAGATAAAATCAGTATTGTTCAATGACGATTGACGAATAACGATTGTAATTAACGATGTTATCGATTGAGTTGTGTTATCGATTCATCGAATAAACGATTAATGTTAGCACGTAGGAAGATAATGATCTTTGTGTTGGCTTCTTAGTTTTTTTTTATACCTGCATCCACAGGGGATTATAATGCTCCAGCTGAATTGCATAGATGCAATAAACTTTAAGTAAAGATAATTATAGATAAAAATTGTAATTTTCTGCTTTATAATTATTAGTTTTAGTAAAACTTATAATTTCGCCGATGAGTACCCTAGAAACTCTGAATCTAGCCCTTAGCGATCAGGTCTTAGTCGACCACGCTGGCCCAATGCGGGTTGGTAGATTTCACACACAACCTTTGAATTTCTTCGCGGACTGTTTTTTTTTTAAATATAGATCGTTAGGTAATCGCTGCCAATTGCTGGATGTGGGAAGCGCAGGACCGGCCAATCCTTTCGCATCATTCGCCGCGTCCGATGCGAAAGGATTTCCATACTTTGCGCGCGTTTTGTATAGACAAACCGTCGATCGTCGATAAGTGTGGCCCGACCCTAAAGAGATCCTTGGGGGAGTCTTTTGTCCAGCAGCGGACGTCTTTCGATTAAAATGATGATGATGATGATGATGATGGATGATGATGGATGATATAAGTAAAAAGAATAAAAATAATAATCTTAGGCACTCATATTATATAGGTACAATAGCAATAATAAATTTAACTAGTAGACCTCACGAGTATAATTTTTTTTTGGCTGGTTTGTGATTTTTTTAAGTTTTCAACCCTCATAAATCCATCATTTTTAAAATTTCCAAAAATAAAAAAACTATTAATTTATCGAACCTGCTCACAAAATTTCATTAAAATCTGTTGAAAAACGCGACCTGTAGATGAGAACAAACAGATCGACAGATGGACAGACAGACATACAAATTAAAGCAATTTTGAGTAAGATGAAACGGAGACGCTTCGCGCTCGCTCGGTTAAAAAATTAAACTCACGTGAAAATATTTCAACTAGACCCAACAAAACGATTCCGTTAAGAAAATTATACAGCGCGTTCATCATTTTTTGCACAGTCAACAACCAAATAGGTTAATCACATGTTATCGCATCTTCAATCATCATATCGACAAGCGAAAGTTTATATTACTACTGTAAGTTATGTAAGCTACAATTTGCCTTTGTACTTGATTTTATTTATTTAATACTTAGATATACGTGCAATTTAAAGTCTTAACATTAGCAGCTTGGTTATTGTAATGAAATTGCTGGTGCTTAATAATTGGTGAAGATGTGGGCTTCCAAACTAAAGGATTCTAGGTTCGATATTTACCACATACAACGTTTTAGCACGAAACTGAACAACTTTATTTCTTTTTTTTAATGCGTAATTTAAATAAAGGTATTTTGTATGAAAAGTATTTTTATTTAGATTTTATGGAATTTTGAACAAAAGTTCAGAGTAATATTGTAAAGGTTGAGCTATCGCCCAAGAGATTTTGAACAAAAGTTCAGAGTAAAATTGTAAGGGTTGAGCTATTGCCCAAGAGATTTTGAACAAAAGTTCAGAGTAAAATTGTAAGGGTTGAGTTATCGCCCAAGAGATTTTGAACAAAAGTTCAGAGTAAAATTGTAAGGGTTGAGCTATTGCCCAAGAGATTTTGAACAAAAGTTTAGAGTAATATTGTAAGGCTTGAGCTATTGCCCAAGAGATTTTGAACAAAAGTTCAGAGTAAAATTGTAAGGATTGAGCTATCGCCCAAGAGATTTTGAACAAAAGTTCAGAGTAATATTGTAAGGCTTGAGCTATTGCCCAAAAGATTTTGAACAAAAGTTCAGAGTAAAATTGTAAGGATTGAGCTATCGCCCAAGAGATTTTGAACAAAAGTTCAGAGTAATATTGTAAGGCTTGAGCTATTGCCCAAGAGATTTTGAACAAAAGTTCAGAGTAAAATTGTAAGGATTGAGCTATCGCCCAAGAGATTTTGAACAAAAGTTCAGAGTAATATTGTAAGGCTTGAGCTATTGCCCAAGAGATTTTGAACAAAAGTTCAGAGTAATATTGTAAGGCTTGAGCTATTGCCCAAGAGATTTTGAACAAAAGTTCAGAGTAAAATTGTAAGGATTGAGCTATCGCCCAAGAGATTTTGAACAAAAGTTCAGAGTAATATTGTAAGGCTTGAGCTATTGCCCAAGAGATTTTGAACAAAAGTTCAGAGTAAAATTGTAAGGATTGAGCTATCGCCCAAGAGATTTTGAACAAAAGTTCAGAGTAATATTGTAAGGCTTGAGCTATTGCCCAAAAGATTTTGAACAAAAGTTCAGAGTAAAATTGTAAGGATTGAGCTATCGCCCAAGAGATTTTGAACAAAAGTTCAGAGTAATATTGTAAGGCTTGAGCTATTGCCCAAGAGATTTTGAACAAAAGTTCAGAGTAAAATTGTAAGGATTGAGCTATCGCCCAAGAGATTTTGAACAAAAGTTCAGAGTAATATTGTAAGGCTTGAGCTATTGCCCAAGAGATTTTGAACAAAAGTTCAGAGTAAAATTGTAAGGATTGAGCTATCGCCCAAGAGATTTTGAACAAAAGTTCAGAGTAATATTGTAAGGCTTGAGCTATTGCCCAAGAGATTTTGAACAAAAGTTCAGAGTAATATTGTAAGGCTTGAGCTATTGCCCAAGAGATTTTGAACAAAAGTTCAGAGTAAAATTGTAAGGATTGAGCTATCGCCCAAGAGATTTTGAACAAAAGTTCAGAGTAATATTGTAAGGCTTGAGCTATTGCCCAAGAGATTTTGAACAAAAGTTCAGAGTAAAATTGTAAGGCTTGAGCTATTGCCCAAGAGATTTTGAACAAAAGTTCAGAGTAATATTGTAAGGCTTGAGCTATTGCGTTGTTTGTATTCCCTGGATATTTTTTATACTTTTATCGTGTCGATATTTGATAACTCTGACCGTGAAGGATAATAATAATATCATCGACACCTGCTATGTCTGCCTTGAGCTACCACATCTACTGTTAATTAATCAAACTGAACCGATATTTAGTGCACTTATAACCTATGCACAATGCCTATGGTGTTCGAGCTGAAATATCGGATCTACTCAACCATCAAAGCTAGCTCTTTATCGTGGTAAAATAAGGAGGACCTCAGGAATCCTACCTACTTTAACATGTCTTTAACACATCAATCAATCAGCCTATTGCAGTCCACTGCTAGACGTAGGCCTCCCCAAGGGCACGACAAAGTGCTCGATCACCCAGCCACTACCAGCGACCTTCCTCAGGTCATCAGTCCACCTGGCAGGGGGGCGTCCAACACTACTTTTCCCGAGACACAATATTTATTTAACAAATAAAAAAACAAACAGCTCATATATGTCCCCACCGAGGGGCTCGAGCCTACCCTGAATTAGGGCGATTAGGCCTTAGTCGACCACGTTGATAAGTATTTCGACCATATGTAGACAAAAAGGAGTGCACAGAGGATTAAACCCCACACAGCATGACCAGTGGGCAGTTGCCCAACTCTCGCCGAACATTTCCACTGCATTTGCGCGCGAATGTAGTTCAAGACCGGTGTGCCGTGAGGCAACACTGCCCGTTTTGCATATCACTTACTCAGTTTACTAATTACAGAATGACACACGTTTTGCCGAAATTCGATTTATCGTCGAGGGAACTCATCGATGGGTCGGAAATCGGCGACAAATTACTTCAATATTGTCCGCTTGGTTGCAGCTTCGTAGCATTCTAGCATACATTCCTCAAACAAAAGCTGTCTAGATTTTATCGAGCTGGTATTGCTTTCTCTTTTTAAAAGTTATCAGATATTTTGTAATAGTAGGAAAAATATTTATAACAATTATAGGTGTTTTTGATTTTATCCAAGAATACACGTAAATATTAATTCGGTGTAATGATTTTCGACGTAATGTGAGAACGACATCATAATGATGTTCTTTAACACACACTCACTTTTTTATTTTTAAATTTTTATAATCACGTGCGTAAGACAGATATTTTTAAACCAGCTACAAAGTACGGATGACTTCTGGGTTTTGCAACATGAAATTTCATGTGGAGAAGATATGGAGAAGTAATTTTATTATGATAGGAATAGAGTGATTATGTTTCCAGTTTCGGTCGATGATGGTGCAATTTATGGTTTTTTGTTTTATAATTTAACTTTTTTCTGTAATGTTATGTACCATGAATGAGACATCCGTTTGTTTTATGCAACTACGAATTTGCTATCGATGTTTACACAAAAAACTGTTGAAAACATTTCTTTGAAGATATGGTTCGTATTGCAGATTCTTTTAAAGGTTAGAATGTTTTTTTTTATTTTTTATTATGTTAATGTCCTTCTTGTTATCAACGCAAAGTAGGTAAAGCGGCACGGGAATCAAGGATGTCAATCAGATTCATAGTAAAAAAATGTGCATCAGTAAATTTTTACGAGTATGTTAATTCAAAATAGTCTTCTAGAGACAATGCAAAATTTTCGCAACCTTCATTTATCCTTTTTGAAGAGTTAAATTATGATACTTTTCTTTCATTGATATTAAAATCCTCTGCTACTGCCACTCAATAATTAAAGTACCAAATAATATATTATTCGAGTTGTAGAAGACATTCGACAAACGGATGTAAGACTCGTGCCTCAAGCTACGACTGTGAGATAACACCAAATTGAAGACGTGCATTGCGGCAATGATGCATAACAATAAATAACCGAGTAAGAGGCGCCCAAGGCAACCAGTAATGTATTGCCAAAATCAATGGCCTTATCCTGACAAGCATTATTGTTGTATATTTGCGGAGTCACTCAGGGGGCCGTGTTCGGACCATCGGTGTTGATAATAGATGTCACAGATTATAGGTTAAGTGTGTCCAATCTTGGATTATATAAAAAAATCTAACAGACTATTGCAAATAAAAATTAATTGTACATAAGTAAAAAAAATATACTGGCAAAAATATCAAAATAGGTGGCTTAAAAAAGAGTAATACTACTTGGAAAGAATTCGTTTTTGAGCAAAAATTAAACAAAAAGAGTCTTTTTCCTTAATAAAATTGATCTAATCACTATTTCTACTATAGTGGTAGTAATATACCATAGTGGTAGTAATATAGCGGGCGCGGTTTTGAACTAAAGGCAGCCGAAATCTTTGATCGCATAAGGCATATTTGGCTGATTGATGATTCTCTATTGGTAAAATATTAATTAAAAAAAACTTGTCTATTTTCTCCGTTTGGTCTTAGTCAAATGATATTATGATAGTTATAATAGCCGAGAGCAACCCACTTAACGTGGCTGCTTCGGTTAGCTTCTGCACGGAAATATTATACACAATGACGATAGTTAAAACTGAAGTCTACTATTGTCCCCGTTAATAAACTTCGATCGCTAGATGGCCTTCGTCAAATGCATCCGTTCTCCCGATGCGATGCTCTTGCAACTGCAATGTGTCCATTATTTGTGTTGTAACGGTGAACTGCATGCTGCTATTAGCCGTTAGTATTGATCTGTGGAAAGAATTATTGTAGGTAGAGCTAATAATTACATACATTATTTGTTTCGAGATTTCGAAAATGGTATGCTTCGGATGGAATGAATATGATGAATGTTTTCTTTAATGGATTATATTTCATGTGCTATAAGTCTACTAAAATTAGGCAAATTAAGGTTGATTTACCTCAAGATTCTCATTATTTTGTTTAACTAACTTGATCAACAATACGTAAAGGTTAATTAAGGTTAGTTTTCTTTGGTTCGACATACTGATAAACTTCTTCGTCTGATCGTGTCGATATTTTGATCTTGTGCAGATCATAATCATTGTACGCAGATACTGAAATTGCAGTATCAGTAGCTTTGTTTGTAGAGGCTCTCGCATCAACAATTAGGTTTTCATTTATATTATTTTAAACTGATGAAAAATTCCGTTAAAGTTGGTTTAGTTTTTCATTGTTATTTTTGTTTGACCAAACTGATAGTGCACATTCAGCACAGTTCTTATTGTAACAATGCTGTGCTAGTGAAGGTGCTAGTTACTGGTGAACAATAGTGCATAATTATAGCTAATTTAGTTCCTCTCTGTCTAAATGAGTTCGTGCTGAAAATCCACCAGATTTCAAAATTTAAGATCATTCTAATTGGTAGGTATGCCATATTAGAGAGGTAAATAGGACCTTGCATATAGACAGAAGTTATGTTAAAATTACTTCGAATATTTAAAATTGTTCTGCAGGTTGACCAACTTCCTGCGCATTAAGATAAAGACGAACATTATCTACTAGATATTCGATGTTAACGAGTCTTTACTAGGTATAAACAGTGGAACAGGATACTCTGAGTTATCATTAGATGGCAATATATCCATTATCCAATCCAACCGCGTCCGCCGCCTTGGCACACTTGGCAGATTGAGGGGTTTTTAAACAATTAACTGCAAATTGTAGAACTCTTAGGTCGTCTATTTTTGTTATTTGTATCTTTGTTTGTGTTAGTAATGATGATTGTTTGCAAGAAAATGAATTTTGGATTGATGAACAAATTCAAGTTAGAAATAAACTGGGGGTGTTGTTGAAAAGATTATATTAACTAGCGGACCCAAGGAATATGATGATACTGCGTCTGCACATAACTAACTGCTTCAAATTTTTTATAATTTAACTTTAGACGGGACAGCTGTTAATGAATTAGGGTACCATGGACTATCGTGCCAAAGAAGCGCAGGTCGCATCCCACGACACGCGGCGTTGAATGACATAATTCGTCGGGCGGGAACATTCCGGCAAAATTGGAGCCAAACGGAATCGTTCGCACCGACGGTAAGAGACCCGACGGATTGACGCTCATCCCATGGAAACAGGAAAGGTGCCTGGTGTGGGACGCGACCTGCGTCGACACGCTTGCTCCATCTCACGTCCAGGCCACTTGCGGACGAGCGGGTGCAGCTGCTGCGAGCGCCGAAATTTTAAAGACCCGGAAATACGAGGAGCTAACCGGTTCCTACATGTTCTCTCCTCTGGGTTTTGAGACCATGGGTCCCTGGGGCCCCGATGCCAAAATAATATTAAGAGATCATTCAGTGCGCCTCATCGAGACCTCTGGTGACCGCAGAGCTGGCAGCTTCCTCGGGCAAAGAATAAGCCTCGCCATTCAGAGAGGAAACGCGGCCAGTCTGCTGGGCACTATGTCTTGCGGAGACGCACTGGAAGATATCTTCTATTTGTAAATATTTTGTATATTTTTAATTTTTTGTTTATTATGAATTCTTGTTTTTATTGTAATAGATGTAAGTTTTTTGGTATAAACTTTAGACCTACCATATTGTTTGTTTACCCAATGTCACGTAGGTAACAATTTCAGTGAAAACTTAATTGGCTAATGTAATATTTGAAATGTTATTGTCTAATGTGTCACAAAAGCTGTATGTTTTCCATAAATAAATAAAGTAATCTAGGCAACAGGTTTTGTGAGGTTAGAAAAGCGAATTAGAATAAGGTGGTCCGAAAGAGATGCCTATAGTGCCTAATTCTTTCATCCACACACGAGAGAGAAGAACAGTAGGAAGACAGTTACGTTTATTGAACAAAGCTGATTGTGTTTATTCAATTTAGATTCTTGTAACTGTTTTATCATGATTAAGTATTTCAAATTCAACGCCAGTTCTGTGTTCTATCCTTTTTATTTACTCAAAATAATAAGGGAAGGAATATGAACAATTGAACATCAAATTTTTAGAGATGTGAAGTGACGCGTGAAATTGACAGGTAACCTTTTGATTTTGATATAATTATTCATTCAAAACATCAATCATTCTGTCCCATTCATTTCTTAGTAAAATGAAAAGGTGGAATGAGGCCATTGACGACTTTGGACATCCTTTACGTAACTTTACATATATCTGCAGGTTCGTTCACTATGAAACACAGACGATGTTGATTATCATTAGGTTCTTGTGAGAGAACAACAGAATCAATATCATAATTATTATTGACGGTTGTCTGTTGAAATACCGTGTTGGTGTTTAGTCTAGCGTCAATCCATTCAATATAAAAATCTGGGTTAGTACGCAGCAATATGCTTTGTTATATGATTCAATTATTATAATATAATAATATTTCTTAATTAAATCTAATCATAATAATTTGATTTGCGTTTTGTTTTGTAAAACCATAGATGTAGATCTACTGGAGATCTTGAAAACAATCATACTAGGTTCATCAAAGATGGTTATCCTGTTACTTAAACTCTGAAATAAAAGGGTAGTTGTTCTGAAAATTCGTCAAGTTTTCATCTGTCTGTCTGAAAAAAAAATTATGTGCAGTATGTTTCTTACATTTACGGAAGAAATGTTTCCTTTGGATGACGACGACGTCAGAAGAAAAATCCCAATTTTACAACAAGCTGTTCTTTTAACTCAAACCCCTTGCATTCCGAAAGTCGACTAGTGTTTCTTCACAGTCGGAGAACAGCTGATAGCCGGCGCGACGGGTTCGGTCCAGTCTGTCGCTGTCGCAATCCGATCCGGCATCGCCGTCGGCAAGGCAGCCGGCCGGTCACTCACTGCGGCATTTTAGCGCCAACTGCCGATACATCCTCGGTTTATAAAGCGAAACAAACGCGCTATTGCGTTGATGTTACAATATTATATACATCTTTCGATTTTTTCGTGGAAATACCTATAAGATATTTTACCGCGGTGGAAAAAAGTATGTGCCGATTTGGAATAAATAGGTAGATAGGTATACTATCTAAGTGCTCAATTTTAATTGAAATCTGTTTTGGCGTTTATGCGTGATTTGATTAGTTACAATATCCAAAACCCTTAAATTTTATAAATAAATAATAGTAGGATTTTTGGAGACAGTTTTTCGTCGAGTCGAGTATCGTTAGAATTAAGATCTGATTTGGGCAGATGTGTTCTCGGATTAATGGTTAATTTGTTAGTCGTTCATATGTAGACTCAGAAAAGGTAAGTACAGACAACACCATCGAACTGTTTAGACATGTGCAGTTTTCTACGGAAAATCATAGGTCTTTGTGCCAAGCTAGTCATCATCAACAGCTCATATACGTCCCCACCGAGGGGCTCGAGCCTACCCTGAATTAGGGCGATTAGGCCTTAGTCGACCACGCTGGCCCAGTGCGGGTTGGTCGACTTCACACACAACCTTTGAATTTCTTCGAATGACTGCAGGTTTTCATCACGATGTTTTCCTTCACAGTAAGAGCGTCGAATAAACGTGCATACGAATTCGAAATTCGAAAACACGAACTCGCGTCTCCCGGACGGGAGGCAGTGGCCCTAGCCACTAGGCCACTGACGCTTAAGCTAGTGCTGTTCTTTTAACCAATTTACATTTTAAATTCCTTTTTATAACGTGTTTACGATACTATTTCAACGGAAGTAAGGAAAGCTCATTTAGATGAAACGCTCTAATTAATAGATACGGAACAAGTGTTAAATGCTTACATCGACCAGGGAAGTGCTCCAAGATGCCCACAAGATAGAAACCACGAAGGGTCGTAACATTTATTGGGTGTAATTTGCGCTTGAACTATGTATTCTTTGGTTTAAAGTATAAGCGAAAGCGATCTTTAAAATAAATTGATTTAAAAGTAAGTTTTTTTTTAAACGGTGAATTTAATGGAAATTCTTAATTTGGAAAGGGTCTTTAATTGTCATATTCAAGTATGATTGTGTACAGCCTAATATTAATGTTTCTATGGTGTTGAGTATTGGGATGATTATATTTTGTCGGAATATTTAAAATACATCGGGTGTCCCCTTGGTTAATATAATCTACACTTGTGACAGAAAACACCACTCATTCATTACACTAATATTATAAAATGTGAAAATCTATTTGGATGTTTGGATGTTAAGATGTTTGTTCCGCTTTCACGCCTTAACTACTGGACGGATTGGGATGAAATTTGGAATAGAGATAGTTTGTATCCTGGATTAACACATAGGATACTTTTTACCAGGAAAAGTCTTATTCCCAAGGGAAAATCTTACACAACGCGAGCGTAGCCGCAGGTGGACCGCTGGTAGAGACATAAATAAATACAAAAATATAACGAAAATCTATTTAATTATGTGTCTGTAAAAGTCAATGCATGTTTTCCGTGAACTCATTATTCAATGCGTCTTAGTTAAGGGGTGCCAACTCGCAGTTTGTGAAGGCCTAAGGCTCGTAAACGAGCAGAAAATTCCAGAAAACATATATATTAAACATGATATTATAACCTTTATTTCGCGCAAACAAATTTTTATGAAACACATTAAATACTATACTAAAAACGCCATTGAAGTCGAGCTGTTCCTGTTGTTAAATTCGCTACTGCTTCTAAACTACAACAGACGCGGACACGGTTCCTACGGGATATTATTGGCAATTTATTTATCTTTCATCCGTGCAAAAAATTAAAAATAATCATAGGTAGTTCAAGAAAAAAGTTCAAGAAAAACGAATTTTTCGCACGATTCCTGCGCAGTGTCGGACGTAACTGCCGTGAAGCATCGCATGCTAATATAAACGTTATTTCTGTAGTGCGTCGGTTGAACTTTCAACTAAAGCGCGTTGAGTTGCTAATTTTGGCATTCTTTGCCCCTTATATAACGTAAAATATATAAATATCTCGGGTGGTAGTTCCACAAATCTTCAAGTTATGAGATTGACTCGGACAGCTGATCAATTAGTATAAAAAGTAAAAAAAAACAATATTCGAGGTCCTGTAAAATTTCTGAAACAAATATTGTACCTACGGACTACCACCACCCGAGAGGTTATTAACGCACACACAGAAATAATAACAGAGTGGAAGTAAGAACAGGAAGACGTGTACAGTTACAGCCTTATTGCTTCATTCTTCCAGGCAACCTTGTTTATTTGTAGACATCACTACATCTTACCACTTGTCCAACATAAATTGATATGTAAGTACAGTTAGAAAGATCTGTTCCGTATTTGTGATGCAATAATAATACGATATTTCCGCTCAGTACGTTTCGATAACTCCGAGTTGCTATAGAGCAATCGTTAGAAATTATGCGAGGACTGTTCTCATCAGTACTGGATAGAAGTACTCATAAACGTATTGTGAGAAGTTTATTTATCTCTGTCTTGCGAATTATTAGCTCAATACTCAATACTCAATTTATTGACAACAACAAGTTGCAAGTCAAAATACAAAAACAAATGACATTGTTATTTTTTCAAAACGGAAACACTCACGTAAAAAAAATATCACAATAATAATAATAATAATGTATAAAAATCATGTATCGTTCAATAATGAAACAAATAACACTTAGTAAGAAGGGCTACTTAGCTACTACCTGTCAGTCTGTTGATAATCGGTAGATTCATTATAGTTTTAAAATCATAAAAATGAAAGCTTCATTGACCTTCTACTCTTACCACCTCTTACTCTAAGGACACAATTTTGTCCTTCGTGGAACAAATTAAATGGAATTAAGGGCGTGATTAATTGCATTAATTACTCTCAGCACTCTATTCCGGGTTCCGTTCCCGGGCCAGTTTTTCCGTACGCCGTACCAGTTTTGAACCACGTGAAAGTGTAAGTGCACACACAGGTAATTTGATCCACAAGTTTCATTTCCTTTGAAGGCTTATGTTTGTTTGTAGTTACAAAAACAATACAAAAATACAAAAATGTTTATTTGCTTCCTCTTACCTACTGTTACAATCTTTGAGACACTTCTTTTAAGCTAAAGATGCTTGTTTTAAAAGGCCCCGCTCCTCCTCAATAGAAAGCTATTACAAATGGGGCTTTATTATATATATATATATAAACAGCCGTGTGAAAAACCAACAAAAAAAAATGTAATGACGAAACTAAGAGATGTAACATCCAAAAGTTAGTAAACCATTCATTTCGTTTCAAACAATGACAAATTTGTAAAACGAACATTTTTCTTTCTTTCCTATGAAATTTATTATTAGATTAGATTAGATTTAGCCCGAAATGTCCCACTGCAGGGCAAAGGCCTCTCTCCCTTTCTTCCATTCCTTCCTGTCTTGGGCCATCTCTCGCCATCCGTTGTTATAGACGTCTAATTCGTCACACCATCTCCTCCTTGGACGACCTCGACGTCTTCTAGATTTGCGGGGACCCAGTCGGTGGTAACTTTGGCCCAGAGGTCGGACGGCATTCGGGAAACGTGACCGGCCCAATCCCATTTAAGGTACGCGGCCTTCTGAGCTACATCTGAGATTTGAGTTTGGGAACGCAGCGTTGTGTTCCGTACTCGGTCTATCAGTTTGACTCCAAGTATGCTGCGTTTCATGTTCCGTTGGCAGACCTTGAGTTTGGAAGTTTGCGCTTCAGAGTAAGCGGGAGGTTGCCCTTCATAAGCTCTTTCATGAACCAATACCTCTTCCAGGCATTCACGGTGCGTCTTTCGACCTCCTTGTCTTGTCTGGCCTGGAAAGAGACTATTTGGCCCAAGTAAATGTACTCACGAACATAATTTCTTACCCTATCCACTTCTACCATATGCTCCGTGCTATTAGTCATAACCATGGTCCTCGACATATTCATCCTAAGTCCAACTTCAGGGCTTGCCGTGCTGAGTTCTTGCAGCATCGTTTGTAACTCAGAGGCCGAGGATGAAAAAAGGACGATATCGTCAGCAAAACGTAGGTTTGTCAACCTCGCTTTGCCAACATCAATGCCTTTATTAACCCAGATGGGAGCCAGTCTCTGAAAAACCTCTTCTAAGGTGCTTGTGAAAAGCTTCGGGGACAAAGGGTCACCCTGCTCCATTCTAAAGCATGGTCCGGTAGTCTGTAATTTTATGGCAGCAGTACTATTATTGTATATCAGTTTGAGTAGGTTTATATAAGTGGGGTGAATGTTTTGTTGTTCCAAATTTTTTATTACAATTTTATAAAAATTTATTATTACATACATAAAAAATAAATTTATCGTCATCAACATACATCGCCGTAATTGTGTAAGATTAGCCGTGTGGTGACGGCAGAGTAAAATACATTTGTCACCAACCCCTACTCTTCCCGTGGGTGTCGTAAGAACTGCTTGAAAAGATGTAACAGCCTGATCAAAGATTAATAGGAGATAGTAAAATGTTGTTCTTAAGATTTCGTGTTTCAAACCCGTTCTTTGCAAATAAAAGAAAAAAAACTGTCAGTTTATCGTAACCCCATTTGTTAAATAAATGGAGGTCAGGTAAAACTGTCAGGTGTTTACTAACTTGACAGTTAAAAGTTAACAAGTATTAATTTTTAACTGTTACTTGAATGAAACTTAAAAAAATAATTTAATGATTGATTCCATTTACCATATTCGGTCTAGTCGTTTAAATGTTATGAGAGATGAACATTACAACAATATTCGGAAGAAGTGCAAACAATTAGGTTGTTGAGAATGGGAGGTTTTCCGACAGCCAATTAATAAAAAAATAGTTCATAAAACTTCGGTAGATGGCGTTGACGATTCGTGGATCCGAAGAAATCCGGCGAGTCACCCAGGGATAGTATCTGTGCTCAGGGCCATAAAAGGATTAACAAAAAGAATCCACGAAGTACACCTGGCGCCATCTATCGTCTTAATTAGAACTAATATTTTTATTTTTTAAAGAGCTGTCAGACAATCCTTCATTGTGATGTTATTGACGTCATGCTGATTGAAGTACAGTTACATCCAGGTCAGTCACTCGTCAATCTAACTCTTACCGAACAAACACACCGCGAACGAGCTTTCACAATAGGCAAAGCCATCCTATTATGCCAAAGTATTATGCTAGTACTGAGTTGAGCACTCTTTGTTTGATATCAGCGGGCCAAGGGATTCATTTTTGAACCATTAGAATGTTTTGATACTGGTTAACATTGCGAGTCGTTGGATTACCGTAGTAGCAGTGATTTTGCTTCAAGTTAGTTCACGAAATCAAAGGAACTAAGGTACTTCTACTGTTACATATAGACATAGACGTCTTTTGTCAGCATCTGACTGTGTCTTCGTTTTAAATTTGTTATTTCAGTTTATTGAAGTGTTTAGTGTATAATTTTGATAGTGCATTATCCAATGAATGTTTCGGGACTATAAACTTTAATAAAACAATTGAATCGCTTACACTTTGCTGACATTTTTAGTTGATGCCAAGAGGCCTCGTGGTGGTTTCAGTAATTGTACTATCACATTACTGAGCTCAATTAACCGACCAATCATCCAAGGATATATCTTGAACCTACAAATATCACTTGATACTGGCGAAATACGTCTATATAAGATGTGTCGCCATTAGTTAGAAAGAAGAAAAAAAAATATAGACATAGACAAATAAATTTATTCAGCTTAAAAAAAAGTGAAAGATGGGACTTCAGGCTTGTGGTGCAGTTGTAAGACAGAATAAACTGAAAGTATGAATAAAGATGAAAGTAAATAATTGTTATCTCGAAAAAAATTAAGGGACTACGATAAACAGCTACTGAACAAGTGTGGTTCAAAATATAACGATCACAACTCGCATAATAATAATTGTTGTAATTGTAATACTATGGTCGATGATCTTCAACCTCGAACTTTAAAGGGCCCCGGAGACGGTCAAACGGTTTGACTCAAACCTTACGTGTTTGATCAAACCGTTTGAGGTCGGTTTGAACGGTTTGTCAAATGGCTCTGCGCAGTCTGATTCTGTACGCTGTCGTAATTACACTTCTGACGCGTCAAACACAACAAAAATATGAAATTGCATTCAAACATGCTTCAAACACTTAAATGTTTGACAAACCGTTCAAACCACCTTTGTAAACGATCAAAATGGTTTGAGTCAAACCAAACTTTACGTGTTGAATCAAACCGTTTGACCGTCTCCGGGGCCCTTAGATTGGGAAAAGAAAGAAGGAAGGCGTCGGGGGTCGATTGTTAGCATCCGTCAATGGCGGACAGGCTTTCGTTTTTTAGTTTATTCGAGTATGTTTAGTGTATAATTTTGATAGTGTATTATTCAGTGAATTTTTTTTGAGTTAATAGGACAATTGAAACGCTTGCATTTAGCCGTCATTTATTGATGACTTGCAGCGGCCACGTGGTGGCTTCAGTAATGCTGCTATCATATTACTGGAGTCCTTCACCGTACACAGCACCCTAGTGTTAGGATTAGGGCTGTCTGTGTATCTCAGCCTACTTATTTAGCAAAACCACTTGATACTGGCGAAATACTACAAGTGAAACGCCATAAATAAAAAATTGAATTAAATTGAAAGAAGGCGTCAATAGCTTTTTTTACTACAACTTCGAGCGATTGGAGAAAAAAAATCGAGCGATTGGAAAGTCAGTCCCGCCCGACTGTTTGTTGAATGCCAAGTGATGTAACATGTAAATAGCGTCGCAAGTTGACCCGGGAAGCTCTGAACTGAGCTGCAATTGACATTCGTTGACTCTGCAGATCACGACCATTAAAGTTGAGTAATGCATGTCTTGTATTGTTCCCGTACCGCCTGTAATTATTAGAAATCAGAAGACTCATGAAAAAAGACTCATCACTGAAGAATCATTATCTGGGTTTTAAGGTCCTCATCCTCACTCCTTACAAACCCTGTTATCAGTGTTATAGAGCCGCCAAAGCCATAGAAATTGCTCGTGTAACAACTAGTTCCATTATAGAAGATTCTATAGATAGTTGAGCAGCCTTGCGAAGCACGGAAGCATATTTCCTTTGACTTGACAGCCTGTAATTTTGTTTTGGTACCATAAATAATTGTTCTTTTTCTATAGTTTTTTCTTTGCTCATCCCCTTGTAGTGTAGAAGAGCGTGGTTTTACTAATGTGTGTGTTAATGAAAGTGTTTAAATTTTTGCTAAGTCGAACCAATCAAAGCCATTACTAACCTACTTTGCGGTTAAAAAGTTGGCGGAGTATCGTCTCGGGGTCTCGTGAAATTGAACAACTTGTAATCAAGAACTTTCCGAAATCTCAAAATTAAAAATAAAGACTTCACACGAACTGACCGAGTGATTTAAAAACCTTCAAAACGTGGAAAGAAAGTTGTTGAGTCTTATAAGACTATAGGCACCCAAGAATTTTAGTATATGAACTTATCACTAGTGTTGCCGCTCGATAGTCCAATATCGATAGCCTATCGATATACAATATTTCTTTTAGTGCAATACTATATTGATAAGCAGCAATACTATCGATAGTATCGTTAGTATTACTCCTCAATATTGCATAATCTATCGATACTATCAATACTATCGATAGGTTTGTACTATCGATAGTGATCTTTATTTCAATATCGATAGTATCGAGGTAAATACTATAGATTGGGTACATGCTTTTGGCGTTTTATTATCGATTGTAAAACTATCGATTTTTTGGCAACACTACACTGTGTTTTATTGCTACACTGACTTGCAAGGGATCAACTTCAGAGCGCACGTTTGGCGCGATCTTTACCAGCCAACCAGAAAAGGAAGACAATAATCAGGGCACATGTGATCATCACAATCGAACCAGTGATGCGTGAGATCATTTATGGTTCGTCACGACCTACGATCATTCTGCCGTCAAGGGTGCTGATGTGGATGCTGATAGCCCGAAATGGGTGCGACCTTCCTAGCTTGCTATTGGCTATCAATTAGCTATGCTATGGAACAAGCTTGTGGGAATCATCTGATTTGGTTCTGTCTGATGTAAATCGGATTGAAAGGCTGGATATGAAAAAAAATATGGAAAGATTTTAATAGTGTAATGTGGATTGTAGACCTAGAAAGAACTTGTTAGTTGCTGCAAAGATAAGCATTTTCCGTGTTTCGATAGGTATGGCTCGAAATAAATATACAAACGCCAGAAGCAAGAGTATGTTTACGGCGGCACACGGAGACAAATGGCGGCATAATTAATTTATATATTAAACACCCAAAAACTATTTCGTAGCTTACTTATTACGGCAATCGAACTAAGGAAAAAAATCTAAATAAACGTGCGAATGTCTAAACTAAAGGGATATAAGAAGATAAGATCTTATTTGAATTTCGGTAATTATTCATAATCTCATTACAAAGAAGTCTTAAAACAAATGACTTACAATTTTATCTTACGATTGAATTCTCTATTCACCTATAAACAAACTTAAACCTTTAAAATTAACACGTTTACTGCAAATTACCATTACGGAGGTTCCGGGTTCGATTCCCGGTGGGGACAATGTCGAGCAAAAATCTCTTTGTGAGACTTGGTTAGGACATTGCGGGCTGAATCACCTGATTGTCCGAAAAGAAAGATGATTCCGTGCTTCGGAAGGCATCTAGTCGTTACATGAGCCAAGTCAGTGGCCTTTGGTGGCTCTATAACACTGACACCAGGGTTTGTGAGGTCGGTTGTCGACCTTACAACCCACACGATGATGATGATGATGACCGCAAAGGTCGCCGTCAACTCTGGAATAATCGTAATTTTGTTACATTCTAGCGATTGTCATGATCTTGACCGATTTCACATAAATAATGCTTTGCTCATTGTTCTAGTACTCGTATTGCTACACTGCAATGTTACGATTGTCGTCTGTTTTTTTATTGTTCGCACCTCGCGTTCTAATGTTAAAATGCTTTAAAATTGGTAAAATAGGTGCACTTATAATAAATACCGGCACATGTCGTTACGTAATCTATAACAAAAATAATCTCTATAGATTAAAAAAATAACAATTTACATTAAACATTTTTTGACACTGCAGCAAGTGTTTTTTTATGACTAACTTAAATAAGAAAGGGGGCGATTTTAGAATCCGTAGATTCCATATTTGTTACCGAACAGCTGCCCTATAGTTTGAAACTGTGGTAGTCATCATCAACAGTTGATATAATTACGTTCCCACAGAGGGGCTTGAGTCATCCCTGAATTAGGGCGATTAGGCCTCAGTCGATCACTGGTCGACTTCACACACAACCTTTGAACTCCTTCGCTGGAGAGTGCAGGTTTCCCTTCAACGTACAGATCGCGCCAAACTCTAGATCGCTTTGAAGTTGCTTCGCGCATTGCGCGTTGTCGCTTTTACCTATATTTTGCAGTAGCAAATCGAATCGTGCTGTGTTCAGAGCGATCTAGAAGTTTGGCGCGATCTGTAAGAGCGTTGAATAAACGTACATATGAATAGACCACCGACTTTCTATGGTAGTAACAGATTCATACGTTTTAAACACGTGTCTGCTATCATGAGATCTTTTAAAAATAATATTTAAAAAAATAATTGAGTAAGTACGTTACAAGTTGCCCAATATCACAAACCATGGCAATGGCGCCAGACAAATGTTCACAGCAAGGTGACATCCATTACATTAACGCAATACGTACTTATTTTTATCTTGTTATTCCCTAATTGGTTATAACGATATCAAAACGTCATTTATCACTAACTCCGAGCTCATTTACATCAATCAGTTGAAAATAAAATGGAAATTTAATTTAAATTTTAAATTATTTCGCAATTGCACCTTGTGGTTGGTGATTATGAATTTTACAATTATTGGGCCTATTTAGCTTCTGTCTGATTGTATTTCGTAATAGTTGTAACTTTAATATTTCGTCAAATCACGGTCTATAATTCAGTAAATTTCAATTTACACAATGCATTTACTTGTTAAAAGCTCAAAAGGCCTACACAATCGTAATTAATAATGATGACAGCTGTGTGCTGTAAATAATAGGTTTTTAATTAATATTCATAAAATGTGCCCCAATTTGCTACCGTTTACGTATTTATTGCAGATAAAAAATAAATATGCTATATTCGCTGCAATAATGGATATCCTTTTAATTTTTTTTATTGTGTCTTGGCGCCAGAATATTAATAGTTATTGGTGGCTGCACAGGATGTCCCCATTTCGAAACGTGTCGAAAGGAAAAGTATTGGTTCAGTATTGTAAATATTAACAAGGTTTCATAAATCCCTTGAATGTATAAACATTTTTTATAGTCTATGTATGACAACGCGCGATGTCGACGACGCAATGATTGGTGATTTTAGATTGCTAGCTGTTTATAATAAAATGTTATAAATGGCCGAAATCTGTTACAACATAGAAGATATTTAAGAATAGTTAATCATATAAGAGCAATTTATGTTTGTCTGTCTGTCTGTTTGTTCGGTTGTACGCTCATTTATTTATTTGGAGAATAAACAGGTATAGACTTACAAAATAATTACTTATAGTTATATAACTAGTTGTTAAAGGCTACATCCTTAAAACATTCACACTATTCATACATTGTTATAAAATGTTACATACTACTACAAGCTAAATCTCCAGTTACTTATTAAAGTTTAGAACTAAAAAGAACCAATAAAAACACGCAATATTATAAGTGACAAGAAAATATTATAACTTATTTTTAATAAGGTGACTATTTTGTAATTATAACACAAAAACTATTGAACGATATTGTATGTAGTTATTGCAGTTGTTCTAGGAGTA
The DNA here is from genome assembly GCA_951230895.1 of Carpatolechia fugitivella. Taxonomy (NCBI): domain Eukaryota; kingdom Metazoa; phylum Arthropoda; class Insecta; order Lepidoptera; family Gelechiidae; genus Carpatolechia; species Carpatolechia fugitivella. The sequence goes on from OX579664.1 coordinate 3,158,411, forward strand.
GAAGTGGTCGCCATGGCCGAAATCGGTCGGATAGATCATCATCATCATCATCATAGCTTAGCTTGAGGTCTAACTTAAAAACCGATGTATGTTTCTGTTTGATACGCCGCCGCCGCCGCCGCCGCCGCCGCCGCATAGAAGCGGGATTATCTTCTTTTTAATTTTCGTGCTAAAAAAAGTTCATCTCAGAATCTCAGGCATAAAACTTTGATCACGCAAGCCAAGCCGTGGGCAAACAGCTAGTAGTGTAGTGTAGCCCAGCAGCTGCCACGACAGGACTGCTGGCCGCACGATGATAGATAGTAGTTTGAAGATGGTGAAGATGCAGTTTTAGAGAGGTAGCGTGGCAGAAGAAAACAGGGTTCAGTCCAGATACGGTTGGGATGTACGGTTTATTAGTATAAGAAATTAACGTAACACTTAAAAAGCTTACTTTCAAATACAATCAATAAAATACGGTTAATAAGGTGATCACAGTCTGACGACTTGAGGTGGAATGAGGAACGTTTTTTTTTTTTTTTTTACTTAAAATTTTAGCGAAACATATAGTGTGAAACTCCGAACTTTATTTTTATTACCCTTACTCTAGTTCGTGCCTCCTATATTACCACCTTCCGTCCGTTAAAGAACAAAAGAAGTATTACCCTTGCTTGATTTTTTATTTTCTTCTCTTTCCAGGCTGCCAGTGCTCTGTTCACCCTAGACGGCGCGCGGGGCGAAGCCCTGTCTCGACGTTTGGCCCGCGACGAGCGCAGGCGCCGGCGCTGCAGGGCTGTGCTGGCGATCACCGCTCTGCTGTTGCTGCTGGCTGCAGTAGGAGCGGTCGAACTGCTGATGTCGAGAGGACAGCGTGTGTTCGGGGCCGTGCTGCGCTGATTGTCGTACGTGTTCTGTCATATATGGTTTAGGCGTAATAGATAGAGGAGGCGTACAGCGATTGTACGGGTGGCGCAAAAGTAATGACCCTATTTGGTTCAGCTACAACAGCTATTCTAAATTAGAAAACTAGAAATAGTTTTTCATATACGTATATTTAGGCCATGAAATTTCATCGCATTACGATTTGAAGACGATGTCTCTTAAATGGTGACCTCCAGAGACTTAGTGAGACTATGGAAGTCCATACTAAGTAGTGAAGGACGCTTTTCCAGGCCGTGTTCTCTCGTTTTGGCGATTCACCCGATCTCACCTATCCAGACTTCTTTCTTTGGGGTTATTTGAAATCTGTGGTTTATGTGAATAAGTCACGGACTCTCGCAGCCCTAAAAGAAAACATTCATCAAGAAATAAGGAACATATCGTAGGAAGTAATGGTAAATGTCATAAATAGGGCTCAAATGTGCATCAACTCTGGAGGTCACCATTAAGACACATCGTCTTCAAATCGTAATGCGATGAAATTTCATGGCCTAAATATACATATATGAAAAACTATTTCTAGTTTTCTAATTTAGAACAGATGTTGCAGCTGAACCAAATAGGGTCATTACTTTTGCGCCACCCATGAACATTTTTTTTCCAGAAGTTCCACAAAATCTCTACTGCGGCTGCTTTTCTAAGGGCAAATTTTGTACTTCTACTATGTATGTATATTCGAGACAATTGCCTAACTTAAATAAAAATGTTATCTATTTCAGGTTTCGAGGCATTGGGAGAGATTTTGGGAAATATCAAGAAAAACCAATAGGATTCCACTATCGAACGATCGTAGGTGGTAATGTATCTTTAAACACTACTAGAAGTGCCTATAGGTATAGAAGCAATGCAATATGATAATAATACCTTGCTTTTACAGAACGTAAAAGGCTGTCGGTTTAAGTATGTATATTTTTGGTATGAAAATAAATTGCTTAGTGTGTAAGCGTTGTTAGGCCGAGTTTAGGTCAGTAATCAAGTCATCATGTTTTCATTTACAAATGCTGTTCTTTAGAGGATGGGTTGGGTAGTGCTGCAAATTACATAATTATGTCTTCTGAAAGCTGAAAGTCTGAAACAGAGAAGCTAATGCGCAAAATATAAAATAAAACTATAAATTTAGTACGTTTTTATAATACATAATGGTATTAATAGAAAAAGTTTCATTTACTCATCAATAGCTTATAAATATAACAATCGCCTACCAAGGGGCTTGAGCCTACCCTGAATTAGGGCTTAATCTTACTATTTCAATTAATTTAACGATTGTTTAATGTACGCATGAGTAAAATTAATTTTAAATAATTATTTAGTTTTAAATATTTACCAGTTATAGTAAGTGCTTAATGTAGTAATTATACTTTGATAGTGGGATACCATTTTGGTATTTTTAATCGTTTATAATGATCAATTGATCATGCAAATTAAATGTGACCATGTTTGTTATAAAGTAGATAAATATGTTTGTATATTATGATTTCGAAATGATGCTTGAACACCCGTTATACTTGATATAGCATTAGTAGAATAAATAATATATTAAAGCTGATTAGCTCAATATTTTTTTCACACATTTTGGTGAAGGATTGAGGTTCTTTTTTTGGTATACCCAGTTTAAACTGTATAAAATGTTAGTATGTAAAAATTGGTAATTAGTGTAATTTAGCAGTTTTTAATTATGTATAAATGTTTATAGCTTATGTATAAATAGTAAAAAAAGAAAAGAAAAATGAGGCAGTAACCCTAAAAATGCTGGAAACATATCGACGAACGTGCGACGAACCCCCTTCATATTTTAAAATAAACGAAATGGTATGTTTTAAATCACCGATATGATGCCATAACAATGCAAAAATACTTTAACTTAGTATCTTAGTTATAATAATCACCTTTTGAATATTTTGTTTTTCTTGTTGATATTAATAAAAATATTATTTTATTCCATAATTATTTATGGCGTCGTGTATGCAGTACATCTACAAATATTTTATATACCAGAATCATAGGAACCTTTGGCCCCAGTAATGAATCATTTTTACGAAGTTACTAGGAAACTGAAAACATAAAAACACTTGTAGGTACTTAATATTTCTATAGTCATGAAATAACTAATCGTAACGTAGTATTATTATTATATATTCTGTGGTATTATGTATTATTGATTATGTATGTATGTTATTAGATTTAAGTAGTAGGTATATTGACTTTAAGTCATATTTTTGCAACTTGTGTAGCATCGATACATTTGTGATTTAAGTATAAAAATTGTGATCTATGTACCTAAATATTGTAAATATTAATTATTTTATAAGTTGGTTTCTCACTGTATATTTTTCCTAATATTATTGCACCGAGTGCGTTTGTATTTTTTATACTAAAATAAAAATTATAGCATCAGAAAATTAACAGTTTTATTAAGATTTTTTTATAAATAGGCTGACTGTATCATTAATAGCTCACGTCATAGCATAGGTCCCCACCGAGGGGCTCGAGCCTACCCTGAATTAGGGTGATTAGGCCTTAGTCGACCACGCTGGCGCAGTGCGGGTTGGTCGACTTCACACACAACCTTTGAATTACTTCGCAGGAATGCGCAGGTTTCATCACGATGTTTTGCGTCGAATAAACGTAATATGAATTCGAAATTCGAAAACACATTAGTACGTGGTGGGGATCGAACCCGCGTCTCCCGGACGAGAGGCCGCGGCTGACTCTATGCTTACGTATGAATAAATTTGTTTAATAAATCATATTTTAAAAGATATGATTAGGTACATTACGAGTATATTTGCACAAAAAATACAAACATATATATTTTTCAAAGCTCTAGTCTTGAACTAAAAAAAAAAAACTGTAATATAGAAGTTCAGTGTATGTGCTATATATACAGTGCTTTAAGCCACTTCTTAGTTTCTTAGACACTAAATAAAAAACTCAACACTGACTTGACTAAAATCCATCTTCTCAATTCAATTTTAATCATCTATTTTAGTTTTCATTTAAGTTTTTCGTAATTCTTTAATTTTTGTTAGTAATTCAGTCTTGGTTCATGTTCGAACGAAGTTTGGAACAATGATGGAAGGTAAATGATTAAAACGAGGTAGATAAGAGTTTTCTTGACTTTGACAATGACTGGGACAATGATATTTTTACCATTTATAAAAATTACTCTTATAGTATAACTGTCCGTTCAGTTTCCGCAAAGGTATGAGTTTGGTTTGAGCATGTTTGAGTAAAATTAGTATTGACTTGAGATATTTTATAAATGCAACGGCTTTGAGATTATTAATCAGCTGTGATGACGCCATCGATCTTCTGGTCGTGTTCGTCCATGGGCACTTCATCCACAACTTGACAGTTGAACGCTATGGCTACCACCTGGAAAATACAGGTGACAAGTTAGAATTTTTAATAGCTGATCGACCCATGAACAGGCCTTCTGAGAGTTTCTTTAGTAAGATATTTAAAACGTAATAGGTTGGTTATATCACTATGTTAATTCAAGTAAGCTTCCTTATAGGTTCATAGCGACGTAACAGTGCTTGATTGACCTGATGATTAGTAGGTAAATTATGTTTTTAGAGTAGGCATGACCTTGTTGGTGGAAATATAAGTTATATAGGGTGTAAATAAATTAGCTGATACTATTTTAAAGGATCAACCTACCCATGAAACTGAACAACTTTCCCCAAGAAACATAGGCTGTCGGACGACAAAAAATATGCATCTTCCATAGTAAATCGATTAGCTGGCCGCGCGGTTTTGTATGAAAGGGACAACTTTTTTTTGTCGTCCGACAACCTATGTTTCAAAAATACCTTTTAAGGAGTTGTACAAAGACCAGTCCTACTGAATAACCTTTTGACTGAACTGACTTTAGCTAAATTATTTTGTTTAGACTTTTGTTTGAATTTGGACGATAAGTTTTTTATAGTTAACTATTTTCAAATTAACTCAAATCTATAACTTAAATAAACTAACTTTAGGAGTTGTTTTTGGGTCACTTCTTAGCTTCAGCAAGAATTTGTCGTAGTAGCCTCCTCCATGCCCCACCCTCCCTCCAGACCGAGTGAACGCTACTCCAGGAGCTATGACCAGGTCCAGACCACCTGGAAAATAAAACGGGAAGAAAAAAAACAAGTAATAAATGAGACATAAATCAGTACCTTGACAAGATGACAGCAAATAGTGAAATTGCAGAAATAGATATCGTTCGATCTATTGAAGGTATTTTAGATCTTTGTAATCTTTTTGTTTCATCGCGTGCTATCAGGTTGACGACCGACCTCACAAACCTCTCTCCCCTTAGTCCTTCCATAAATTCTTCCTTCCCTCCCTGTCTCCATGTCACCCTGATCTGCTCATCACCTGTCGTCGTTCCGACTGTCTTTAAAACCAATACATCTATTGGTTCTTTATTATGAAATTAGTGCAATGAGTCCTAAAAAATTAACTTACCTGACGACTTCATAGCGTAGTTGTGGTAGTATGGTGGTACTTAGTACCATCCCTCACACCTCGCATTATAATGTACGCCTGGCTACGAAACACTGAGTCGCGAGTTCGCATCCCGCCTGGGGGTAAACATTCGTGTGCTTTATGTTTGCGTTGCGTCTAGATATCTCGTGGGCATTTATCGTGAATGAGGTTAGCAGAGCCGAAATTGAAAGATGAATCCTTGAGCCTTCTGCCGTGCGCGGCCGTCTTAGCCAGACTGCCCCTTACAAATCGTCACACCATGCTCTACGCACATAAGTACTTCTTAGCTAATCTTCCATAGTCCAGTAGTTCTCATACTTTATCAGTGGTTCCCAAACAGCAACTCAAGTCTCCACCCGTGAGCTCGTAAACTCACGCTCCAATTTGGTCTACATTGCCTGCACTCTGACATATATATTTATCTCTTTATGTACTCAGTACCTAGTCTGATACCCGTACTACAGGCTCTGCCTGGTGTGTGAGACTGAGATGTCCGCACATAGTTTTGTTTATTTATATGTTTATTTAATTTACCTCCTTCTATAGCTTCCTCTCTCTTCTGATCCTTCGAATGCTGCGCGATCCCATGCTTGGTCACCGCCATGTTCTGCTCATCGCCATGTTCCACCTTGAGGAACTGCATGACCCCCCCTGCGTACTGTGGCACGAAGGCAGCTGCACCCCTCTGCTTCACGTGCTCTATGAGGGGGGCGGTGTCTACCTCCTGGTCCGTGCTCATGAAGAGGGCTACGCGTTTGGAGGACTTGTAGTACGGGTGGTTGATCATCTGGAAGACATTGTTGAGAACTAAAGGATAGACATACAATATACATACATACATACATAAAGTCACGCCTCTTTCCCGGAGGGGTAGTCAGAGACCACGTTCTTCCACTTGCTACGATCCAGACAGACTTCTAAACTAAAGGAACTTTAGTTCATGCTTGTAAAAAAGGACTATTAACAGGGACTATGACTTGATTGTTATGGTAGAATTTTCTTCCAAAAATTTCTTTTTTGTTGACTAAGTTGAGTCATTTCTGAAATACCAGTTTAGCAAAAACAGTCGATCTACCTTTACTCTTCGATCTAGCGCGCGATGTTAGAAAATTTCATATAATTTCATTTAAAGACATCCTCAGATGTAAATAAATTACATGTCACGTATAGGTTAGGTTATCAAGGTCGACTGATTTTGCGTCAAGTCAAGTTGCACTGGACCAAATCTGACAAACAGGAAAATGCCAATTTGTCTTTCGATGAGGAGGAGATGTGATAGTCGATAATATCAAAATTATTATTATTACGGGTTGTTGACTTGTTGTCGTGGACTGAGCGAGCGCGAAGCGTGAACGAAGCGTCTCTGTTTCAGCTTGGCCAATATTGCTTTTGTATGTCCATCCGTCTGTTTGTTCCACTCTACAGGTCGCGTTTCTCAACCGATTCTCGTGAAATTATGTGAGCGGGTTCGATAAACATATAGAACCTTTTCTGTCGAGTTTGTTTTTGGAAATTTAAAAAAATTACGGAGTTATTCAGCCATTTTGAAAAAAGAAAAAAAACTCGCGAGTTATATAGCACAGGTCTTACAGAACCACTAGTATACGTCCCGCCCAACCGAGAGGTTCTAGCCTTCTCTAGAAGTGGTCGAACACGCAGTGCGGATTGGTCCACTTTGAATTTATTTGCAGGTGTGCTGGTTTCCTTACAATATTTTCCTTATCTATGAACGACGGACTTGATGTCACACCAAAGTGGCACACTAAACGTACCTCTTGTGATAATGCAAAAACCTTATCATGTTCCAATAAGATTGAGATATTATGTTTTCACCATTGTCTAATTATCCGTGTTTTCGCAATATCGTTTTCGCGAAAATTCGAATTATCAACTCTTCCTACGACATATCAAATCAATGAACGTTACTCGTATATCTATCTATATGGTAAGTTTAAATAACTTTCTACTGACTTTTTCGAACACCGCCTGCGACTGTCGTTTCTTCTCTTCCGAGGTCAGCGCGGCGATGCGAGCAGCGATGTCGTTGCGCAGGAGCACCTTCGCGGGGTTCGGCTTCACGGGGGCCATTTTGAATACTGAAATTACATAAAAACAATACCATACAATGTTCTTAGGTGTCATGGTTGGAAGACCGCTAATTATTTTGACGTTTTCCGCGTAACTTTAGCGTTTTCCGTACTTCGAAAGTCATGTTAAGTTTGTCACGAGTGCTATCGTGAAAAGTGGCCGTTCAGCCACTTTGGCTTGAATTCCTTTTTTTTTGCTTGAAACCTTTTTTAATGGCATGGTGCGGTTTGCATATCGCCACAGTCATTTTATTAAAACGGAGGAATCGAATATGTATTATAAAATATTAAATTAGGATCGGAATTTGGATAGGATTCAGAAAGGATTATTATAGGAAAATAAACAGTAGGTAAGGGAGGAAATATTATACATAATTATCTTTAGGTAATTTGATCTGCTCACTCACTATGGTTTCTGTCGGGGAGGTGACAATTTGAAAATCCAATTTGTTTTGATGACTGTCTTTTAAATAAATGACACTATTATATCATAGATTGATATCGTACTTAAACACTTAATTAAATTAATTCAATGATTTTTAGTAACTTGTATATCAATGACATGACTATGCTGCAAAACATAGTAAGTGACATTTTCTACTCGAGTCAATCCTTATCAATATAATGATACTAATTTATTCTTATCTCCGAAATGTAAACAAACTCATCTAGACAGATAAAGTATAATAATACCTACACCTCTAAAATTTTAAATACAAATGTCATAGAACAAGATTTATTGTAAGGAATACGAATACCTATACACTTACCTTATTTAGTTAGTAGTACAGGTTTAGTTTACTGTAAAACTCGCCTCACTGAACCCCATACAATAACACGCTCCCGTAGTTGGAAGTGGACTGTCTTTGTGGACTGTTATCGTATCAGACAAAGAACGGTTTATAGACTTCACTGTTCACCCAGAACCAAAACAAATCTTGTGCGTCACACTTCACACACGTGGTTTCTCAAGAACTATGTAAAGCGCCATCTAGTAGATTACTATTGAACTACCAAGTGACGGTTTCAATTTGATGAACTGGCGGTACATAGTTTTATCGTGTTTCAGATAGATGGCAGGATCGGAACGTAACTAACACTAGGTACACCACATAGAAAATATTTTCTGCAATGTTAGCACTATGAGCATGTAAAGTGTTAATGTTAGCATAGTAATGAGACCAGCCAACAATGCTTGAATGAAGTCTGTGTTCTTTTCCGACGAGATAAGATATGGATCAGTCAGTGAATCTTAAACATCAGAATAATATTTTTTACTTTCTACTTTGTTAAGAACAGATGTTATATTACTGAGTGAGAAAGAATAATACTGAGAGAGAATTCTGAATCTTTAATTCTCTTTCACCAAAAGGACCAAATATTAGAAATTACACAATGAAATTTGTAACGTCCTCTAGACGCTACTCATCAAGATAGGATAAAATCTTTTGGTAGCAAATCGAATAAAGACATCTTTGTTCCCTCTCTTTAAGGCACTTTCAGAACCCTATTCAATAGGATCTTAGTAACAAAATACTGCCGCAAATTGAAGATTGAATGGATGTGCTGGCTGGCACTTTAGTTCTCTTTAAGAATTATGCATACAGTAATCTGCATTTTGGATAATCATATATTTTAAAGAGGTACTAAATGAAAGTAATAAAAAAAAAAATTGTAAATTTTTCGCAGAGAATAATTATAATCAACTACTAGCTGTCCGCTCGCAGCTACGCTCGCGTTTGTAAGATTTTCCAGTGAGAATAAGACTTTTTCCTGTTAAAAGACAAATATTTTATGTGTGAATCCAGGGTCCAACTATCTCCATTTAAAATTTCATCCCAATCCGTTCAGTAGTTAAGGCGTGAAAGCGGAACAAACATCCAAACATACCTATATTTTAACATTTATAATATTAGTGTGAGTATGATAGTGTGATGTGATGTTTTGCAAATTTCAAAAAAATCTCTGTTATAATTAAGTATGAGTAAACGAACTAACTATATTAAATTTTGTTAACAATATACATTTTCGTAAAATATTATGACAGGTGTAAACTACAATAATATATTTCCTAAGCTTCAAATGATTAGGGCAATATTATTCTATTTTAATCACCTAGGAGTCCCTTCGGAGCCCATCCATGATTCCAACTTCAAGATAATAATATTTGACACAGTCTATTAGAATATCTAAATTGGACAGCCGTTTCATGTCATTATTGTATTCAACTTGCCGATTAGGTACTTGTATTTAGTTTTCAAACTTATAATATACTCCGTTGCAGGCTTTGCAATTCATTGGACATTTCTAAGAGAGAGGCTTATTTTCTTTAGTATGGAGGCAACATTTTTTTGTTTGAAAATACAATGTTTATATCTAAATAGAGATGCTTTTTTGAAAGCAATGGCATTGAGAAAGGGCTTAATAGTATTTTTAGTATCTGAGTGGAGTGAGACAAAGCTGCACTGCATTGATAAATAATAATAAAATTAAGAGTTGGGTTGATTTGAGTTCTAAACATTTGAGAATGTATACCTATTTGGTAGATCTATGTGTGGAGACTTATAATTAGCATTAGTTTATTAATTTGTATACATAATGTAAAATTCAGCTGTTAGTCTTCCAAAAATGAATAAATAAAAATAAATAATAAAATATCTAAAATAAGTATTAAAGAACTTGAATAGCAAGTTTTATAGAACTATATATATTATACTGTTGATCTTATCATTATCACTAATAAATTCCTAATTTTTACAATGTTGCTATACCATTAAACTGATAAACGTTAGCTTTTTAATTCCAAAAGATAAAGCTATGATATGAGTATCAAAGAGGACATAAACTGGTAAATGTAATTTGCCCTTGCTTGATGTCTCCCAAGTCTAGAGCATCCAATGTGCATACAGATACAGAACCCCAAAGTGTTATCGTTGATGATGAATTATCTACGTGTATACTTTAAGACAGTATTCCGTCCATGAATCTGAGAAACTTTCCCCAAAGAACATATTATAAAAGGACCAGTTAAATGTTAGCACCTATGCTGTTAGTCCATTCCTTTGAGAAAAGTTGTTCTCCATGGACTGCATCAACACTCTGTTTCAAATTACCTTTCACAGTTTATATTATTTAAAGTAGGTACTGTATATTCTGTGAAACAAGCAGGATTTACCGGTTTCGTGCTAAATTTACAGTATCAGGGATAGCCCTTTATCTCCCGAGACGTTATCTCCGGACGTTAATTAGTTTACATTGTAACAACAACGGGACAATCTCTGAATGAATTTGATAGAAGAGTTTCGGAGATAATAGAAAAGATAATAAAGGAAAAATAGACGGATGGAATAATGAACAACGAAAGAAGAAACAATTTTTGCTTAGTGCAGGCAGACAATTAAAACCGGTCCATGAAATGATTGAGAGTGGTACGCACAATAAGTAGATAGCCTGTCGTAAGTATTAGGTCACATTTTAATTTAAAACTAATGAAAACATATTAAAATACATAACTATTAAAACTGTGCTGTTGATAACACAATTTCCGTTGATAATGTTTTGGCAACGGTATTGCCTGTTTGGGCCGGTAAGCAAGAAGTGCCAAACTAAATTCGTAATAGAAAAACCGAAAGAAATTTCTTAAACTTCTTGGCAAGCCCAGCAGTTCATCACAGAAGAGTGGGAACGGGCCAAACATAAACCTGCCTCAAAAATAGTAAAACACCAATACCGCACCAAGATGTTGATGTTGATGTTGAAAAGTGTTGAGTCGGAAATTCCTTCCTTGCTGCCTCGCCGCCGCAGTAATTTATCTCAAACGTTGGGTTTTATAGTTTTCTCGTATTTATGGCGTTTTTTTTTGCGAGGTGTGTCGACCGCAGCTACCGGGTTCGCCTCGCCTTTGTCTGGCTGCCCCAGGGGGCGCTGCCGGAGCGCCAGCTGTCTTCACGCCAGTACGCAGTCGAAGGCCGACCACCACTGCGTGTGCACGTCCTACCGCGCCGCCACACCAAACTTTCTTACGTCAAATCAATGGATATAACCTAACGCGATCGGTCAACTATCTAAAATGTGATTTTGTTTCTCGATTCACTCCTAATGGGTTAGTCTTCTTTATGTGTGCAGTGGTTGCGATGTGAATTTATTTGTTGTGAAAGTGTCGTGTAAAAAAAGGAGCTATGAGTATCCAAAAGTGTCTCCTGGATAACTCCAGTAGGATGATCAAGGCGATGTCGAACGCGAAGTCGAGCAACAGTGAAGTAAAAACGGTAAGTTTTGTTATTTGTTTATTCTTGTGAATGTTTTGGCGTGGTAACCTTGTCGTGTTGTATCACTGAACTGACTTTTAGGTTATCTTTTTCCGTAACTGCATAATATAAAGGTTAGAAACTTTCATGTGTGAGTGTGTTAAAGCAACTCTTTGTGCTCGTAATGTTTGAATAACATTGAATGTGATTGATTGATAGGTTATATCTTCTACAGCTACTTGTTAACGTTTCATAAATTATTATTATCGTAACGAACTGAGTACGTATTTACATAAAATATATTTCCTTATTGAAATATATCCCTCCAACACTCCGGAGTTCATTAATGCTAACTTATTATAGTAATAAATACAGTATTAAGTAAATTTACGATTTTACGTCACTGTAACTCTACACCTATTTTCGGTTATGCATAATTTTCGCTTAGAGTAGTTGTTCTTCACAATTGGACACTAATAGGGCTGGCAGTTTACACAAATGAAAATATAGTGTATAAGTGTAACCTACAGTGGAAATTTTGTGTTTCTAGCTTCAGTAGTTTCGGCTGCGCGTTGATGATCAGTCAGTCAAACTTCTCTCTTTATAATATTAGTATAGATTACTGATTTATAAATTTTTTGAAGCGTCTTTTGTCTAGCCTGGATGAGTACAACATGACAGACTGGATAACAAAACTCAAAAATGGCAGTTACCGTGTTACTCGTTTTGACAAGTAAAGTCTCTACAGTTATATCAATCTAATTTTCTCTTCACGTGTTAACCATTAGTATATCAACTATCTGTTTTTCCATTCCGGCCAACTAGAAACTGTTCAATTGATGTCTGTTTATACCTACTGGCTATTACATAGGTAAATGCTTATTTACTTCATTTTAATGATTGTTTAAGCAGTTGTTTTGTTTGAAAGAAAACTTGTCTATTAAAGTCACATTAGGTATTCAATAAAATTACTAGCTTGGCAGAGATAATCTGGTCTTTAAAGTAAGTAATCTAGCTAGATTAGTGATATAACACTGCCTGTTGACTTCGACTTTAGGAGTATTACTTTCCTGATACGATTACGACCCTGTACCACAAAGGCTAAAAAGCCGTAAAAACTTCATGAAGTGTGTTTCAGCGCTTCACGACGACAATCAGTCAAAAGAGAGATTGAGGTTGTGGTCACAGAGTGTCGACCTTCCTAGCCTTTTCGTCCCACTGTCTGAGAATCCACCGCCTGGACATGATTCACCCTGGCTTACCTGGAAGTCTCTAAATAGGCTTCGGACTCAGGTAGGCCGAAGTAAGGAGAACCTGTTCAGGTGGGGATTCTCAGACGGTTCTAACTTGGAGTGCAAGTGTGGTGCCGTCCCCCAAACGATGGAGCATTTGATGTCGTGCCCTGCGTGCCCCAGCTGCTGCACGCGGGAGGATTTGATTAACGCCACTGACAGCGCAATTCTTGTGGCCAATTTTTGGGCTGAGACAGTCTAGGTTTGCCACCGACTCGAAAAGAAGAAGACTTTCCTGATTCACACACACGGAAAAAGTGTATCGATTCGTCATTGCACTAAAGATGCGTCAACCTTCTAAAGTGCGATCAAAAAGAAAATCTATATCTAAGACTGAAACTTGTTTTTATAATAATTTGACTCTATTTGTATGAGCTGTTGATGATGACCCTATTGTGTTTTACTAGTCTTATTCTTATAAATGCTATAAGCTAGCAAATAATAAAAAAGGAACGAATCGGCGAATGGAAAATAAATAAATATCATTCTTAAATCAAGATGAATAGTAATTTGGTAGGCGTAGACTCGTAGTATGAATGGGTGAACGACGAGTCGGATGTGTCTCGGCTACGGCGTAGCAAGCGTAGCAATAAGCGCTACGATTATAGTCAAAAGAAGCCGCCGATATTATCAAGAAAACCGTACTTTGTTTAATAAAGTATCTAACTACCTTATCAAATAACCACAAAATCCAAAGATGAACTATACCTATGTCCCTAGGTGATCTATCTACAAAGTTAGAGTTTCGGCCGCAAAAGCCCAGAGCTGTCTTGGAGAGCACCCTTGGGTTTATTAACTAACTTAATAATTTGCGAATTGTCTAGCACGGGGGCAACTTTAAACTGAATTGCAAAATGTTTTAGTTGTCTAAACAATCGTGGTGCCGACCAAATAGGCAGCAAATTTTATTACTCTGATTGTTGGAGCTAAACACTGAAAACATTGTTTTCAGTGTTTGTGCTTCGTTTGTTCTTTTTTATGTTTAATGGGTTCACATTCTGTATCAATGCAGTTTGTCTATGAATTGATTATTGGAACTTGACGTAAACGGAATAATTCGAGCTAACACTCAAGGGGTTTTGCGTTAATTAGCTAGCATGTCGTGGAGACATGGCAATAATGGATTGGAACCTTGCTTTAACGGATTCGTATGCAATCTGTAGTTTTGTTACTAAATAATATCGTTATTTGAAGCGCCTACCGCGACGCGACGTTGAAGCGACAGGCGAAGCTTAAAAGCCTTCCCTTTGATATTATTATGCTCGAAGTAATGAAATGATGTTGCATTCTGCTTGACATTAAAGGTAAAAATAAAAACACTTTTTCATTCACCTGATTGTCTAAAATAAATAATAGGTTAATTAGTGAAATGGTTTTGATGGACCTTTGAATTTCCACCAAGCTTTTGTGTTACGTAACATTTCTGCGTCATTTTGACCTTTTCAGTGTTCATCTGAATACTTGATCAACGTGGCCGTGTATCACAGTCGATTGCGTTACATGCCGCTGAAAACGTGACTTTAAATGCACGTGTATGAGTTGCTGCGTTACGTAACACAAACGAAAAACGCAGTAACGAAATGGAATGGCGGTGTAGCGAGCATAATAATAAGGTATGTTTTTGAAGACGAAATATGGTAAGATAATAGCCTGTATGTTGATAAAATTACACTGCGTCAAGTCCTCGCCCGCTGTATTACCGATTTGGTATAGAAATTGCGATTAGGTAGTGCGTTAATGAGCGACGTTATTTTCATAGATACTTTCCTTTATATATTTTTTTGCTTTGGTCATATATTATTATTTTTATATAGGTACCGTTCCTAAGTAGTATTGGACAACTACGGAGCCCTGCACTTTGCGTTGACCGACACGCGCTTGGCCGGTTATTTTAAAATACTTTGCTTATAAAGTTCCAATGTAATTTTCTTATTTTTATATACTTTATTGCACACTTAAATTTACAAGATAATATTAAAATTAGTTACAAAGGCGAGCTTATCTCTATAAGAGGTCTCTTCCAGCCAACCTACAAGGTGGTGGAAAAGGTGAAAAACAGAGCGGGCACAAGGATGTGCACTAAATAAATAAGACTAAATAACAATTTTTTTTTTTTTATTAACGAAACATCATAAACAGCTCATACGTCCCCACCGAGGGGCTCGAGCCTACCCTGAATTAGGGCGATTTGTAGTATACAAAAAAAAATTAAACAATTTGTCTTTACAATCGCAAACATTGCATAGTTAATTGAATTTCGTTGCAAAAACCGCTTTAAAAGCCTGGAACCGTGATACGCCGAAAGCAATTTGGTACCGACTAGTTTGAGCACTAGAGCATATTGATGTTAGAAGATTTATTTGGATTTATCCGCCCTTAATCCTCCATGAAACAGAACAATTTTCGTGGTGAGATGACCCCCTATGAACAACAACGTAACTCAATTTAGCAACTAATCAGTAAAGCAGTTTAAAGAGAAAAAAAACACGTTTTACCTATAGTTAGGTTTTTTTGACTAATGCTAACTTCAGTTCTATTGTACTTAGAGACTGCTTGGACACAACGGCCCGTTACAGTCCACTGCTGGACTATGAGCCTCCTCCACTTAGGTGGAGGGTTTTGCCATAATCTCCACGCTTGGCAGGCGGGTTGGAGATCGCAGATTAAAAGGTTACTGTATCAGAGAGCGCTGCTGCCCGTTCCCTGTTCAATGTGTAGTCCCTAAGTCGCCTCTTACGACACCAACAACGGGAAGAGTAGGGGTTGGTGACAAATGTTTTCTACTCTGCCGTCACCACACGGCAAATAAAATTATGATAAGGAATAATATTATCTAAAGTCATTTTGTATCTCAAGTCATGTATCTCAAGTTACGTTGTTGTTCATAGGAGGTGTCGAAATAAAATTGGAACTTTAAAAACTACTTAAAAAAATCCTTCGCCTCGCTCGCTCGCTTTTTGAACTTATTTTTCGATCAACTTGCCGCGCGGTTTTTTAGCAATGCAGCAACGATATTACGTACAAAGATATTTTATTTCGCGAATAATTTTTGCTATATTTTATCGTAGGGAAAGTCATATTCGTATGAAAAACAAAAGAGTCTTCTTATGTTATCTTATTTAGCCTAGACTGTCCCACTACTGCTGGGCAAAGGCCTCCTTCTTCTTCCATCCTTCCCTATCCTGGGCTTCCTCATCCCAACTCCTTAAAAAGAGTCAAGCTCATCCCGCCATCCTCTACGAGGCCACAAAAGGGTCTTAGCTAGTTTTTAGAACAGCTATGTGCAACAAGCAGATTAATAGAGAAGTGTAAACTCACACAAATTAGACTAACGAGATACATACATTGAATTGATATAAGTATTGTCAAGAATCTTAGCTGCATCTTGCATCACCATGACTTGATTACTAGATTATTGTATTGTCACCAAATATACATACGTATTGCAACTAGATCAAACTAATTGAACCTCGGAACAATATTGTGCCCATGCGCAAGAGGGCCACTGCGATAGCGAGCAGGGTGCGGGCCAGCAGCAACAGCCTCCTCATTGTCGCCAGCAGGTCGGACGGACCTTTTATAAAACACTGGCAGGCGATAAATGCTCCAGTGTTTCAATTGTGGAGCAGATAGGCATAATAGCTGAATTTTTATTATTATTATTAGTATTATTATTATTATTGTGACATGCATTTGAATATGGGCTGCATTAGGCCAAAGGTTTTAATGTTTTTATTGCCTGAAATAAAATACATTTTTTTTTATTAACCATACACAATATTATCCACAATATTGCAATATACTTGCATTATCAACAGTTCATGTTCATACACGTCCCCACCAAGGGGCTAGAGTCTACCCTGAATTAGAGCGATCAGGCTTTAGTCGATCACGCGAGCCCAGTGCGTGTTGGTCGACTTCACACACAACCTTTGAATTTCTTCGAATGACTGCAGGTTACCTCATAATGTTTTCTTAAACGTAAGAGCGTCGAATAAACGTACATATGAATTCGAAATTCGAAAACACATTGATGCGTGGTTGGGATCGAACCTGCGTCTCCCAGACGGAAGGCATGCCCTAGCCACTACACCACCGACGCTCTTATACTCGTATATTATGTACCAACTAACTATAGGTAAATAATGAATTATGCTCCATATGTCGAGTGGGTCGTTACGTCGAGCCTCGTCACGGTGCGGAGCGTAGATGAATCCTAATTGAAATACAGTCAGAATAACAATTTAAAATGTACTACGTTATATATATTCCATTTAGGACATATTCACGTACTTGTTTATGCATTTGACCTAATTTTAAAATGTATACATTCCGCAAAAATATGCCAAGTTTTTACTAATTCACCTGAGTCCGTTAGGGCTGCCACCCTCTCTAATATTTACCACTCATCAGCGCGTCAGTGGTCGTGGTAATTTTAAAATTAATTTATTATTTATGCTGGCAACACTGCCGTGCGTTCTCCGCAGCGGCGCCCGGGGATGTAGTGGAGTGAGTGTGGGGTGGGAGTAGGCTTAAATACACATAAAGTCATAAAGTCACGGTCTAATCCCCAAAAGGATGAGCACAGGTTTAATTGATTCAGAGGGCATGCCCTATATGGGTCGGGCCACACTGATCGACGGCGATCGACGGTTTGCCCATACAAAACGCGTGCAAAGTATGGAAATCCTTTCGCATCGACACGCGGCGAACACGCCCTGACGAAGAAACGCGGACGTTTACGTTTCTTTACAAATTTTCTAAATAATTACGCTTTTTTATGAGGATATAAAAGATACTCATAATGGATTAACTTGGTATTGCGTCAATAAGTTTGAAAGTATTTTTAACCGACTTCAAAAAAGGAGGAGGTTCTCAATTCGTCTGTATTTTTTTTTTTTTATGTATGTTATTAGATATCTCCGCCAATTGCTAACCGATTTTAATAATTCTTTTTTCATTCGATTGGATTTACTCTCGAGGTGGTCCCATATTAATTTCGTCAAGATCTGATGGTGAAACATGAGGTAAAACTTGGAAATTCCTCAACAATGTAGCATTCGCGTCGTTATTCGTCTATTCTTTTAGTCATATCTCAGTCAGTTTTCAACCAATTTTGATGATTCTTTTTTCATTCGATAGAACGTGCTTTAGGGATAGATCCATACCAATTTTGTTAAAATCTGATGATGGAATAAGTGATAAAAGCGGAAACTCCTCAACCAGTGATAGCAACATGCATCGCGCGCGATACCGTTTGTGGTGGAATGTTGCTAGGCAACGAAATAAATTTGTTTTGTCAGTTTGCTGAAAATCTACGTTTCCCTTGTTCCATTTATTCGATTTTATCACATTATTGGCGACCGTGGCAGGGCAAGAACCTGCAATCTTCGGATATTGTATTGGAAATCACAAATAATTTAGCTTCTATGACCGAGTGGTCGAGTGTTTTAATCTTTTTACGGAGGTTTCGGGTACGAATCCCGGTGAAGACACTCTTAAACGAAAATGTCCTTGTGAGACTTTCTCCAGTTTAGTGTGGACATTGCTGCCTGAATCACCCGATTGTCTGAAAAGAAAGATTATTCCGTGCTTCGGAAGGCACGTTAAGCCGTGTGTCTCGGCTCTAATATCTACAGAAGGCGTCGTTACTCGAGCTAAGTCAGTGGGTTTTGACAAGGGCCCAGTACTATATTAATTGTGTGACCAGGGTGTGTGAGGTTGGTTGTCGACCTTATAATCCACAATATGAAGAAAAAGAAGAAGCCAGCTTACGTTCACTATCTGTAATCAGCTAACGATAGACTTTCAAGATACCATCTCAAACCTGAAACTCCTTACGAATAGCCCAGGTATCGGGGTAAACTGTAAGCTTATTAAGAGGGAAGAATCGTGCTCGTCCATACAAAAAGAGAAAACGTTTTTCCACTTCTATATATATTTTCCAATCTCCATGATTTTTTAGTATGTTATTGACACAATGAAAGACTAGGTTTATAGTTTTAGCTTTTTTCAAAATTCGCAATAGATTCAAACTTATATAGGCACCTCAAGTAACGTAATTTTTTTGATTAAAACTGTGTCAAAGTTATTTGTTGAAATTTAGTAATTGGAAACCGTTTTCTCCCGAAGTGGGAATTTCATCAAGAAAAGTATCTATTGTCGGCGAGCTGCAACGCTCTCGCTCTCTCTCTCCTGGGGGTATGAGCGCACGAGCGATAGCAAATGTTTTCCTAAATACCTATTTCGTTAGGATCGCGAAGCTATTCTTTCTTCTTAGCATTGTCAGTTTAGTGGCCAGCTGGACTACCAAATGACCTCTTACTTCGTAGCCTCTTACCCAGTTTAACTTATGTTATTTTAGAAACTATTATATAAACAACTAAACGCGGTTGCAAAGCACGAAAGACGCAGTCTAAACTAAGCAAATACCAAAAATATAATATCTTTGTACTGAAACTGTTAAATAACAAAACCTAGCTTTGGATAATGAAGAAAAATAATAGAAAATGTGTCGCGGTTAGGATTAATTACTTACATAAAATATATTGAATAAAACACTGAAAATCATAAAATAAAAATAATTTTAACAAAAAAATAGAAACCTCCTTCAAATTGCCTTATATGGTTATCTCCACTAAAAAGTAACAAATAAAATAACATTCCAGATGGAACATGAAAAAAAATATTGCCAATATCCTCAATTAAATAGATAGGTAGTGTATTAAGTAAATATTTAGAATTTTGTACTTCCTTTTGGAGTCGGTGCCAGCCAAAAAATCGTCGATTAGTCGTGGGCAACAGTTTTAAGTCGTCGTCGTCGTTAAGTCAGTACATATTTCTATATGACTATCAATAAAAATTTTTGATAGTCTATAGCGTCCACTACACTACTCGCGAAGTTGATCGAAGTAAGCTGAGGACGAGAGTATAGAGAGGCACTTCGTGCAACTTCGGGCTTCACTTTTACACCAATTTGACACTTCGTGAGACTTCGTCGAAGAACTTCGGACGAGAGTGTAGTGGGCGCTTATGATATAAATGTTTTGTTGTGCTGCGCGGGATGCAATGCTGCACCCGACCAAACGCAGGGATAACGACAGGAGCGACTACCAAGAAAGTCCGGGTAGGTTTCATTCGATAAATAATTAATACTCGTAGTTTCGTCATCTTCAATTTTTGGCTGGCACCGACTCCAAAAGGAAGTACAAAATTCTAAATATTTACTTAATACACTACCTATCTATTTAATTGAGGATATTGGCAATATTTTTTTTCATGTTCCATCTGGAATGTTATTTTATTTGTTACTTTTTAGTGGAGATAACCATATAAGGCAATTTGAAGGAGGTTTCTATTTTTTTGTTAAAATTATTTTTAACTCGTTGGTATATTCTATAAATCTAAAAATCTTCCTTGAATGGATAACACTATGGTAAATAATAACACAGAGGATTAATAAAATCCCCTTTATATTACCTGTGATAATTTTTAGGCGTAACTATTATTCTTTCTTTTCTTTATGTTATCAAGAGGTGAAAAAATAAAGTAAAAGCTATGTTAGTGTAAAAAAGGACTATTGTGTTAAGGAATCTACACACTTTTTAACGTGGAACCAGCTTTAGTCTTTCAGAAAAAGCCTTATATCCATGCCGTAAGAGCGTAAAAACATAGTTCTCTTCATTTCGGCTTGGATCGTAACTTTTATCATCTTTTACCAAAGAATTTGCAAGCGCGAAGAGCGACGCGACCCTCTTTTGTTTCTCTGAGTATTCTACAGTCTTCTACAGTCTTATGACACTCTTATACGTTGACAGTTGACAGACATAGAGCGTTTTTCGATCAGCTCAAGCCGATTCCGTGTGGAGACTGCCTTAATGTCTGGCGAAATAAACTTTGTTTACCGTGTTTCAGTGCTTATCGTATGAACTAATTAGTTTAGGGACCTCTCAGGACTGCTAACAGTTTTCCTGAGTTGGGTCCAGTCACAGGTCGCTAGGTCGACACTAAAGTTTCGGGCATTTTCAGACGGCCTTGTCTTTATTATTTAACATTTTTTTGAAAGGTATTTTTATTGTGTTCGAAATGGAAATAAAATTCAAAGGAACTTCGCTGTATTTTTCTAAAATGATGACAAAGGAGTTTTATTCATCGTTATACTTTACTATGTGCTGTAAACATGTTATTTTGTTAATGTAGTCGTCGTCTTTGCTTGATACAGTTATATGTAGCGTGCGCGAAAAAGTTATAAATCTAACTGCGTGGGGAGTGGGGGATTGACTTTGAAAAGATCCCCGGCTTTGCACGTCACATGCCTAGATAGAGATGTGCTAACCTAGTTCGGTATACCGTAAATCTGTACCGTAAAAATAATTAGTATGTTTCTTTAGGTGTACAGATATGCTACTAGATGTCACTTGTCACACATCTCGACAGTTAATCAAACATAAATTAAAAAATAATAATTGTGATAGTTATTAGCCCCCTGACCATACCCTGTTGGAGCAGTGGGTATTTTTTCGATGGCTAAACTATACATGACAGTAACTATACTTCATTTCAAATGTATGGCAGAAAAAAAGGTTTTCGTGATTCACACTTGTCAGCTAATCGAAGTCTGGAAATGTATCCTATAAAAGATTTTTCCAATGTTATCTGAAACAGGGTATAGCAAAGTTAAAGACATTCAAATAGATGCCCTGCCATCATCATCAATGATAAAAGTACGTACCAAATAATATTTTTTCTAAAAATATTTTTTTAAAATTTTTATTTTATTTGTCATTGTGCTAGACAGTCGCGCAAAAATGCTATCGCAGTTTATCTGTACCTACTAATTCATTTACAAAATAAAAATAAAATAAGGGTATTGCTTTGAGATGGAATAAAATAAAGAATAAGAATGAGAATACATTTATTTACAGCACACAGTAAACAACAATTAAACAAAAAACAAGACAGGTACATAACATAATAAAGGACATAAAGGACGTCGTGGAAATAAAAACGAAAGGAAAAACTATTAGGAACATCCCTATTTCTATACAATCAACAGGTACGGAACAGTTGCCACAAATATTTCGGCTATTTCGGCATTTTATTACCGGGCTTCGGAAGGTTACACTCCACTTTCAATGGAGTTCGGTAATTCTGATGTAAGCACGAAAAAGTCTTGAAACGGAAATACATAATAATATTATCAGTAAGTATATGAGCTATTGAAGATGATGATTAAAAATAAATACGTGGGGACATCTCACCCATGGCCGGCCATCCGACCCCAAATTAGGCAGAGCCAGACAGCTGATATACTATAGATATATGTAAATAGATACATATATACCTAGATAAACAACAACTAGACACTAGTCAAACAAGTGCTCATCACACGAATGTTTGCCCTGGGCGGGATTCGAACCCGCGACCCTATGCGGCGGAGGCAGATACACTACCACCTAGGCTACGGGCCCTCATCTGTTTGATTTGTTACTTATTGTTCGCATCGAAGGAGAAGTGTTAACTTGCATTTGGGCACAGCCACCCACCAAAGCATCTTTACCTATGTAATGTTTTCGTGACAATAATCTAAGAAACAATAGGCTACGTATTTTCAACACATCCCGTTCAGCATCTTTTTGCCTGGAAGAATTAGCTACCTTATATAAATAAGGCTGCCCATCTGTACACTATTATATGAACTGTTTTTTTCTGTAACAATAAAGTTTATTCTAGTTTTTTGTGATAGGAGCTATATGTAAATACACACACACACACACACACATATACATTACATAAATTTCTTCAGGAAAAAGTATTGGCTGAATTTTGCAGAGGTGAATTTAAATATTTATTCTGGGTTTCCCTACATACAGCTATGGGTATTAGTGCTTTATTAATAGTGGTTTATTCTGGAGTAAATATTAAAGAACTAGCAAACATGTCGAAGGGCTTCTCAAATTAGACTGAGTCAAAACACCCTTCAAAACCGACATGTTTCGAAATCGTTTGAAAATACAATTCTAGAACAAAATAAAGCTGCCAGTGTGCATTTATCACATGCCAGCATTTTTAAATAACAGAGTAAGGAGTGTAGGTATTGCTATACCTAACACATTGCATGTCGATGTATTTCTTTGTGATGGTCTTCTTTACCGTCGTCTGTTCAGTTTTTATCATCGTGAAGGTTGACGTAATTAAAATATAATAGAGAAGATGTGAGCTGAAAATGAAATAAGTTATGGTGAAAGTGGGCCAGCGACTAAGGCCTGATCGCCCTAATTCAGGGTAGGCTCGAGCCCCTCGGTGGGGACGTATATGAGCTGTTGGTGATGGTGAAAGTTGTATTTCATCAACAGCTAGGTTAGTTAGGTAATTAACTAATTATTTTCCACTATCACAGATTACCAACCACCAAAATTTCAAGCAAAAAATACTCAATTTCCGGACGAAACTGATCTTAAATTGCGCCATTTTTCTTAATTTGGCGCAAAGGAGATTGTTCCTTGGTTTTTCGTGTTTTCCGAATAAGCATCCAATTAGTACTAATCTCTGGCGGTTTTTCCTTGTATTTTATTAACGTGAATTTTGGTAGGTCTCACTCAATATTATATTATGCTGTCCGCCCGCTACTATAGTAAGATTTTTCTTGTGCGAATGTGATTATTTAAGTATGATTTTGTGTTAATTCAAAGTACAAACAATCTCCATTACAAATTTTACCAAAATCCGTTCAGTAGTTAGATGTGAAACCGGAACAAACATCTGAACATATAAACATCTAAACATACTTTAATTTATTTATAATATTAGTGTATTATATTCTTGTAGCTAAACTTTTAATAGTAGATTGTTAACCAAGGGGTGAAACCGATAATTACACCCCGAGGTATTTTTGCGCACGAGTATAGTGAGGGAATTGATCAGTTTCCCACGTGGTGAACACTCTGCTTTTCATCTTGATCGTGAGGAAAGAAAACAAGTCAGTTTGTAAAAAAAACACATCGGCTACATAGACATATGTATTGACATCACACGTGGGACAGACACATCAATGCACCTATATTTTCAGTTGGTTTTAATGACACCACTGTATATTTAACTTTTGAAAAGTCACGCACAAGTCTAAATTAACCAAATTTTCACTATTTTATCATTAAAATTTACATAAATTAAAAAAATATGTAACAAATCTAAATCAAAACATTGCTTAAAACCACAGATAACATTTTTTTTCGCCAAAAATTTCTCTCGCTTTTTTTTATAGGGCGCGTTCGTTTCTAGCCAAGCATGATTTTTGACAAAAATATAATTGTATATTTTATTATTATTAATCCTTTTATTGTTATTGCTTTAAAAATACATGAATTTTGTATTCATCTTGCATAGGAAAGTATATAGAAGCGAAAATTTTTATGTTTATTGAAATTAAATTAATTGTAGGCTGTATATGTCGTGGCCATATCGTAGAATTGGCCACTTCATGAAATAATCGGTCATTTCATGAAATGGTCACATTTCATGAAGTGGCCAACTGTCCATTGGCCACATCATGATGTGGTTTGGCAAGATCAATGATAATAAATCGTTTGACGATATGATCAACTAAAAACGCAGCTACTTCATGAAATGGCCAAGATTATTTGATCATATCGTAAAATTATTACAATAATTGCCGATAGAGGCGCTGAAAGCGCTTTGTTTTTGTACCAACATGGCGGCTGCGTTATTTATCGCAGTGAAAAAGTGAATAATTCGTTATTAAAATGAGGAAGTTTATGATAAAATAGTACTCTGAAAATGTCTGTCAGACATACAGAACAATAAGGTCCAAACATATTTAAGATTGTTACTAAATATATCATGGTCGCCTTATTTTACGATATGGCCAATCGTGGATGACAAAATCGTAAAATGCTCACGATTTAATGATCTGGCCAATGGACAGTTGGCCACTTCATGAAATGACCGATTATTTCATGAAGTGGCCAATTCTACGATATGGCCACGACATATATACGTCTATTCTTTTGCCATTTATCGTGTGCAATTTTTTATGAAAATAATAAAAAGAAAGGTTCGAATTTCAAAGTTACTTACATCCCTTGGGATGTAAGTTGGACTTACATCCTTTCTTTGGGGTCATTATTGGACTACTTTCAGAGCATGAGACATGAAAAATATATTGTTTATCTTTAGCTTCAACGCTGTGGTCATTGGCAATTTGTATACATGTTTGTTAGCATCAACACTATTATTACTTGTACTACTAAGGTATCAGCAATTAGCGGCTGAAGCAGTTATCTCCCGAGGTCCGAGCGGCCCATCAAAAGTATTCGGTTACGGTCGAGCTGAGCGTCTCAGTACGTCTAGACTATCGCGGACCACCCACCCGAGTTTAGGTATCAAACTGGCTAACATAAACAGTCAATGTATGTAGATATATGTTTACTTTAGCACGTGCGGTGCACCTGGCCGATTTGTTCATGAGTGAGTTTTGAAACTACGCATTGGGAAATTTTTAGATATTGCGAGAAAGACGTAGTTTTGTTGACTCCTGCAGTAATTGTATTCTTAAACCCCTTGACGGCCAATGGTTTAAATTTAAACCAAAACAAAACGTCGAAAACGTCGAATGTTTGCATCCGTCATTCGGCTATTTGAGGCTTTATTTGAAATGTTCAGAGTGGATTATTGTATGGCAAGTTTATTTCCCCTTCGGCTTTAGTTGATTTAGGCAAAAAAAGTGCGGCCGTCAAAGATGGGTTCGTAAAATAGATACCGTTGTCTTGTCTAAAAAAAATTAAATAGTTTCAGGCATAATTACCTTATGGAAAGTCCCTTTCACCATTCAAAACGTGAGTGCGTGTGTGTTTCGTGCGGAGATGGATACATTATTTTAAGCAGTGTGAAAAAGAGAGCCCAGTTCTTTTAAAAGTCAATATTTTGTATTCGTTAAAAATATATGAAACGTAAAAAAATACTTTTTTATTTAGGTATTAAGTATGATTTATTTAGATCTATGTTTACTTTGCCGTGTGGTGACGGCGGAGTAGAATACATTTGTCACCAATCCCTACTCTTCCCGTGGGTGTCGTAAGAAGCGACTTAAGGACTACACATTGAACAGGGAACGGGCAGCAGCGCTCTTTGATACAGTAACCTTTTAATCTGCGATCTCCAACCCGCCTGCCAAGCGTGGAGATTATGGCAAAACCGTGCACTTAAGTGGAGGAGGCTCATAGTCCAGCAGTGGACTGTAACGGGCCGTTGATGATGTTTACTTTACGTGCGGTACACCTACCTGGCTGATTTGTCCGCGAGTGAGTTTTGGAACTACGCTTTAAGTATAGGTATTTTTTGGTGGAAGTCTCTTAACAGACTCCGGACTCAAGTCGGTCGAAGTAAAGAAAACATGCTTAGGTGGGGATATACAACTGATAGTGCATGTCTCTGTGGTGTCTCTCCACAATGGCTCACTTACTGTCTTGCCCAGCGTGCCCCACCACCTGTACACGCGAAGACCTCTATAATGCCACAGATAATGCCATATCTGTGGCATTATAGAGGTCTTCCCAAATTTAGTCGCCGAATCGACTCGAGAAGAAGAAAGAATGTATCATACAAAGCTGGCTTGGAAGAGGTGTAGTTCTTTTTATTTGGGCAACGATGTAATAACTTATTAGTAACTTCAAGCCCTAGATGTGTACTTATTCTTTGTTCATGTAGATTCAGTGTTATTTTAATTCATGGGCTGCGAATAACTGAACCTAAATACCGAATACTTCGTTGCACAGACTGTGTCTGTGGTTTAAAATGATTGAATTACTTTTTAAAAGATAAAAATCAGTTGCTAATTTTGAGATCAATACTTAAATAATAAATAAATTGTTTATATACTATTTATTTATTAAAGAAGATATTAGAAGAACGATTTTAGTTTTTTTTGAGAGATAATTTTATTTATTGTAAGAATAAAGTTAAAATTTTCGGAAATACTTTCTAGTGATATTACTTTTTTCTTTTTTCTTTATTTATCTATTTATGTTTAATTTAACAGGGTGTCCAGAGTGGTTTGAGCCGCATCGCGGAGCTGGCCATGCTGTCCTTAGCGATTCCCGTCGATAGCAAAAAAAAAGTCAGTATCGTGCGTGGAGCATGATCATCATCATCATCAACGACAACTTCATCATCATTATTATCAATCATATTTCCAGCTTAGGAAATGTTAAATATTCCTTGAGGAAAGTTGTTCAGTTTAATGGACTGGACACTCCCTTTAACGAAAATCAACCAGAGAAATTTAAGGGTGTATAAAAAAACCCGAAGGACAGCATTTGTAATATTTAAAACATGGAACTATTGTTTAAAGTAAAATCTACCAACATTGTTGAACTCTTTTTGTTTGTTTGAAAATAATACCCAGAAATATAAATTGTTACAGTAATAAATTGGGTTGGTAGGTATTCATAACAGCTAACAAAAAAAAATACAATACAAGGTCTGGGAATAATATTTAATCTTCTAGTAAAAAGTCGCCTACCTATCTCGCTTCACAAACATAATCTCGTCCGTTGCTTCTTTACTTTGTCAAAGAAAAAACCAACCAACACCCCCCCCAAACACCAGTGTGATTGCTTGCTACGTCACCGTAGCGCGTGCTACGGCGCGTGCTACGGCGTAGGGAGCGTAGCGGTTTCGTTCAAAAGTACGCTATTTATTACTATTATTATCTACACTGTGTTAAAGGTCCGCTCAGACGGATGCAGATATAGTCGCTAGCGATAATAGTTGTCTTTCTTCACAGCTCAACATGAGAGGCTGATAAATAAAATTAACATCTTACTTTCTACTGTTGATACAACGTAGAGTTAAAATATACAGAATACATAATATTAATTAAATAAACAGAAGACTATTTTTATGCGTTATTGTAATACAAATGTATAGTTTAGTTTAATTGTGTGTATAAATCATTACTATTCATATAGACTGCAGGTCAAAAAGGAAATTAAAAAAAAATTTTGAAATGTATTTATAAAGATCATTCTTGTAGATCCTTCATAAAGATAAAGATACCTGCCATCATACACAATTTACCTACTGTAAAAATCAGCATCCGTTTGTTATCATCATCATCAGAGATCATTATGTCATTAAATCATCATCATCATGATTGTGATCATCGGCGAATATTGTACAGGATGTCTCTTGCAGTTCTTGGCATTTTGTTTGAAGCATGGTTTTCCTTGAATTCTTTTTCAGAGTGTAAAAATGCTGTTTCTTGTGTTGTGACTGATGACTTGTGTGTGAAAAATGGTTTTGTACGAGATATTGTGAATATTATTGAGAAGAAATGAAACCACCGGAGAATATTAAGGTAAGCATAAAATAAATTTGATTTAAGAGCAGTTACCATAAAGATTGATCAATAAATGGGAGAAAACGAATAAGACACATAATAATCTCTTATAATTATAAATAAAACTATAAAATGAAAATGATGCAAATCCCTTTAATATTACTTCTCTACATAGACGTAACGCATAGTCTCATAGTTATTCGTATTGGTGGAATCCTATGAAATAATTGTTTTCTAGTTCTTACTTGGATTTAGACATTTTTAACGCTACAGCTGTTTGTCTAAGAGACTAGAGATAGACTCAAAATTAGTGACAGTGTAGCTTAAAACCACACCGGACCCACCATAAACCTGGACTAACAGTAAATTGGCAAATTACATATTAAGGCGGGGTTATGTGGAAATACCGCCCATAGTCGCTACTTTGACGATCAAATACTAGCACTTCTACTGATGCTATAAATGTAAAAAAAAATGTGCTAACAGAATATATCCTTAATTAAATTTTAAATCGAGTAGAATTTTAAAATACATTATAAAAAATTTAGAAATAAGAAGCACAAGATTAAAATAAAAGCAGCAAAAATATTTTTTGACGTCCTTGATCTCGTATCTTAAAGCGATAACCATAGTTTTTTTCGTTAATATAACTTGCCTATTATTGACTTAGATTTTAAATAGATTACATTTTTTCATAAACTCTGCCGTTTTCTGTTAATAAGCAAAAGAGTTCAAGAAAAACGAGTTTTTCGCATGATTCCTGCGCAGTGTCGGACGTAACTACCGTGAAGCATCGTACGCTAATATGAGCGTTATTTCAGTAGTGCGTCGTCGGTTGAACTTTCAACTAAAGCGCGTTGAGTTGCTAATTTTTGCCATAGCCCGGCCTTAGGTAGTTCGTAAGTGAAACAGGCGTAAACTAAATATTGTCCACCTGTTTATTCCCACCTTCACTTATTTTACAAGTTGTTGTAACGTGATACGTCGCACTTGTACTAGTTTCACGTTTTGTCAAGTGCCGAGGTCGACTTAACACCTAGACGCTAAAATAGACCGAGAGCTGAATTCGAATTGCTTCAAATCTGCAATTAATATATATATATATACCATTCTTGATCTGTAGATCTTGCGAGTATAAAAATAAATACGAAATGACCGAATTTCTTTTTTACCTTTTCATCCCTCATGTCTCCGGAAATAAAAAAAAAAAAACTGGAAAAACTGAATTACTGCTCTCAAAATTTCATAAGAATCGGTTTAGAAATGCGACCTGTAGAGGAAAACTGCCGGACATCCGTTGGACATCCGGACACGAAAGCATTTTTGCCCGAGCTGAAACAGAGACGCTTCGCTCTCGCTTCGCACTGGCTCTGTCAAAGTACACCTTAATTTGTTTTTAGTGTATTGACACGAAAGGAGAGACAAATTAGTGTCAATTTTCTAAGAAAAATATTTGTAGACTGGTTTGTAATACTGTATCTACGTATAAATTAGTTAAACCATTACTTAGTTATTTTACTACGCAAATGTATACTTGTACAGTGTAATCATGGTCGTCACTCGTCATCGTAAGTGTACCTAATGCCAATATATATTTTATGGTCGTAGCAATGAAATATTATTCAGTGCTAGCTCTTAGACTACTATTTGATAACTACATCTTCTTACCTTCCAAGTATGGTTCGACGATTTTAGTCTAGTTTTCCTGTTTGACGATCGCAAATGTAGGTACTTATTATTTCAATCGAATTTCAATATTTAGGATCTTCTCGTAATTAAATAAAACCAGTATTTACAGGTTTTCAGTTAAGTGCGTAAGTCATACAGTGCAAGATATGCGTAAAAAAATTTTGGAATTCAATAGAATATTTAACAAGTCGGTATGTACTTATCTACCAGACGTAGCGGTGACAAAATGAGTATTACTAATTCAAGTTCTGTGTTCAAAATGTGACATTGTTGAAAATGGAAAACCAAGGACATAGTGACATACACAGTGTGACAAATTCGTTTTTGCATATGGTCGTGGAATGGAGTCATCATCAACACCATAAGGTAGGTCCTAAAGTAATAAATAATGAAAAAACTATTTTGGTATAGCTAAGACTAAAAAGTGACTAAGGTATTATTAGTAAAACAATTGACTAGCTCCAAACTAGCTCTAAAAAAACTTTTGGCTGATTGTAGAGTCTGTTTTGTATAGGCCCGTAGTGACACATTATTTTCTTAACAACAACAGCTCATATACGTCCCCACCAAGAAGCTCGAGCCAACCCTGAATTAGGGCGATTAGGCCTTAGTCGACCACGCTGGACCGGTGCGGGTTGGTCGACTCCACACACAACCTTTGAATTTCTTCGCAGGAGTGTGCAGGTTTCATCGCGATGTTTTCCTTCACTGTAAGAGCGTCGAATAAACGTACATATTTATATTTCGAATTCGAAATTCGAAAACACATTGGTACGTGGCGGGGATCGAACCCGCGTCTCCCGGACGGGAGGCAGCGGCCCTAGCCACTAGAACACCGACGCTCTACATCTTTCTCTATCTCTGTGTATTTTTTTTCTTTTGTTGTTGGTATTTTTATAACGAAGCAAATTAACTATCTCCTATTCTATTGGATGACGTATCTATGTTTATCCTCTTAGGAGTGGTAAAAGATGGTTCTTGTATTGTTTGTTACCTACCATCATGATGGTGGTTTGACATGTCAAATATTACAAACCATTAAAAAAACCCGGTTGAATATAATTCAGAATCATGTTCTGAATATAGCCCATTATTTCATAGAGAAAGACGTGTCAATAGGGGATTGGACTACTTTTTTTTTATGTTATAAATCCAAACTTCTTAGTTTCTGTTTTCGAACACTAAAATAATTTTTGCTTTATCTTTAAAATTGACCGAGTTATAAAGGTTTGAAATTCAAGATTAGACAGAGAGGCACATACCCACTTGTGACGTCATTTGTTAGTAACGCCATATAATCTCCATACAAAAAATCGTTTTTGAAAGAGACAGACATATTGCAAGTTTAAAAAATCACTGTAAATTCGTTTTTCAACCGATTCTGTTTTTTTTTTCGTGAATCGTCTGCTACTAATCTATATTTAAAAAATAATTAATAAAATATGGTGAACAGTCTGATCCTCTATTACACCCTGTATAACACGATGACGGGTGTTAGCTTGACGTGAAGTCGACTGTACGGGTTGATTGTCGGATATAAATGCACGTAAAACTACCCACACGTGTACGATTTGCGGGTGGGTGTGTGTATATTTGACACGGAGCGGTCAATTGAAGCTCAGGACACTGCACGTGGCTCTATTTGAAGTGTTTTTTTTTTGCTTCTCGAATAATAAATTGTGCGGGGAAATGTGCGGAGGTGGAGTGGGCGTCTATCAATTAAACACGAGATCTTCAATAGAATTAATATATATTTTTCTTTGGACGATGTTACACAATGAAAGTCCAAACAAAATCTGCTCTTTTACTCATGTCAAAGCTTACTTTTTCTATTTGAAAGTAATCTAAATGTAAACGGCCAGTAACAGCCAAGGAGGCAAAGAGGCGTAGGTATGCACTCATACCTAACATCCCCCCCCTCAGGAAAAGAGCGCATTCTATTTTACCAGTAAAATACACGATCTATCCTACCCGGCGCCTCCACCATGCGGAGGTGGAGTGGGCGTCCTTAACTGAAACGACGGGATCTTCGAAGATATTAATATATATTTTTCTTTAGACGATGTTACACAATGAAAGTCCAAACAAAATCTGCTCTTTTACTCATGTCAAAGCTTACTTTTTCTATTTGAAAGTAATCTAAATGTAAACAGCCAGTAACAGCCAAGGAGGCAAAGAGGCGTAGGTATGCACTCATACCTAACATCCCTCCCCCTCCGGAAAAGAGCGCATTCTATTTTACCAGTAAAATACACGATCTATCCTACCCGGCGCCTCCACCATGCGGAGGTGGAGTGGGCGTCCTTAACTGAAACGACGGGATCTTCGAAGATATTAATATATATTTTTCTTTAGACGATGTTACACAATGAAAGTCCAAACAAAATCTGCTCTTTTACTCATGTCAAAGCTTACTTTTTCTATTTGAAAGTAATCTAAATGTAAACGGCCAGTAACAGCCAAGGAGGCAAAGAGGCGTAGGTATGCACTCATACCTAACAAAATGTATTCCATTTGTTAATTAAATATATGTGGGGACATCTTTCAAAATCATCAACATCAACGGCCTGTTACAGTCCACTGCTGGACTATGAGCCTCCTCCACTTAAGGAGGGTTTTGCCATAATCTCCACGCTTGCCAGGCGGGTTGGAGGTCGCAGACTAAAAGGTCACTGTATCAGAGAGCGCTGCTGCCCGTTCCCTGTTCAATGTGTAGTCCCTAAGTCGCCTCTTACGACACCCACGAGAAGAATAGGGGTTGGTGACAAATGTATTCTATTCTGCCGTCACCACACGGTGCATCACGGGATATCTTTACACACGGCCATCTGATCCCAATCTACGTGATCGAACGTAGAAAGACCAATATCATCGACATAGCTTTCAAGATAAGTAAGTTGAAGTGGCAATGGGTAGGCCATATAGCTCGACGAACCGATAACCGATGGAGAAGATAGGTTCTCGAATGGCCACCACGGGCCGGAAGGCGTAGTGTTGGACGGCCTCCCACAAGGTGGACAGATGACTTGGTGAAAGTTGCTGGGCGCCGGTGGATGCAAGTAGCGCAGGACCGTTCACGGTGGAAACCTATGATGATGATGATGATGATGATGATGATGATCTGATCCCAAACTAAGCAGAGCTTGCTTGGTTGTTGGGTACCAGACAATTAATATATATTACATAAATAGATAAACAAATACATACATATAATTAATAAATTATATGTAAGTATTTGTGTATTGGGTAAATTATACAAACTATGCTAATTAGTAATAACTAATTGTAGCAGAGTTTGTATAATTTACCTTCTGCGGAACGGTGTCAGCTTCGTTGGAGTCCAAGTGGATATATTGATAAATATATTCGACTTTTAAAAAAAGAAGATTTAAAAAAGAGAATAAGAAAGGAAAGATCCGTAACAGAAAGAGAAAGGGTTTGTTTTGC
The DNA here is from genome assembly GCA_951230895.1 of Carpatolechia fugitivella. Lineage (NCBI taxonomy): Eukaryota > Metazoa > Arthropoda > Insecta > Lepidoptera > Gelechiidae > Carpatolechia > Carpatolechia fugitivella. Next base: position 3,191,925 of record OX579664.1, read on the forward strand.
ATTGTGTTTGGAAAACTAAAAAGACAGTTTAACTTGATATAATTTACACGAGTATATGTAGGTAAATAAAGCAGAATTGGCCTTAATACATAATATTTCACACGTAAGCAATTAACTCTATACAGGATTTAAAAAAACAATCTTTTGGGCGACGAGTGACGTGCAGCGAAAACCATTTCATGTAATCCTATAAGCCAGGCGGCAGTATCCACAGAAAAACCCACAATATCGTAACGTACCAGGTACGTATAGGCAGGTAGGTACGAGAGCGTCGGTGGTCTAGTGGCTAGGGCCGCTGCCTCCCGTCCAGGAGACGCGGGTTCGATCCCCACCACGTACCAATGTGTTAATTTCGAATTCATATGTAGCACGTTTATTCGTCGTTCTTACGGTGAAGGAAAACATCGTGATGAATCCTGCACACTCCTGCAAAGAAATTCAAAGGTTGTGTGTGAAGTCAACCAACCCGCACTGGGCCAGCGTGGTCGACTAAGGCATAATCGCCCTAATTCAGGGTAGGCTCGAGCCCCTCGGTGGGGACGTATATGAGCTGTAACCCAGGTAAATGAAACGATTCGAAAGGTTGCATACTATCTGCGCGCGATCTGAATGAATACGTGGCCACATAGTTGTATTTACAAGGAGTCTGAGGGCGTTTGCGCACTCATCCATATTCGATTCTTGTTTGATCCGTGAAAAAGACGTCCGGGAAATTCACGTCTAGCGTTTGCGCACTGATCCCTTTTTCATCCGTATCCGAGACGGTATTGCACCACCAGATTTCGTTGGCAGCGCGAGATTTCCCCTCCCCGCACCTCACTCTTCATCCGTAAAAAAACCGAACATGAATCGTGTAGTGCGCAAGCGTACGTACAATTTGTATGGCGACCATTTCGACTCGGTTTTGATCCGTAAAAATCAATCCAGAGTGAGAATTCACGGATCGAATACGTACCGGATACGTATGAGTGCGTAAGCGTCCATACAATACTAGAACGGCCAAACCGGATCAGAAACGAATAAGAATCGAATAAGAACCGGATACTGGTTGAAATAGCGATTAGGAAAAAAAAGTGTCGGTCCATAGTAGTTATTCTAAGAATACTAACACCGCGATTTTTTTATTTAATTACGAGAGTATAAATCTACAAAAAAAATCAAAGAAACCTCTTACATACAAAATCGCTCTTATTCAAAGGCATTATAACGAATGTAATTTTATCATAATCACTCATGATAAGGTTTCCCAGGTACCTACTCTTTGTAAATCCCATGACACCAGAATGTAAGCTATATTAATTTTGTGCGAGTTCTTAATTAATCCGCCGTGTGGTGACAGCAGAGAGTAGAATACATTTGTCACCAACCCCTACTCTTCCCGCGGGTGTCGTAAGAGGCGACTTAGGGACTACACATTGAACAGGGAACGGGCAGCAGCGCTCTCTGATACAGTAACCTTTTAATCTGCGATCTCCAACCCACCTGCCAAGCGTGGAGATTATGGCAAACCAAATACTTGAGTGAAGGAGGCTCATAGCCCAGCAGTGGACTGTAACGGGCCGTTGATTTTTATTTTTGATTTTTTCTTAATTAAGCCCTGTTTTCAATGCTTTGAAAGGAGCAGGGATGAAATGCTCAAAGTGCGGTGCAGGAACACCGAATTGAGTTTCAAAACAAGGAAATGCAATAGAAACTTTTGTGAATGCTCGCTGTTGGGCAAACGTGAAAATAACTGCAGTAGTCGGGCGGAAAATTGTTTTTCTTTTTTATTTCGCAATGCGAGCCGAAATAAAAGGAGCAGCTGTAAAGTTGTGAATTTTAACATAAACGATACTGGACTCGATATTAATCTATGCGTTTCCTAAATCCAATAGTAACTAAGCTATTTTTTACTACTCTTTTTCTTCTATTTTTTTCTTTTCTTTTTTTTTACTTAGCCTTTCTTGCTTTTTTTTTCTAAGCGATTGACCATTTATTGATTGAATGTATATTTTTTTCTATTTTCCCAAACTGAATAAATTATATATATTCTTTATTGCAACAGTACACTATACAGAAATTATATTATTAATAGCTGTGGCAAAGGCGAGCTTATCTCTAAAGAGAGATCTCTTCCAGCCAACCAATGTGTTGTGTGAGACACTTAATTAAAGTGGGATGACAAGAACGTTTACTAGAATTTAACATACTTAATTAATACATACATACATGCCAATAGACTACATAAATACATTTATATATGCCTACCCAAATATAATAAACGTATACCTACTCAATATGTATAAATACTACAATATACTTACATAAACTTAAATAATTACTCGTATACCAAGTTCAAAGTGGTGGTAGCAGACGCGGATTTTAATCACGAATTCCGAATCCGATTAGTTAGGTACAAAGAAGGGTTTAAAAATTGTTTTCTGTTTACCAACATGATGCTTGATAAAAGTGAGCTGGCGAGTGCTTTTTCGCTTAAAATACTCTCTGCTTGTTATTTTTCATCTGGGACGGACGACCATCCATCATCACATCACTCACTCTAGACTTTATTTTATACATTTTCAAATATTTGCGATAAGCCTTGTGTATGCCTGACATCAACATCAACGGCTCGTTACAGTCCACTGCTGGACTATGAGCCTCCTCCACTTAAGTGTTTGGTTTTGCCATAATCTCCACGCTTGGCAGGCGGGTTGGAGATCGCAGATTAAAAGGTTACTGTATCAGAGAGCGCTGCTGCCCAGCTAGTCATAAGGCTAGTTCGTTAATTATTAAATTTTAATAATAATATTGTTGTATTTTCGCCTACTAACAGTACTAATCTAGCATAAACACATTGTTACTAACCTCTGTTAATTTATTATGGACTGTAGCCTGAAATAAAAATCTTTTATTTATTTATTTAAACGACACGAAAAAAAGAAGATCCATCACGGTTAACCCATAAACCGTTGTAAAATGTTGAATGAATGAAAATGTTGCATTCATTTTGATCGCTCCCAATGATATTATAAGTAAAAAGGCGTAGATAGGTCACTTACAAGGCAAACGGTGTTTTAACGGTTTATTCTCGTATGCCACCCCCTAGCTTGCCACCGGGGTGGCCAACACCACTAATTTTGGTTCCTGTATGCCACCCCCTAGCTTGCCACCGGGGTGGCCAACGCCACTAATCAACAATACGATTGCAGGCGGAGAAGTCAAAAGGAGGGTTATATAATTTATAATTATATCGTTATTTTAACAAGAAGACACCACCGCAATGTAAAAAAAAAACTAAAATCCAAGATGGCGGCCAACTTTTTTGTTTATAGACCAATTGCGGTGAAACTCGGTTTGAGACACCATTTTGTCAAAAAAACAACAACGCAATTATAAAAAAAAAAAAATTCAAGATGGCGGCTAACTTTTTTGTTTATGGACCGATTTCAGTGAAACTCGGTTTGAGACACCAATTTGATAAAAAAACAACAACGCAATGATAAAAATTACAAAAATCCAAGATGGCGGCAACTTGTTTTCATTCTGGCAACGGATTCGACGTCAGAGACCGCGCGGACCGTCAGATATCGATTTTGAAAGCAATCGGTTTAACAACTAAAAAGTTCAAGATGGCGGCCACTTGTTTTCATTCTGACAACGGATTCGACGTCAGAGACCGCGTGGACCGTCAGATATCGATTTTAAAAGCAATCGGTTAAATAACTAAAAAGTTCAAAATGGCGGCCACTTGTTTTCACTCTAGCAACGGATTCGACATTAGGGGACTATCGATAAAAAAAAAAATATAAAAATAAAAAATATTCGGGGGTGGCATACAAAACTAATTTAGTGGCGTTGGCCACCCCGGTGGCCAACAGTTGGAGGTGGCCAACGCCACTAAGCTAGTGGCGTTGGCCACCCCGGTGGCGAACATAGGGGGGTGGCATACGGGAATAAACCGTTTTAACATAAATAAATAAATAAACATGACATGAAACTTAAACAAGGACGGCAAGTCTAAGCATAAGTGCGAAAAAGAGACAAAGCGACGCGTGACTAAGTTCAGGTTGGCCAATTAGCCAACTTTTGGTGTGCCGCTTTTTGAGCGCGTATGACTTATCTACGCCTTTTTACCTAGTATATCAATGATCGCTCCCTATTTCTCTACCAAACATGATATTTGCTTGAGTTATCAAGGACATAAACTTCATTTTTATTGTGCTCCAATGTAGGCACAAAGTTGTCGGATAGTGGAACCAAATCCCTAGTGCGGGAATAATGTAGCGTAAGTAATCTGCTCTCACACAAGAATATCTTGCCATCTCACGCATTGTCTTTTAAAGGGCCACAAGACTTGCGGCAATCCACTCAGCTTCGTTTTTCTCCCTAGAGACTTTCTGGGTTTCATGTCCGTGCGTTTCAGGGCGCCCTTATGTTCTTTGTCATAGCCTTCTGCTTCAGATGTCTGACTGAGCCTACCAATAGGTAAGTAAAATAAAGAAAGTCGGTAAACTGGCCTCTCTATGTATAAACAGATTCCACCGTAGAAAATAAAATAACTTAATGAGACTGATTTACCTGGTTAACTGAAACGTGAATTATAGGCAACAGTTTATACCAAGTTAGATAAAAGCAGTGATTGCATCTTAAAATAAAGAAGAACTTAAAATAAAACTGTCAAAAATATTCCACGAATACTACGAATAGCACAAATAAAAAAAAACAAACAAAGCGTAATTTTTTTTTTTTTAAAACTCCTCACTTGATTTTTCATACGAACTGACCGAGTTAATAAAGAGTAAAAGGTAAAAGTTGCTTCACCATCAACAGCTCATGTACGTCCCCACCGAGGAGCTCGAACTTAGTCGACCACGCTGGACCAGTGCGGGTTGGTCGACTTCACACACAACCTTCGAATTTCTTCGCAGGAGTGTGCAGGTTTCATCACAATGTTTTCCTATACCGTAAGAACGTCAAATAACTCGTACATATGAATTTGAAATTCGAAAACACATTAGTACGTGGTGGGGAACGAAACCCGCGTCTTCCGGACGGGAGGCAGCGGCCCTAGCTACTAGACCACCGACGCTCTCGGTTGTTCATGTCTATGTTTATGTCAATTTGTATGATTTATTTTTATTTTAAGTTGTGAAACATAAGTTTTTCCTCCCAAGTGATTACCGCAGTCACTCGGTTCCACTCGCCGGTTTCCTGGCCCCGACTAGCAACAGTGTCTTCTTACGGCCTGGGAACGTGCTCGACGCACAGACTGACATGCGACGCCTTTTCGTATTTATTATTAGATCATCATCTTTACTATACACGGTCTTCTGCAATAATTTTGAGGATTTTCTCTATTCTTTGTCTTGCCTTGTTTTATTCTAGTTTAAATTTTGAGATTTAACTTTATTGTATTATTGTAGCACTGGGCCCAGAAAATATGAGTTTTTATCATTGATACTAAGACTTCCTTGTTTTATAACAAAGGTAATTTCATCCTGCATTGTTTTGGCAGGATATAATGAAAAGAAAGACACAAAAACGATAAAGGAAATAAAATAGTACCCACCGAGGGGCTCGAAGCCTACCCTGAATAGGGAATATGCACAATATTTTTTAATTCATTAATCGAAATATAAGGCTTCAATGTTGATGGTTAGACAGAGAGGTCCGACGTAACATGTGACGTCATAATGTCACGCGGGCCATACATCCGCCATAGATATTTTTTTTTTCGTAAGAGGGACATATATATTTGTTTAATGATGTTGTATCTAGTTTGTTATTGGATCAATTTCGATTCTGTTTTCACTTCCAGTATTCTATTTTTGTATACCTTCAGATAATCTGTGAAAAAAACTAATATTTTTTATGCATATTCCATATTTAGGAATATAAGGCCGCTTAGTGTTTTTTTTATCATAACTGTACGTATTGCCTAATACAATAAAATGTATAGTATTTGCGAGTCTGCGACATTACAAAATATTACACGTACGTAGTTCAATTTTAAACAAAATATGTTTAAGTTTTTTGATTTTATGACCCTGTATAACGCGAAGTCAAGTGCATGCGAACTCATGTGTTTTTAGTACACGCTTAGGCACTAATGGAAAATGATTATTTTAAAATAGATTTCAATATCTCAGTAACATTTTAAACTTTTTAGATATTTTTATCTAATTGTTCGTATTTAGGATTTGAAGCAGCGCTCGACAATGGAAAAGAATTAAAAATAATAGTTCTAATTACGATGATAACGCCAGGTGTACTTGGTGGATTTTTTTTAAATCCTTTTATGGCCCTGGGTGACTCGCCGGATTTCTTCTTCGGATCTACCGAAGTTTTATGCACAATTTTTTTTTAATTGGCTGTCGGAAAATCCCCCATTGAAAACACGCCATAGAACAAAATTAATATTGGGTACAGAGAAACAAGTAACGAGGGCTAACCTTGAACTAAGGCCTCTAAGCGGCTTATCATTTTCCGCAAACAATAGCCGGGACCGACAACGGTTTAACGTGCATTCCGAAGCACGGAATCATTTTTAAAACTCAACAATAGGTATTATTTTTGACTTTTTAATGTTTCGATTTTTTTGCTTCGGGGGTTTTTTAATTTTTAATTAATTTTTATTTCATAATTTTTAAACTTTATTACAAATAAATTATGATATATGAGTACAGTTATATCTAAAAGGATCACTATCAAATTGGAGAGTATTTAATAGAGAGTACTAATGTGCTGGATATCCTGGCTGCAGCATCAGCTTATCGTGTTGCCACCATTGCATTGTATCTAGAATCAAATACTGATCAAAACGAATCCAAACACGATAAATCTGCTATTATTTTTTCAAGAGTGTACTAGAGTGCTGGATATCCTGGCTGCAGCATCTGCTCATCGAGTTGCCACCATTGCATTGTATGTAGAATCAAATACTGAGCAAAACGAATCCAAACACGACATATCTGCTATTATTTTTTCAAGAGTGCTGGATATCCTGGCTGCAGCATCAGACCAATAATTCCATCATCATGCAAAGTTATATAGCATACATGAGTTTTTCATATGTTAGGTCACACGTACGTTTAAAAGTGAAAAGTAAATACACATTATGCGTCTAAGAATAGATAGAAGTTTCCTTTCTTGAACTATACGAACGGAAAGTCATACCAATCAATCATTTCTAGTACATGCATGGGTACTCTTAACAGCACGTCGAGCTTGACAAATTACTGTATTTTACTATATTTACAAAAAAAGTTTGAAAATGCAGTTTGCTGTTTTATTGAACGACAAATATGCGTATTAGATATTTTATATGTCTGATTTCCCGTGGTAAATAATGTTATTCCCAAGGGGAAAAAAACATCACGGGCGACATTGCTGGCAGACAAAGTTTTGAATCATCAACAGCTCATATACGTCCCCACCGAGGGGCTCGAGCCTACCCTGTAGTAGGGCAATCAGGCCTTAGTCGACCACGCTGGCCCAGTGCGGGTTGGTTTGAATGTTGAATGCGGGAAGTTTTGAATGTGGTCTGCAAATGTTAAGCTCAATATTCACTATACTGTACCTAATAGCCTCCACTTTCTAGCTATTTCTCCCACTCATTACAAACAATTCTAAGAACGCTATTCAAAACTCTACCTTATTTCTTAATCAAACGGTTAAAATTACACAGGAGCCAGTTCAAATATTAAGGTAAATACACAATTATACTTTGATTAAACAAATTGTAAGATTGCGTCCCTTATTTACTTGGGACTTTGATAAGAAATGCTGCACGAAGTGATCTTGTAACATCGGCTTTAAGAAAATAATAAAAAATATATTACCAACAACAGCTCATATACGTCCGAGGGGTTTGAGCCTACCCTGAATTAGGGCAATTAGGGCGCTGGCCCAGTGCGGATTTGTCGAATTCACACACAACCTTTGAATTTCTTCGCAGGAGTGTGCAGGTTTCATCACGTTTTTCTTCACCGTAAGAGCGTCGAATAAACGTACAATGAATTCGAAATTCGAAAACACATTGGTACGTGGTGGGGATTGAACCCGCGTGTCCTGGACGGGAGGCAGCGGCCCTAGCCACTAGACCGCCGACGCTTGCTCTAAAAATATATACCTATATATAGGTAAATTCAATGTCATTGTATACCGTCTGTTTTGGTTTAGGGCTACGGTGGCGTAGCGAGTGTATCTCATCTGTCTAAGAAGTCGTAGCAGATGTGCTTGGACTGCTACAACTTTGCTACGAGTCGTAAACATTATTGACACGCTCTTCTTATTTTTTCTATATTTCTTCTATTATCTACCCGAGAGATTTTTTTTGTGTTTTCCTTCACCGTAAGCGCGTCGTACACAAATAAATTCGAAATTCGAAATCACATTGGTACGTGGTGGGGATTGAACCCTGCAGCGGCCCTAGCCACTACACCACCGACGCTCTTACAATAGGGGATCGGACTTTTCCTAATATCAAAGAAGCAAAACTGTACCATTCGACATTCGAATACGCGGTACAATGATGTTTTATATGACTCGGTTTGTAAGAACGTCGAAAGTAAGCTTCAATGTACCATCAGCGACATCATCTGTCTGTCTGTCGTCGTCTGTCAACATTAATTAGGTAGGTGCCATGTTTTAGCGGGCTTTGTTAGATGGTTACTCTTCTAGACTATAGATAATTCGTTGGTTTCAGTTGAATATTATTATCCTACGGTATTATAATTATTCAACCAAATTAATTAACATGCAGTGTTGTTGCAATGTTTATTTGTACAATGTTTCATCCATATACCCATCTGGAACAATATTGCATGATTTAGTGTTTACTACGTACAGTGGGATACAGTATAGGATACACATTTTTAGTACCAATAGCTGATATGATATCATACTTACGATGGGTATAATTGTGTACGGCTAGTTTATTATGCTTTTATTACTTCTACTTAAACGACACTAGCTTTTATACAAAGAATAGGGAATGTGCAGAATTTTATTAATAGTTTAGTTTAGTTTTTTTTTTCGTAATATTACAAGTTTCAGATAGACACATATTTTTTTTTTCATATATCTTGCTCAGATACAAAGTTATAAGGCTTCAAAGTTGATGGTTAGACAGAGAGGTCCGACGTGACACGTGACGTCATATGTTGTGCGGGCCATACATCCGCCATAGAAAATGTTGTTTTCGTAAGAGGATTTGTTAAATAATGTTGTATCTAGTTTGATTTTCGATCAATTTCGATTTTTGTTTTGACTGTCATTATTCTATTTTTGTATACCTTCAAATGAACTATGAAAAAATCTAATATTTTTTATGTATATACCATATTTCAGTCCAGGTTTAATCCTAGGTCAGGTAGGTATTTCTGTATGATGCATGTATGATGCATTTCGATATAAGTTCTGGTTCCGGGATACAACCTATACAATCATGAACACACGCATAAACGCCCAGAAAATCCTAGCTATATGGTCCATGAGAGCGTCGGTGGACTAGTGGCTAGGGCCGCTGCCTCCCATCCGGGAGACGCGGGTTCGGTCCCCACCATGTACCAATGTGTTTTCGAATTTAGAATTCATAATGTACTCTTACGGTGAAGGGAAATATGATGAAACCTGGACCAGCCCGCTTTGGGCCAGCGTGGTCGACTAAGGCCTAATCGCCCTAATTCAGGATAGGCTCGAGCCCCTTGGTGAGGACGTATATAAGCTGTTGATGATGATGGTCCATAACTGCTTAACTAACTATTGATGTAACCTACAGGACTTTTTTATTTCGTGACATCTGCAAATTGTCGCTTCTGTCGATACGCCGCCGCAGAAACTACTTTGGTAGCAAAATAATCCTTTTCCACGTGACAATATATCATTTTATTAAAATTGATATTTCAGTTTGATTCAAAATTAATACAATTATTCACCAGTACGCTGAAAACCACCTTGTTGCCGAAAAACATTTCCCGAAATGTTTTACTGCGTCCAACGTTGAGTGTTCAGTCATTGCATTTAAATTTATAATTAGCTGTTGTATGTACTTTTATTTGCAGGGAGTAGAGTTCGAACTTCAGAGGTTCATATCACTTTTACAAATGTTTTTTTTTAAAGCAGATACTGACCTTACTAATTCCGAGAATGGTGTGAATCGGTGCCTTAGTATGCCATGAGTAAGATAGAATAAAAATGTGTCCTCTTATTATCTTAGATTACACTTATCCACCTAATTTAGAAAGTAAAACTTTCATAATATAATTCAAAATAGGACTTTATTTCGAATAATAGTAACAGGTAGATGCGAAATAACGTTTCTGAATAAAAAAAAAGAAAATTAAATGCAAATTTTTCACACACGGCGCGGCAAGCCCGTGCAATTTGCCTTCTCATAATATTTTATTCGAAATTTAACCTTCATCCCGCGGGCTGAGCGCTTTATTTCTGTAAAAAGCTGCGTGTGTGTGTTAAAATAGGTTTTATTTATCAAAAACGTATATCAATCAGCCTATTGCAGTCCACTGCTGGACGTAGGCCTCCCCAAGGGTACGCCAAAGCGCACGATCACCCGCTTTCCTCATCCAGCCACCACCAGCGACCTTCTTCAGGTCATCAGTCCACCTGGCAGGGGGGCGTCCCACACTACGTTTTTCGAGACGTGGTCTCCATTCGAGAACCCATCTGCTCCAACGCTCATCGGTTCTGCGACAGACGTGGCTAGCCCACTGCCACTTCAAAAACGTATATGTTTAAAGAAAAAGGTGGGAATAAAATATAAAACATGTTAGTTTCCCATTATTGCTTAGTTGTTTTTTAAATAACACAGCTTTCTTAGGTAGCTTTTATTATTAAGGTTATGCAACGGGACGAGCTTCAACAAAAATCGGCGCAGGAGTTCTCGCAAAAAATAAAGGAACGTGTAACGAATAATAAAACTCCAACTTCTTGCCGCTCCAAACATCATTGGTGAAACAAAATCACACCGACTTCGCTGGCTTGGCCATCTAGAAAGAATGGGAGAGGATCGAGCCGTCAAGAGAGCGTACGAAGGCGTCGCGACGGGCCGACGACGCCCGGTCGTCGGGCGCCCGAGATACAGATGGCGCGACGTGGTGATTGCCGATCTTCGTAAGTTGCAGGCCGAGGATTGGCAGTCCACTGCACAAGATCGAGATGGATGGCGTGTTCTCGTCTCGGAGGCCAAGGTCCACTTTGGATCGCTGAGCCAGCGGAGTAAGTGAGTAAGTGAGTAACGAATAATAAATGAAATTAATTATGAATATTTTTTCGTCATTATTTAAAGTTATTATTTGTAATATTTAGTTATTTTTAAAACGTAATAGATATTTGACGTTGTTTTGTTAATTGAGTAAGTATTAATAGAGCGGGGCCAAGTTGAAATTACTTGGGTCTCGAAAGCAAACGATAAACTAACTTACAGTTTAGAATCAAATCAAATAACCTTGGATATTAATTCGTGTATAACATATATTAATTATCCCATTTCTGCACGTTCTGCGTTGTGCAAATTTGTTTAAGCAATTGAATAATTAAAATCTAATGATTCTCTTTTTAGTCTGGGTTTTATTTGTGTTCATTTCTGCGTGTATCCGTAGCACTCCGTGGCACTTTGATAATATAATGAAAAGTTACAAGTGTGGCCATATCCTTACATACAGTTTAATTAAATCCCGTGGGTAAGAAAAAGCCTTAATTGTGTCAAGGTCAGGCATATAATAAACTATCACATAATGATAATATTATGAAAACCACGTCAAAAAATAAAATCCGATATCCATCTCCAGTTCTTTTTCTTTCTTCTTTCTTTCTATAGAATCAGGGCCAATATCTGTTAACTGATGAGTGTGTGAGATTTCCTTTTACACTACACACACACAATTGAGACTAACCCACCGTCGTGAGCTAAAACGTATGTACGGCTTCCTATAGTATGGCACTCCTTTCTACGTAATATATTACAGGTAGGGGGTTATTTAGTTTACTAACTACCTCAACTTTGCGGAAATTCACAATACGTGGAAACTAACGGAAATCCACGGAGTAGTCCGGAAACTGGTGATAACTTATTCCTTTGATATTGTATTGGTCTGCTCGCTTGGATGTCTGGCAGAGATGATACATTTCGTAACTGGGCGTCTGTTTGGCAAGGGGATTTAGGGTTGCTACATTCTGCAGAATGCGAACGAAATCTTTATGATATTTGTTTGGTAAAGTTTCTGTGAAAATGATGTACGAAACAATGAAGTGTGTAAAGGCAGATTTATCGCTTGTAGCAATCTTACAAAAAGCTTTTGGGTATAGACGACACTTATTGACGAAGCCAGCGCGATGCGTCTCCGTTTCAGCTTGGCCAAAGTCGCTTTTGTATGTCTATCTGTCCACCTGTCTGATTGTTCCACTCTACAGGTTGCGTTTCTCAACCGATTCTCGTGAAATTTTGTGAGCAGGTTCGATAAATTAATAGTTTTTTTTGTTGAGTCAGTTGTTGGTTTAAAAATAACGGAGTTATGAGGGTTGAAAGCGTAAAAAAATCATAAATCAGCCATTTCAAATATATATATATATATATATATATATATACTCGCGAGGTCTACAGCTCACAGAGCTACTAGTAGCTAAGTGTTCTACATGTATAGAGGCTACTATGTAGTGTAGTGCATGAGGATATCAGGATATAAGGAATAATTTTGTAGTAACAATAAGCTTTTTGTTTTCGTGTATCTATCGATACTTTTACTCATTTACACAAGTTCATAGGTTCATTCTACACTATTACACACATATAAACAACTATATTCGTTTTTATTTACATAATAATCTACCATACAGAACTATATAGGTTTACATTAAACTAGCTTTCCGCCCGCGGCTACGCTCGCGTTATGTAAAATTTTCCCGTGGGAATAAAACTTTTTCTAGTAAAAAGTATCCTATGAGGTAATTCAGGTTACAAACTATCTCCATTCCAAATTTCATCCAAATCCGTTGAGTATTTTAAGCGTGAAGGCGGAACAAACATCCAAATATATTTTCACTATATTCTTTATTGCAACAGTACACTATAATAAAAAAAATATATTAGTGAGATTATTACGACGATTTTATCGTTCTCTATAAAAACACCGTGAGTGCTGAATATCTGTGAATAAAACCCATTATCTTTCACAGGCACTCACTCACTCTCCCTATCAGCCATTTATTTCTGAACACCGAGAAATGTGAATACTAGAGCCAATAGCCCCGATTCTGACGGCTACTCTCTGTAGTCCACATAAAATAATTATGTAATTATAGGTAAATGATAGCGATGATGTTTGATGAACAGAATTTTGTTTGTCAAAAAGATAACTTAAAGTAATGGTGTTACTTGTTGGAACATTCAATTTAATTGTAGCAGTCATTAGAAATTATGAAATAAAAATAATATATTTTATTACTCCCGATTGGAAATTGCAATCGACACAGCCTTATATTATAATAAATAATCATAATAATTCAAAAAACTGACTCGACAAAAAAAATATTATTGATTTATCGAACCTGCTCACAAAATTTCACGAGAATCGGTTGAGAAACTCGACGCTTCGCTCGCTCGATCAATAAACAACATCCAGACCAGCAGCAAACACAAGTGCTCATCACACAAATGATGTTTGACAGAAAGATAACCTGAATGGTGTAGTAGCCATTTTAGAAATTTAATTTTGATCTGTAACACCCGATCGGAAGCTGCAATCGATACGGCCTTATGTATTCGACAACTGGTGACCTCTTGTTACCTACCATAACTACATAAAGATAACGGCCAAACGAAATGGCTAGTCTCTATCTGCATACAAATTGTATGCGTAAATATATTATTATCTTCGATGTTTGTGAAGCCTTAAAAAGTTTATTCATCTCCTGTCCCTTTGTTTCTTTAAAAGGTGAAAAGGATAGATCGACTCAATTTTAGCTTCCGAGCATTTCATTTGCAATAATCGAGAGCTAAATCATATGCCGCTGCGTCAAAGTCAGCGCGTTGGGTTGTCGAGTAGAATGTGTTGATTTAACACAAGTCAGTGTATTCCGACGCGCCCGCGCATCCTGTCCCTAAAAACGTTCCTAATTCAAAATTAGAATTTTGAACTATGCGGCAGTTTTAGAAGTGTTCAAGTGGCATTGTGTGTGAGTGCAAAAGTGTTTCGATACGGGAATTATGAAATAATTTGAATTTATATACCTTCATTGAAATTACGCATCCATTAGTGTAAACATCTGTAACAGTATTTGCGTTCACATACCTTTAGGTCTTATCTATTTTCCAACTATGTCTGATTGACAAACCAGGATGATCAGTGTATAATAATAGGATGCAAATCGCATGTGTTTTTATTTTATTTTATTAATTGCACATTGAAATAATCTTACAGAGATTCTAAGCAACCTAAATATGAAGTACAAAAAAAGATGAACAATAACAACAAGAATGTGCACTAATAAAAAAGAAAAATAAGTGCGATTTAAAATGATGTAAGTTTTCATCAGTCTGGTCTATCAGTATAAACTGATGGTAAACTGATGACCGAAGCTATACGTCCATGACTGAAGCACCATGTTACACGCTCACTCTGGTAATCCGTCAGACACTTCTCAGTTCCCGTTCAGTTGATACAAGTTAAGTTTACCAACAAAATGGATGACCGAAAAAGAGCTTGTACTGCTAAAATAAAGGCTCTAATCTAAATGCTAAAACACGTGTAAAACGGAAGCGGTGGGTTAAATCGTGGCTGCTGAGAAGAGATTATTATACGCACTTGAACTTATTAAATGAAATAAGAAAAGAAGTGCTAGGAGATATCTTGAGGAGATGATTTAGTTCATCAAATATTAATTCTGTATCCTGGAAGCTTTTTTCCATATAAACTCTTTGCTTTTTTCCTACTAAATTACTGATAATTTTCTAATCTAATCTATGCTCAAGCCATTTGTATACGTAATATAAAGTATAAACAGAATATGATGGGTCGATTGATGGATCATAAATAATACGCTTTATTATGGATTGACACTATGTATATTAATGTTAGTTAAACTTTAAAATACACGCAAGCAAAGCAGTTACACAGCCTCGAACGGTCTTAATGTCAAACTCCAACATGACGTCTATCTGTCAGGCAAATGTCATTACAGCTATTACATTAATATATATATTATTATTCGCCCTAGTAATATGAAATCCTTGCTGTCCTTGGTTGATTCTCCCTTTATATATTTACTGTCCAAATTTATTTATCAAAACAATATTAAACTATAAATGTATATATACTTTATTTTATTAATTGTGTATTTATAATAAGTATTATATTTTATATATCTCCTCCTCAGCCTCAATTATTATTCCAAATTTAACTCTTCTTTTCCTTTCCTATCCCCATCCTGTATCCTCTCCGACACGTGACATTGGTGGAATTGTGAATACACAAAAGCCACAAAAAAAAAAGATATTATTATTTAAAACTACGAGCAACTTTCTATAAATCCTACAAGACGTTAATTTTCATACGTCCGTTTTACATTCCACCAGTTTTCAGCAAACCGAAAGTTTCTGCAGCACATGAGCGAGTTTCAGCATAAATTTCAAATAGTTTGTAGTTTAAGTTGTAACTGGCTGTAAGCTATAAAGGGTGTTTCAGCATTACCACAGAATAAGAATTACTGAGTAATGTAAGATACCTAGAATTAAGAACTTATAATCATAAGAAAAGTGGGGCAGGTGTCTCCCAGTAGGCTTATCACCTGTGTTGGGAGTTGGGAGGCACCGCTCTTATTAAAAACTATATATAAATAGTGAGACTCCAGCAGGTGGATCTTTAGGTTAATTTCTTAAATTTTACGTTTTACGAGGGATAAGTAATTTTCAATATATATATATATTGTTGAGAGTATAGTGGTTAAACTATTGGTGACTATTGGACAAAAGTAGACAATTTTATACACTCAACTAAGAATTTTATAGCATTCTTTACTCTTTCTTTCTTTTACTTACTTGTCTTTATATATTTTGTTTTAACATGTAAGTAGTATGTATCATAAAGTATATGAAGCATCCATTAGGCAGCAGAGACACACCATATCCATAAAAAATAAAAACGAGTAAGTTTATAAGTAAATTCTGTCAGCGGCTTCTATGTTATCTTATCACTTATCAGACCCTTTATAATTCAGGTACCTACTTATCAGGGACATATTCTGATCCGCAAACCGAAGGGTCGAGAGAGTTTTATGCAGGTGTCAGTAATTTGGTTTGGAGTGTTGGAATCGAAGTATGCTTGCTTATCTTCTATTATCGTGTGGGCTAAAATGTCGATTGGCTAAAGTCACAAAACCCTGGAGTCCGGAACCCTGGAGTTATCGAACGACCAAAAACCTACAATTTCTGTACCTAATAACGTCAGGGCCCAAATCACAGAATAATTTTCATCAACAGTTCATATACCCCGCTTATATGGCCCGGATAGCCAAGGAGATGCAGGTTCGAGTCCTGTCCAAGATCGAAAAATTTTTTCATTTTCTGCTTTATAATAATTATTAGACATTTCGTTAACAGACGTAATATGTAACAATAATAATCTATAGCTCATATACTCGTACGTCACTCGAGGGTCACGAGCCTACCTTAAATTAGGGCAATTAGGCCTTAGTCAACCACGCTGGCCCAGTGCGGGTTGGTCGACTTCACACACAACCTTTGAATTTCTTCGCAAGGTGCACGTCTCCTCACGATTTTTTTCTTTCAATCAATCAGCCTATTGCAGTCCACTGCTGGACGTATAGGCCTCCCCTAGGGCACGCCGAAGCGCACGATCACCCGCTTGCCTCATCCAGCCACCACCAGCGACCTTCCTCAGGTCATCAGTCCATCTGGCTGTTTTTCTTTACCGTAAGTCAAATAAACGTATACATGCATAAAGCCACGCCTCTTTTCCTGAGGGGTGGACAGAGACCACGTCCTTCCACTTGCTACGATACAGACATACTTTTTGTTTTAAATAAACGTATGAGTTCGTTATTTGAAAACTCATTGGTGCCTGGCCGTGGTGGGATTCGAACTCGTCACTTGGATGGGAGGCAGCGGCTCTAACCACTGCACCACCGATGCTCTCACTCAATCCACCATGTCTAATTTATAGGCTACGCGGTAGTCAATCAGACTAAGTGGTAATCAAATCAGTAGAACCGCGGAGTAATTTCAGGGGAATTAATTTACGTTGGATCTTAATTTAATAAATTAGATTGGATAAGGTTTTTTTTTGGATTTTTTTTGGCACTTCCTTTGAAATTAAAAAAAGATCAATACCTACTAATTATTAACTTACCAAAAAAATATTAATTAATTTAGTTAAAGTAATTTAGTTATTTTTTATATAAAATACGGGTAGGTATATAGAAAGAACAACTGACGTACATTTTACTAAACTTTGCAGTTAAGCTGTTACTATAACAGCGCAGCTGATCGATATTGTTCTTGGGAGAACTATCAAAGGGCTGCTGCCATGATATCCTTCTCCAAACCGTGTCAAGACATAGATGGAAGGTAAATAAGGCAAATACAGCTAGCGGCATTTACCTTTAGCTCTGAGCGAGCGGTACCTCTCTCTCAGTCACCCTACCCTTACTCTATGCGAGAAAGAGAGTCACCGCTCGCGCAGAGCTAAACATACGTGCCGCTAGTTATACATTGACTTATTTTCTTTTGGATATCTGATCAGTTTTGATCCACCTTCCAATAAGCAGTGAGCTAACATTCAAGTAACAGGTCGTGTTTTTTACGTTAAAATTGAGTGGTGCAGGAAAATCTACTAAATTTGAGACTAGTGAACTTCAAAAGGTGACAAAGTGCTGCCTCCTAGGGGTATTTGTTTAGTGCTACGGTTAGCTGACAGTGCACCACAATGACGTCAATGGGAATACCGACGGAGGCGCCGATACACACCATCTTGTTCACGTCGGCGTACACGCAGAAGCCTGTCAAACCTCCTGTCAAAACGGTAAGAAATGAGTTACACATACAGTAAAAAACTGTTTCTCTTATCTCTTCCCTCAAAAATATCATGTGTGTTGATCCTGAGTACAAGCTGCATCCAAAGCCGTTCAGTAATTTTGTGAAAGCGGAACAATCATCCAAAAATATAAATAATATCCTAACGTACTTTCATATTTATAATATTAGTGTGAAGTGTGGTTAAAAGTAATACAGACAGGCAAAATTTGCAGTGCAGTCAGAGAGTAGGTTATGCAACTGCATCGAAACCACCTTCAAGGCACCATATTTGTAATACAATCAAACATTTTGTTTGTATACCAATTATGTTTAAAAAAATATATTATTAACACTTTGTGAAGTGATTGTAGAAATTATGATTCCATAGGTAGATAGGTATCATCAATAATTATGGCAACTTAAAATCACACTAATATTATAAATGTGAAAATATATTTGGATGTTCAGATGTTTGGACGTTTGTTCCGCTTTCACGCCTAAACTACTAAACGGATTTGAACGAAATTTGGAATGAAGATAGTTTGTAACCTGGATTAACAAATAGGATACTTTTTACCGGGGAAAGTCTTATTCCCACGGGAAAATCGAGCGTAGCCGCGGACGGACCGCTAGTGTAAAACAAGTCTTTCTGCTGATCACTTGAATTTCTGTCCCGTTGTGAATTTTATCGTAGCAGAGATCGTGAATTTCAGAGTGTAAACATTGAAGATAGAGAGACTTGTTAGTTCTAAATGTAGCATTACACAAATTTAAAGTGATTTATTCGAGCACCTTGACCTGTAATGTACATTTGCGAAACATTGTAGCAGGTTACAGTACACACTACACATGCAGACGTTCCACGTGAGTTTGTATGGAAAATTTCACATGAGCAATTCGAGTCCGGTCGTAAAAAAACATCATAAATCCACCCAGCATGGAAAATGGCCGCCAAGGCTTCTGGAATTCATATTTTATTTTAACACGCACTTATATCCGGTTTTTGTTTTTTATTTTTCTTGTACCTATGTGTACGTACTTTGGCCCCGATTCGGGAAGTCATGCTCTAGTTCTAATTTTAAAATCCAGGTATCCTTTACATTTTTACAACCAATGAAAGAGAGGTTAATTCAGATGAACGAATGATATTATTTTGAATGAATGATAACCTAAGGGCATAGCTGTCAAAATAAGAGATTTTTAAGTCAGATGTTTTATGTGCTCTCTAAAGTTGTGCAATCGACTCGTCCATAAGGTTCAAATTCGATGTTTGACAGCTCTAATATTAGAATGGCCATCTTCTGTCCCTTTTTAAACTTTAAAAGGTGAAAAGGACTGACGAACTTAAAACGTGACTGTCTGAATCGCTACCATTGTGTACTTCTAGTGAAACATTTTCATTCGTAATAGGGTATGTTTTTAGGTACTTGATCATTATCGAACTTAAGATGTTTGGAATGAAAACCTGCCTTTTACCACTACCGCTTTTCAAAACACTTTGGAGTGAGATACTTATGGTTCCCGTCACCTAAAACAACGCTGGGTGAAGTGGAGGGGATGCGAAAATGCGTAGTGGACTAAGACAACAACATACAAAAGTACTCAATCTATTGTTTCTTAGATAGACAAGATTATTACCTATCTACGAGTATATAGGTAAATGTGAAAATATATTTAGATGTTTGGATGTTCGCTCCGGTTTCATCGGATTTGGATTTTTTTAATAGAGATAGTTATACCCTGGATTTTAACTCATAGGATACTTTTTACGGGAAAAAGTCTTATACTCACAGGAAATCTTACATAACACGAGTGTAGCCGCGGGCGGACAACTAGTATTATTTTTACCCCACGCTATCCCACAGCTGGGCAATAGGCCTCTGCAGGAAGTAGAAAAAATATATCGTCTTGATATGCTTGTGTTCTTTTCAAAGCAAACACATCTACTGCCGTGTGATGATGGCAGAGTAGAATACATTTGTCACCAACCCCTACTCTTCCCGTGGGTGTCGTAAGAGGCGACTTAGGGACAACACATTGAATAGGGAACGGGCAGCAGCGCTCTCTGATACAGTAACCTTTTAGTCTGCGATGTCCAACCCGCCTGCCAAGCGTGGAGATTATGGCAAAACCAAACACTTAAGTGAAAGAGGGTCATAGTCCAGCAGTGGACGGTGACGGGCCGTTGATTTGATTTGACATCTACTTCGACCAGCGTTATTTTTAAGTGACGCTTACTATTTAGTATACGTATCTTTTATCAAAGCGAGATACGCAAATTAGGCTGCTGTTACTTTGTCTTACTGCCAGTCGTAAATTGGCATTTGTGCTGAGTATGTTTAGTTTATATATTTCGCAAACAAAATAATATGTATTCGAAGTTCAAGTCTTACATAAAAAGATTAAAATATAATTCAAATAATATAACAATGTATATGTCATGTTTACAATCTGTTTTTACTCAAATCTCTTTATTTGTCGGCATTTCTTTAGATAATTTGCCTGCGTCATACCTTACGTATTATACCTCTCTTAAAAATATCATTAGCAACAGCTATTACCGAAGGGCTCGAGCCTACCCTGATTTAGGGTGATCAGGCCTTAGTCGACCATGCTGGCCCAGTGCGGGTTGGTCGACTTCACACACAACACAATCTTCTTCCAAAAACTTTAGATGTTTTCTTTTATCGTAAGAGCGGCGAAACACACATAAATGAATTCGAAAATCGGAAACACTTTTATACGTAATTAGGATCGAACCTGCTCCTCTCGGGCGAGAGGCTCAAGCCATCACTATAAACTGCAATAACTGAGTATAGTTTTTGAGAGCGTCGTCGTCGGAGGGAACTTGCACTATTTTTTAAAATTATTTAATAGAAATATTTCAAGTTTCAGATAAACACATATAAAATAATTTTCCAAATATCTTGCTCAGAAACAAAGTTATAAGGCTTCAAAGTTGATGGTTAAACAGAAAGGTCCGACGAGACATGTGACGTCATATGTGTCGCGGGCCATACATCTGCCATAGAAAATTTGGTTTTCGTAAAGAGGGACAGATATATTTGTTTAATAATGTTGTAACTAATTTGTTTTTCGATCAATTTCGATTCTGTTTTGACTGTCATTATTCTATTTTTGTATACTTTCAGATGAGCTATGAAAAAATCTAATATTTTTTTATGCATGTTCCCTAAGTTCGAACCCGCTATAATAATAATAACACAATAATAATTTATTTAAAAAAAACAAGTACTCATTTTGTAACAAGTCCGCACCCGCTATGTTATCGCTTTGGTAGAAATAGCTATTAGTTCCGCCGGGAAAAAAGGCCTGGATTGCCCTTGTTTAGGGCATGCTTTGTGAGGTTTGTGAGGTCGGTTGTTGACCTTACACACACGATGAAGAAGAAGAAGAAGAAGGACATGCTCAAGTCCGATTAATTTAATTTTATGGAATATACTATTAATTTAATTTCTATCTCAATTGACACACACACATCAACAGCTCATATACGTCCCCACCGAGGGGCTCGAGCCTACCCTGAATTAGGGTGATAATCAATAACATATACATTCTGCTAATGTATAATAATAATTTATATGTTAATTGATTATCACCCTAGGCTTAATGATTAACCTCACTTCATATCTCGGACCAACCACCCACTGGACACCACATGTCAGGGCGCTACTTTGCGAAACGCATCTAGGTGCAAATATCTCTGGGCGACCAATACCTCGCGGCTCACTACAGTCTAATTTATAAGACCTGTCAATACGTTGCGAAAGCGAGATGAACCAATCACGACGCGTTCCCCCCCCCCGCACCGCAACTTTCTTCGTAATTAGTTTGTTAGTAAATTATACAGAACAGAATGCGGTGTCCAGTGGGTGTTTGGTCCGAGCTTCATAATATACGAGTAATATCATTGTACATTAGCTATTGTTTGTTTTCACGTCATGCTTTGTTTATCTTCATTACAAATACTATACACACCCTTGATTCACACGCAAACATGTTACAAGTACAAAATGTTAGTTTTTATCGCATATTTGGATAACAAACGACTTTCACCTTTATTACCGACGTGATAGAACACGTGTTTGCGTTCAACACGAATTTACTCTCTCGTTTTCTGTATAAAATAAAATATGACCTTATTTTGTAAAATTGTTGCCGGCTTTCAGGACCTTAACTCAGTGTATGTTTTTCGTGATGTTAATTAGGAATAGAACAATGCTTGGAAAACATTCCTTCAAGTTCTTTACAATTTTTATTTTTTAATATTCTAGCGCTGTTAGTGGAGTTGGAGGTAAGTAGATGGTCGGCGTGAGCCAACCAGAGCCTTCATTCAGACCATGTGCGATTGCCATACGTCAGGATTTTTTGGTCCCTGTCAGGATTCCGGCCGGACTGGGAAAGTGTCAGGATATTTGGATTTTAGAGTAAAGAGTCTTTGGTAACAATCAACTAGGTACATTGGCAGTAAATAATAATCAACACAATCAAAACTAAAAAAACTAAAGACTAAAATTCTCTTTTTCTACTTATAAATTTTACGCGTCATTATAAAAGCGTGGCGCTCATTAAACGAAAAATAGATATTATTAATGATGCAAACACTCGTACTTGTTCCACATAATAAATAGATGCCTTACCTACTTATTTTTGCTACACCACCGTGGTGGGCGAGCGCTTTAGCGTAATGTCAGGACTTTTTATTAGAAATCAGGCTTTTCGTCAGGATTTTATAGGTATTTTATAGGTATACCATATGGCAACCCTTTGTGCGACCCAAGTTATATGCGGCTATTACGAAGTAACGTAGTGTGGTAATTATTACAAGTATTGTGAAATCACAGCCACCGTGGTGGTCTAGCACTCAGAGCTTTTGATAATGATAATGATAATGATAATTTATTTCAAATTAACTTGAGTACAGTACAATAAAGATTTACAGTGGCCCCCACACTAGGTAAAACCTGTATCGTGGGCGACCAACACCAGGTTACAAATTTTGATATAATACCTACTACTTTACTAATTTAGAGAACGTATAAAATGAGTCTAATTTAAAACAAACAAGCAAAAAGAAAAGAAGAACTAAATTAAGGCAAAACAAAGACTATAATAAATCTGCGATACCCTTGCAGGGAGATACAGTTATACTAAAATAAAATACAGTGTGATTATTAGAATAAACTACTCGTAATAAATGTAAATATATACTTAAACATTTAAAATAAATTGTAAAATTATATGTATACATAGTTGTTTGTACATACTATTATATAGGTATAGATATAATAGATATGTATTTATATTTATACTAGTATTTATAAGTATGTAAATAATAATGTACAGTAATATAAGCAAACAATAATCGGTAATAAAGCGTCAAAAATAACAATAATTTTAGTAATTAAATTATATCAACTAACAATTTTAAGCGGATTTTACTTTTGGCGGATCGGATTTAGGGTTCTATCTAACCCTAGTGGAGACTGTCAAACAAGTCGGTTATTGCAGTCTGGATAACTTTATTCTGAACAGCAGCGGTCCGCCCGCGGCTACGCTCGCGTTATGTAAGATTTTCCCGTGGGAATAGGACTTTTTCCTCTAAAAAGTATCCTATGTGTTCATCTAAGTTACAAACTATCTCCATTCCAAATTTAATCCAAATCCGTTCAGTACTTCAAGCGTGAAGGCGGAACAAACATCCCAACATGTAAACATCCAAACATCCAAATATATTTTCACATTTATAGTACATAATATTAGCACATTATTTATTAGTGTGATGTGAAGTGTGATAAATAATTCCATGGTTTAGTAGGCACGGTCATTGCTCCTGGATATTATCTACAGAAGTAGTTACATGAGGTTTATCAGATGCTGAATAACCCTGTCATGTCACCAGGCTTGGAGTGAAGTCCATCCAGTAGAGATACTTGGAACAGGGGATTCAATAGAAAATCAGAGTTTTGTATAATAAAGGGGATCGTAGTGTAACTTGAAGTGCTGTATAGTCCCCCGTGCTGTGCTAATGGTTTTTAGTGGAACGCATGCACCTTAACATGCACTCATGCAATAATTTATGATGATGATAAATGAGAAATTTCGAGACGAGTTCAATAATTAAAAAGGTTAAAAGAATTTGGATGTTGCACACTGATATATCTCAATTAACACTACAACTATTTACCAAGAAAACATCTGGATTGGAGTACCTATCTCCTTACACTAGAGGAGACAAAGTTCAAAGAAGAATTCTTTAAAAACTGTTTTTTTTTTTCTAAAACACAGTGTGAAGTTTTGCAGATAACCTAGATAGATAGAACGGAAGGCACATGTTTGCAGATCAGATTTGGGGCACCTCAAGGCGGCGATTACCTACCAGCCTGTATTAGTAGTAAATTCTTGAATACCTGTATGTAGATAGATTCTTAAGACAATGAAGTTTATCGGCTATAACGATTTCCGTGTAGGTTTTATTGGAAAATCATAAATACTCGCTTCGGGCTTACAAAAGTCAGCTCCACCCCACCCCACCTACGATCCTGGTATCGTAATGTACTATTTTAGTATCTAAATTAACCTGGCTGAATAATAATTATGGAGAACGTAGAAAAAAAAACGTACTAGTGCGGTAAAACGCATTTGCCGCACAAGTTCAATTTTCGAGCAAAGTGTATTAAAAATATCTTTGTGAGACTTTTCTTAATTTGGTTACGACATTGCAGGCTGAATCACCCTTCGATGAAAGAAAGGAAAGGACCTGATTGTCCGAAAGGAAGATGATTCTGTGCTTCGGAAGGCACATTCACCGGCGGGAGCCTGATGATCTGTCATACAGGTTTTCCTAGTACGGACACCAGGCTCTCACATCGTAATAGGCTACTCCTGTATTAGATTAAGTTCTTAGTATAATTTAAGTTACCTATTTTGTGAGAACAAATAAATTATTATTATTATTATTATAAATGCCGGCCAATTTCTAGTCGTTACACGAGCCATGTCAGTGGCCTTTAGCGGCTCTATATCACTGATACAAGGCGTTTGTTAGGTCGGTATTCAGTTGGTATTTCCCAATTTTATCGAATAATCGCAGGCAGTACAGTAAGTCGGCAGTGGAATTGTATAGAACCGCTCCACTAGATTCAAATTGCAGTTGTTTGGTAAACTGCGCGCGCGGCACCTAGGTACGCTATAAAAACAATAAAGGGCACAGCTAAGTGCTTCTGGTTCAACTCATGCGCGTAAGGGATTGTTATTAATGATCTAGTTTTTTTATCATTACGTCTTTTGTTGATATACAGCTAGTTTTCAAAATCTCAATTCGAATAAAATCAATTTTTGCTAGTTTTATTTCAGAGCTCTCTTTATAGTCTTGGGTCAGAAAAAATATTTCATGTTGGAGCAGCAATCAAATATGACTTGCAAGATATAATTATGAACCGTGAAAAATATTATTTATTGTGTCTCTGTATTTGTTTTTTTATGTTAAGATTTTGGTATAGACTAGCTTGTAACGTTAACTTGTATTAATATAAGAGATGTTTCGCTATAACCGTACTCCTTACCCAGCTCATTCTACGTGTCACACTAAACTTTTGACTCTATAACTCAACATTGAAGGAGTGCTGGCGTAAGCAATCATCATCTTTTATTATGCGCACGGCCAAGGAGTGGAATTCTTTGCCTGCTTCTGTTTTTCCGAGTGCTTATAACCCAAGGATTTTCAAAGTTAGAGCAAACAGGCACCTTCTGGGCGAACTCGTTCCATCATCGACCGCATCTCGTCCCTCGCGGACCTGATTGTGGTCAAGAGTAAGCCCATCAACTAATAAAAAAAAAGCTTATATAGGTTAGGCAGTTGTTTACAAGGAAAAAAAGACAGTTTATACTAGAAGTGGTGCTAATATTTCTTATACCACTTTCACCGCCATCTTTGCCATGAAACTTTTTTTAAACGCTCGTAGCTTGTTACTTGAGTGTTCGCAAAAAATCCCATGCGGGAGCAAAATGCAAGTACAAAGCCGGCTCCGGGTCTATTTTCAGATTTGTCGGTTAAAAGTAAATATTTTGTGGCCACCTTTTTATACCACTGCAGGGGAAATTTATGTTCTATGTTGGAATATAAATAACCACCGTGCAAGTATTTGGTGATGAAGGTAATTGTGGAACTCGAAATATGTAATTGCGATAATGTTAGTGAGTCGATAATGTTACTGAGTAGATTTTACTCCCGAAGCAAAACTGGAAAACCGGGCAGTTGTTTTTATTTTAATTACTGGCTCAAAAGGGATTCGTACCCAGAACAGTAAAAAAATACCTGCAATATACGCGTCGAAACCGGTATTTTGAAAATTGCTTATTCACGCTTTTATTAACTTGGTTCATTATCATGACTTGGCAAATTTTACATTGTTTTGTATTAGTTTTACTTTTTACCACCATTTACTTCTATAACTATTTAACTAAGACATTCGTTTATTATTTTTATTAGTTAAGTTTGAAAATTTTCCTAAACTAAAAGTATCACTGGCTGGAACACTGTAAAAACCTTATGTCCATACTTGTTTTCTACATATTTCAATAAATACGATATTTTGTATTATCATTAAACTAAACTAAACTTTTTATGAAGAAGAAAGGAACCCATTTCACATTTCTACATGCACCTATACCCACGTGAGTAATGAAAAATGTTTTCTCTAAGACCTACTTTCTCTTCAGCCGGTGGTGGCGTAGTGGAGAAAAGATTGGTTCCAGCTTCCAGGCGCAGTCTTGCAAGATTACACTTCGAATGCGCCGCCCGATGTGCATTAACCTTTTATGTAATACAAATAGCTCTGATGTGCACTCTTCTTTATTTATACGTAAAATGTGGGCGGATTCTTGTAATTTCAGAGTTTTCTCAGACGCGCAAAGTAATTTCAGAGTTTTATAATCTACGATTTATATTAAATGAAAAGCATTGATTTAACATTCTCATTTTCGAAACATGAAAAGTATTATATATAAGGTGTAAATAAATTAGATGACAATATTTTAAAGAATCAACCTACCCATGAAACTGGACTACTTTCCTCAAGAAACATAGGCTGTCGGACGACAAAAAAAGTTGTCCCTTTCATACAAAACTGCGCGGCCAGCTAATCGATTTACTATAGAAGATGCATATTTTTTTGTCGTCCGACAATCTATGTTTCTTGGGGAAAGTTGTTCAGTTTCATGGGTAGGTTGATCCTTTAAAATAGTGTCAGCTTATTTATTTACACCTGGTATATGATTTTTAACTTTCGCGGTCATTATTATAACAACATATTTTGTAAGATAAATTTTCAAGTTTCTATCTCACGTAGAGAACGAACCCAGAAATGTCTGAATTTCCGTTCTGGTTCATTTCATACTGTAGAACAACGATAAGCGTTGTTTACATCATTATATTAAATATACTCGTAGTTAGTAAAAATAGTTTAGCTAGTTTCCTACTAAACTAATATTATGCAAAATTTCCGACCAAATATCTAACAATAATAACCAAATCAAATCAAATCAACTCAACGGCCCGTTATAGTCCACTGCTGGACTATGAGCCTCCTCCACTGGAGGGTTTTGCCATAATCTCCACGCTTGGCAGGCGGGTTAGAGATCGCAGATTAAAAGGTTACTGTATCAGAGAGCGCTGCTGCCCGTTCCCTGTTCAATGTGTAGTCCCTAAGTCGCCTCTTACGACACCCACGGGAAGAGTAGGGGTTGGTGACAAATGTATTCTACTCTGCCGTCACCACACGGCGTACAATAATAATACATTGACATTATTTTGTACAAATGCTCTCCTGATTTAGAACAAAAGTAAGTTATTGTAGTTTGGTAAATTATTAAGACTTTAATATTACCTATGTGTATGTAAACACTTTATTGCACATAAATAATATTTATGACATAATATTGCACAGAAACACTTGTACTGCACTCGATTTGAGCTTTTCTGTAACACACCGTGTTCTTTCTTATCTTTTTGATATTTTGAGTGTAGTAATGTACGTTTCCGATATACCTAAGCCTAGGCGAAAAGCTTAGATATTACATTTGTCAGAATGTGCCGGACTCCAAGTTGTGTACTAGCTCATAATCCCCTCCAAACACTGCTGCAGTATTCTGTTTATTATTCTGCATCAATTTCTGGGTATTTTAGTTATTCACAGAACTGTTACAAATGGTCCACTTGTTTGTTGCGCCGGTGCGGTGTTAGAATGGATTTGAATTCTAATGAGATTTTCAAATTAAGTATTTCAGTTTTGTTGTGAAAATTTTGTACCTCCCATACTAATTGCTGAGTAGGCTGCGGCAGTTTGTATGGGAGATCGTTTTTTTTTCAGTTCCGGACCTATTTTTTTCGGGAAAGTCGTTTAGTTTCATTGCATGCGACCTTTGAAATTAAAGGTATCGTCGTCTTGTCAATTTGTTTTTGTAAGTTGGTTCGGTATATTTTATGACAGTTCTAAAAATCAGCTGTTTACTAACCGACTCTCGTATTTTTTTTTAAAACAAATTATTGTCGCAATCGGAAAATGATTTTTCATCTCTCATGCTCTCAAAGTAGTCCAGTAATGACCCCAAAGAAACGATGTAAGTCCAACTTACATCCCGTAACTTTGAAATTCGAACCTTTCTTTATAAATGGCAAAGGAATAGACGTATACAGTCTAGATAGAACTACAATTATTTTTATTTCAATAAAAAATAAAATATTTTGCTTGAATATACAAACACAATAAAAAAAAACTTCACTATGCATGCAAGATGAATACGAAATTCATGTATTTACTACGAAATATCAATAAAATGATTTACTAATCGTAATTAAACTATTATTACTTGTCAAAAATGTTTGGCTAGTTGGCAAGAAACGAAAACGCGCCCCTAAAAAAAGGCGGGAGAAAACTTTTGGTGAAAAAAAAATATTGTCTGTTTTTTTAACTAATGTATTGATAAATTATTTTATAATTTGTTTATTTTATCCGTGAAATAGTAAAAAGTAATTTGATTTAGGTTATGCGTGTATTTAAAAAGTTAACATAATAGTGATATACAAATTTCCAAGTTTGTGTGTCAAATAGGTTGCGGTGCACTAAATGTGGTGCGTGTGGTATGTAGCCTATGTATTTTTATACAAACTGTTTTGTTTCAACATCATCAACAGCCCAAAGCGAGATGAAAAGCAGAGTGTTCACCACGAGGGAAACTGATCAATCTCACCCTCATACTATAAGCGCCCTCGCTAAGCTCGTGCGCCAAAATACTTCGGGTGTAATTGATCATTTTCACCCCTTGGTAAACAATGTACTATTACTATCGGATGTGGTTAGAATTGAGGACATTCTACTATATTTGACGGAATGGGAACCTTCTTTATTATAATAACATCTACATTATGTAGTGCAGCATTACTGCAGGTTTTTTAATAACCTTTTTGGTATATTCTTTTTTCTTTTGGCCGGTTTTTATGTCACATTTTCAAATTTCAAATTTTCTTGGTTTCACCTTTTTCTAAATTGTTTATTGTTTTCCCAAGTGTCATTGGGTGATGATAGGAGCGATTTTTTCTTGAATCGATCTCCAAAACGTGAATCGCTTTGTTAGTAAATATTCAATTCTATTCAATCGGATTTTGCCAGATTGAAGAGTCCCGGGATCATTCCCGTAGTGCGATAAGCCTTGGACACATATCCCGTTTGGACTAGCCGGGTAAGTCTTGTGTTGTCTTCCTCCTGGTTTTTATCGACGCACTTTTCTCTTTCCTTGTCTTGGTTGGATGGCGATTATTTCTTTGTCAATCTTTACAGTGTATTTCCGGCCTCTGCGACACACACACGAGGGTCCCTCCGTGCCTTTCACGATCTCGCGCTGTGGTTCCGGACACCTGAGGCCACCAGGCATTGGACGTGCCTGGATCCCTGCGTGGTGTGCGTCCGCGCCCGTACCAGCTGAGTGCCGCAGACCCGCGCACCGGCGTCCCCCCTGGGATACTGCCCATCTCGCGGATTTTTTTAGCCTGTTTTTGTATTTGTGTAATTTTGTATGCGGATTTTGCCAAATTCTGTCTAAATTCTTTTCTAAATTCTAAAAAGGC
The DNA here is from genome assembly GCA_951230895.1 of Carpatolechia fugitivella. Classification (NCBI taxonomy): domain Eukaryota; kingdom Metazoa; phylum Arthropoda; class Insecta; order Lepidoptera; family Gelechiidae; genus Carpatolechia; species Carpatolechia fugitivella. The sequence goes on from OX579664.1 coordinate 3,222,101, forward strand.
CCTTTAGGTTTCTCTGGCCCTCCCTTTTTTGGTTCCCGTTTGGCAATTACTCTCCGGGTCCGGGGTACTCCGCGGTTTTTACACCTTCCTGCATCGATACACTCCCAACACTACACTAGTTCAGCAACACTATATCGACGGAGTCCCCTCAGGACCCGACTCTCGGCTCATCTTTTTGATACTTTGGCAATATCTAGGCCCTTAGTCTTTAAATTTCTATTATACCGTTCGGTCAAATTTAACTAAATCTTTCTTTGTTCTCCTAAATTCCACGTTTCGCCTGTGGTTGTCAACCACAGGTTAGCTAGCTTCTTTTTATAAACGCTACAGTAGGTATAATTTTAGGTATGACCTCCCAACCTTGTGTTCTCAAACGGCGCGCTCATATTTATTTATTTGTTCGTAAGAAAATACTTGCATAATGTATCGTATATTGTATCGACCGTTTTTCCTTATCCGACATATTTAAATTATGTTTATGTACAGACATTGAAAATTTATATTACTTGCCAGGAATATTTCTAAATATAAAATAAACCTATTGTAAGTATGTTTTGCAGAAACGTATTTTTTCAGTGACGCACTTTTTATTAAATTTAATTAAATGTTTAGGTAATGCAATTTAAATACAGTAAATATGTAGCTCCAGGTTTCAGCAATATATTCTTCATAATGAAAAATGAGTTGATGCAAGCAGGGTGTATTATACATATTACGTATTTTAGTGTGAATTTTTGATAGAATCATAATTTGACGGAAAGAGACTTCCGTTTATTGTAATACTTACTGACCCAGAAGATGTTGTCCTGCCATTTTTCCCAACATCTACCCTACACCTACCCTGCACATTTTTGTTAATTTTTTTTTTATTGACCGAGCTAGCGAAGCGTCTCTGTTTCAGCTTGGCCAAATTTGCTTTTGTATATCCATCTGTCCATCTGTTTGTTTGTTTGTTTCACTCTACAGGTCGCGTTTCTCAACCGATTCTCGTGAAATTTTGTGATTAGATTTGATAAATTAATCGATTTTTTTTTGTCGAGCCAGTTTTTGGAAATTTAAAAAAATGACGGATTTATGGGGGTTGCCAGCTTACAAGGTCTACCGCTGAGGCTGTTTTCCTCTACAGGTCACATTTCTTAACCGATAAAATAAAATATAAAAAATTAAATAAAATAAAGTTTAAAAATAAAAAATAAAAAAAATCAAGGGGTCGGGGATGTTTGTGGAGAAAAAATAAAAAAAATATACAGAGGCTCGCGAGGTCTACAGCTCACAGAGCCACTAGTGTAAAAACCTTCTACGAATTATTAGAAAACATTTTAAAAAAGATGAATGAAATCGGTAAAGCCGTTCTCATGTTATAGCGTGACAAGGAGAAATAGGGATTAGGGGTTGTAGAAGATCTACATTATATGGGAATTACTCAAGTACGTGTTAGTTTCCTGTTATTTTCTGCCATAGATTTTTCAATAGGTGTTGTACAGGTTCCGGCGGTAAACAACGCAGAGAGAGTCGACGCTTTACAAAGCCGAATACCCAATGTGCAATATCCTTGGCCGGGAACTGTACCGTAGTCTGTATTTTTATTCAACTAGCTAGAAAGTCGAATAAAATTTTTCAAGAAGGGTCCCCTTTACAAATTATAACCAGTAAAATATGCCCCTTGTCACTTTGAACCTGAATAAGACTTTGTTCTTAGCATTTCAACTTTTGAACCGCTAAGCACCTCATCATTTTAATGCAATGTTATTTTCAACTTCCAACTTTGTCGACGGTTTGAGATTTAAAAATAATGTTACATTGGCCCAATTTTAACACTTTCACCATCTGCCATCGATAACCGTTCTCACATCATCATCATCATCATCAATAGCTCACATACGTACTCAGTGAGGTGCTAGAGTCTACTTTAGGAGGCCACGCTGGCCCAGTGCGGGTTGGTCAATTTCACATCACACGCAACCACTGAATTTGTTCACAGGCAGATTTCCTCGCAAAGCTTTTCTTGTTAAATAAACGGACATAAAGATTTCGAAATTCAAAAACACAATGGTGCGCAGTAGGGTTCGAACCCACATCTCTAGAAAATCACACTAATATTATAAATGTAAAAATATATTCGGATGTTTGTTCCGCCTTCACGCTGAAAATACCCAACGGATTTGAATGAAATTTAGAATGAAGATAGTTTGTAACCTAGATGTGTTAACATAGGATGCTTTTTGCGGGAAGGAGTCTTATTCCCACGGACACATCTTACACAACGCGAGCGTAGCCGCGGGCGGACCGCTAGTAATAAATAATTATTATCATTCAATATGAAAAATAAAGAAATAACGATAATACAGTTCTCTATAAACGTTTTGGTTTATTTAATCAAAGGTTACTCGTACTCTTTGATTACTATATAACTGAAGATACTGTCGACTTTTTCAAAGCCAGGGATACGATATAGTTCTTGTATATTATTATCAATAATTTAATCTTCACTGTGAAAGTGAAGAGCGTCGGTGGTCTAGTGGCTAGATCCAAATGCCTCCCGTCCGGGAGACATGAGTTCAATCCCCACCACGTACCAATGTGTTTTCGAATTTCGAATTCATATGAGTACGCTTATTCGACGCTCTTACGGTGAAGGAAAACATCGTGATGAAACCTGAACACTCCTGCGAAGAAATTCAAAGGTTGTGTGTGAAGTTGACCAACCCGCACTGGGCCAGCGTGGTCGACTAAGGTCTAATCACCCTAATTCGGGATAGGCTCGAGCCCCTCGGTGGGGACTTATATGAGCTGTTGATGTGAATCTTCACTGATCAGTAATCATCACACAAGCAATCAGTAATCATCTCAATTTAACATGTTACAACATTTCCCTAAACCACAATAAAATTTTACAACACAACGTCTCCAACCTCACTCTTTAATTCCAGAAATGCTCCTATTTCCACTGAAATGTAAGATATAACCTCATTTCTGCAACAAAACTCACGATTTATACTACCTGGTTTCATCCTCGGGGACTACTGAATTTCACGTTACGTTCAAAACTGAACTGTAAATGTTCAGGATTTAAGCTGTAAAACAAGTGTAACCTTATTTTGTTGCGACATTCGGGTTCTAAATCCAGGGCAACATAAAGCCTTGGAAGATAGTGTATATTGAGGATAAAATAATAAGAAAGCCTGATTGTTTTTATTTCAATATCCTGTTAGTACTCCTTACTAGTGTTCTGTCGGCGATCAATTCAACGGATAAACGAATGTTGGAGATAAATATTACAATGGTGTCGATTCCCATAGCGAAACAATTTTTTTTATCTTAGTCTTGTCACTTTCAGATCCACGACGATGAAAAAGGACAGGAGATTGTCAACCATTGTGAGCGCCAAATTTTATAGCACATATTATGTCAAGTTTTGACGTGTGCAATGTTAAACGGCTTTTTGTTTGATTTTAAACGGCTTGTTTTAGGATCCTGCTTAAAATTGACGTTTGTGACATAAAATTTGAAGTTCAAAAGAGCCGACAATCTCCCGTCCTTTTTCATGGTCGTAGGTCAGAAAGTGACAAGACTAATATGAAATTTAAATTTAGTTTCGCTGCGGGAAAATGATATTGTAAATCTGTCCGATAGCCAATTTAAATCTAAAATTAAAAATATTTTATGTTCTAAGGCCTACTATACGATAAATGATTACTTAGATGATCAAAATGTCTGGTCAACTGTTGTTCCAAATCAGCGGAGTAGATTGTTATTATGACACAAAAGATACGAATCCTGTGGAGTTTCTTCTGGCCGTTCTTCTCCACATTGAGCGTACACTGGTAGTGAACGTGCCATCCATGATGACGTCGAAAAATGATTTGTAATAATCTTATATACGAATAAAATTATTTTGATTTTTTTGAATTGACACCAAATGTACGGCGCTACTTTAATCATGGTTTCTCTTCTTCTACTTCTTTTCTTCTCTTTCCATCTATTTTGGTGGAGTGATGTGGACCGATGACGTTCTACTCAGAATCTTACATATGACTAGTATTAAGCTTGCAAGTCCAAATATAAAATCAAGAACTTTCTTTTTTTTTGTTGTTAGTTATAAATTTCTTGTTGCATATTTGAGAAGGTACATATTTAGTTGATAAAGAGCTTCATCAACATCATCAACGGCTCATTATACGTCCCCACCCCGCCGTGGGGCTCGAGCCTACCCTTAATTAGGGTGATTAGTCGACCGCGCTGGCCCAGTGCGGGTTGGTCGACTTCACACACAACCTTGAATTTCTTCGCAGAGTGTGCAGGTTTCATTATGATGTTTTCCTTCACCATAACAGCGTCGAATAAACGTACATATGAATTCGAAATTCGAAAACACATTGGTACGTAGTGGGGATCGAACCCGCGTCTCCCGGATGGGAGAGCTAATAAAGAGCTCACTAAATAGTAATATTACAGGTTATAAGTGAGCAATTCATGTGCAATACATTAGGTTTCCCGGAAATGGTAGTTCCGCTTTGCGCTAGTCTGGACTAAGTTCAGATGGGAAAGTTACGGTACATTACCTTCCAGTGCCATGTTCGGAGCTTCAATATTTTTCTTGTTGTTTTTCAGTTGGTATCACTGAGTATAAAAAAGACTATGTTTTGGAAATGTATTTATGTATTTAGATTTTCGTCGTCTAATTTCATAATTTGTCAAACAAAAATACTGAAACTTATTTGACCAATATAAGATATGACCAATGTCTTGGAACCCTTGCTTCCGAGGCGACGACGACGCCATGCACTTTCAGAACTCTATGGTTCAACCATTATGTTACATCAATCAATCAATCAATCAATCGGCCTATTGCAGTCCACTGCTGGACATAGGCCTCCCCAAGGGCACGCCAAAGCGCACGATCACCCGCTTTCCTCATCCAGCCACCACCAGCGACCTTCCTCAGGTCATCAGTCCACCTGGCAGGGGGGCGTCCCACACTACGTTTCCCGATTGTAACAGTTACATTATTATAATGTCAATAGCCAAGTCCGTCTTTGTCGTCCAACCAACCACCACGCACGATAATAACTCTGCCAACAAGCATTGAGTTCACTGTCAAGCTCAAGATTGATAAAGTACCAAAGTACCAAACTTTAATTTATTTTTCTTCTTTTAAGAATAAGCTTACCAACTTTTTCGACCTTTACGACATTCATAATGACAGTTCTGTTTTAAAATTCCATGACAGAGGACAGTTTCGACAATCACAACAGTAGCATATATACCTAGAATACCGCCATGTTTTCGTGATTCTGACACGATTTACATAATTAGTTTCGCAAGATGTGTCTACCGTCTAGACGGAGTAATTTACAGTCGTTTCAGTATCGGCTCAGACAAAACACAAGTTGGTATCCTAAACACACGACCAACTTAATTGAGATCCATTCATACTAAGCATTGTAACACTATACTGAAAAAATATATTTTAGAGAATAAGTTAGTCCAACAGATATAATATATATATAAATGAAAGTATACACAGCAGCACATCAACCGTAACATGTTAACCTGAGAGCGCTCTTAAGCAGAACGATTTGGGAGCGATGTGCATTGATGTGCTGTTGACTGTACCTAATTATTTATGTAAAACGCGCACTGCGTGCGACTAACGTCCATCCCCCTACAGATAAACTCGGAAGGGATTAGGGTAGGTTAAGGATAGACATAAGCTATTATGTTATTAATAATGGATAATAAATAAAAAAAAAAAAAAAACTCGCACAAGTACTAAACTCGGCAAGTGATAAAGTAGTTGTCAAAATGGACCGAGCTCTCAAGAAGTCATCATCATCATCAACATGTCGTCCGCACCGTATCCGGGGACGGCGACTCCTACACTTTTAATCCGGGTAGTTCGTGTGGTGGGCTTGATGTGGCTTGCAAAACCGAACTTAGTCCTGACTGTTCGGCTACATGGCGTCCAGTAGAGTTGACCAGCCAAATCATAGGTATAAATAAGTATAGGCTTTTTTTTTTATTTGCGTGGTGCGGTTTGCACATCGCCACAGTCATTTTGTTAACCGACCCATTTTGTATGGAGAGACCAAAAATTTTTTTGTCGCAGGAATTTTTTTTTTCGCGAAAAGTTGTTCAGTTTGACGGGTACTATCACTACACGGCGGGAACAAAACGATGTAAATTTCACGGTTTGGTCGTGCCTTCCGTATTTGACGTTTCACATCTAGTTCTTCTAGAAGCTTAGTTTCGAATAGGTCTATACTTTTTTTTTGTTATGGCACTAGTTTTTGTGCCGTGTCAAGTAGTAACATATTTAAAAAGGTAGGGAAACTATACGCGTTCAATGATACTTCAAAAAGTCGCAAGTAGCTGTCAAAATAGATGAGACTTCTATTTTTTTGTTTTGTTCGTACTTAACTGGGTTAAGTGTTAACTTACTATAGATTATTTTTGTTACAGATTACGTTTGATCAAGAAATATCTAATAATTTTAAAGTGAAAATTTTAAAAAATTGTCGATCTTGGACAGGACTCGAACCTGCACCTCCTCGGCATCCGGGCCAGACACGGGCGCATTACCAATTATGCCACCAAGCTCTTCTGGGACACGTTCACTGCCTTATTTTATTTTTTTCACTGCTTTTTTTTCAATTTTCGCTTTATAATTATTAGGTAACTTATTACTTATCGAAGTCAACATTTTGATGTGCTTCATTTTCTGAAGAAATAAGGTCAAAAGATAAAGCAAATGTTTTGAAATCATGGCAGCAGACTTTTGGCTCCTGCTAAATAACTAATGCTGTTTTTTTATCAAGAACTTAAAACTCACATCTTTTTATAATAAAAGCCTTTTCTTTAAGATAATCCACATTTTCTTAAATATTATAAGGGTCCTCCGTAGCCGAAAATTAGAGCGTTCGATTCTCCTAACAGAGGTACTGAGTTCGAATCTCGGGAAGTTAAAGTTCCATCAAGACGACTAGTGGCTCTGTGAGCTGTAGACCTCGAGTTTTTTTTTCCGAATTGGCTAAAATATGATATTTTTTTCGTTTTCAACCTCCATATCTCCTCCATTTTGAAAAATTTCAAAAAACTAAATCGACAAAAAAAATAGTTATTGAACCTGCTCACAAAATTTGACAAGAATCGGTTGAGGAACTCAACTTGTAGAGGAGAACAAACAGATGGACTGATGGACATACAAAAGCTATTTTGGCCAAGCTGAAATGGAGACGCTTCGCGCTCGCTTGGCCAATAAAAAAAAAAGTTATTTATTTCCAAATTTATTCTTACAATAGTGGTGTTGAGTCTTCCCAGTAAGTAATCAAAAGATAAATTGAACAAGTAAGTAATCAAAATAAATTGGCAAGTCTGCGCAATTTGAATTAAAAATGGTAAAAAAACCACAGCTATTTTCTAAATTAAAAACAAGAAGAAATTTTTAAAGTTAGCTGTAAAAACGGAACATCGAAACAGTTAAATAGGAATCGTCTTGTGTAAAAAAAGCTTATAATTTTTGAATAAAAATTTACTTTTTTATTTCAGGTAAGTTGGAGATTGCAGTAAAAGGGATTCTATGGGTTTCTATTCTTTATTTCTTGCGGTAAGAGTAATGCATTCTTGCTGCCGCCACTTTGTGGAAAAAGTACGAGGTTTCTTTCCTACAGTGTGAACTTACTTGGGTAAGTTTATGGTAGCTTATGTTTAAGTTTATGGTAGTAGCTGTGAATCACTTACTTTTATCTGCCTGCAGGTAAGTATAGCTAGAAGGTAGAATTATGACGCAAATAGATACAATCAATCAGAGGGAGAATCACTTTCAACTGACAGGTGTCATTCATTCATTCTGGCAAATTATAAAAAAACTGGTTCTAATTTCACATTTCTATTGAACTATGTTCCATCTTTCTATACAGCCACTCAATTACAGAGCGCAATGTTAAATTGAAATAATATAAAGTTAAGTATTAATTAAAGAATATATAATTTTTTAAATTACTTTATTAGAATTAACTTTCAACTATTTCTTTAAAATAAAATAGATTTGGGCAAAATATTTAACATTTTTCAATGATGGAAATTAAAAATAATGGCTCAAAAGCTAGCCGGCACGCCCACAGCAAAAAATAAAAAATAGGCGGGAAAGCAACAATCCGATTATCATTTGTTTCTCGAGTTGTAGGGTTTTGTTTACAATGAGTTCATCTGATTCAGATATGGAAGTCACTCATTTTTTCTTTCGCTAATTCATGTTTTTATTTTTACTTTCCTTGTATTCAAATGAAAAGCACAGTGTCTACCTCTGGTTAAAGACTTATTTAGTGCCTCGAACTATTAGGGGCCCTCGCTACGCTCAGGCTCCAAACCCCGTCTCGGCGCTAAATAAGTTACTTTCACCCCTCGTATAACAATGTACTATTTCCGACAATCAAGTAATTCAGCTTGCAATGGTGTCCTACCTAACACTAAAACTATCTCACTAGATCCATGATGGATCTGGACAATGGATCTACTGAGAACGACGTCTTCGTTCTGTGTGCAAAGATGCCTCTTATTTTAGACAGAGCCTTTGATGTTTTTTCAATCTGTGGAATGTAGTCGGTTGTTGTCGAGACGGTAAGATTTTTGAGTGAGAAGAAGACCAGAATTAAAAAGCGATTTTTGGTGTGCTATCCGGGATTCGAACCAGAAACCATCGTCATAATGAGAACCGATCGCTCTACTGCTCCGCCACAGAAGCAACAATGTAATGTAGTATATCACATCACATCCACGGAGACAAATTGTATTCAAAAATATTATTATAATATTGACTGTTTTGAGTTGTCTGTAATAAGGATATCACATAAATGTTGGAATTTTAGTATCAAAGTTCTTATTACTTTCGTCAGAATGTGTTTGGCAACACTTGTTTTGGCGTTGTCGATCGATTGAAAGTCTTAGAAAACATTATTTTTTTACATTTATTTTGACACTCCCTTATATACGCGGCTAAATTCATTATATATTATTTCAAAATGTATCGTGTTTTTTTTTGCTGTGATCCCCTTTGGAATGAAGATAGTTTGTAACCTGGATTAACACATAGGATACCGGGAAAAGTCTTATTCCTACGGGAAAATCTTACGTAGCGCGAGCGTAGCCCCGGGCGGACAGCTAGTACTCAATAAAGAGTAAGAAGAAGCCCTGTCTAGATATCTACATAATTTTATTTTCGCTACTTCAACAAGGTTCACAACGATCTCGACCGCAGTCAAGCAGATCCCGTGAGCAGATCAGACTAATCTCGAATCAGACTCTTGAGTTCTACTCTCACGATTTCCATCAAAATCTCATTATCAGCCGAAATCGTCGCTCTCGATAACATTGGTGTTTATTTCAATGTCAGACACACACGAATCACACCACAATTCCTTGCGATTAAGGCCGATTCTAGCTTGCGGAAAGTCTTGCGAAGGACACTTTTCTCGAATATATGCGAGAATCCCCAAGGAGTTATGACGTAGCAAATTCTATGATATTTTTGGCTGCATGTTTTTAAAGAGGATAGATAAATGGATACGTTTTTAATAAGTTAGTGATTTTCAGCTCGAGAAATAAACTACTTAGATAGGTACGTACTTTCCTTTTTCAAAGTAAACTATTATCTTGCGGTTATGTCCCCAAGGTACCCAATCTTACTAAATAACTAAATACGCTGAAGAGGTTCCTTTGACCTTTTTAATCATTCATTCACTGTCTTAAAACTTTTTTTTGTTACTGATCTAAAATATGAAGATTTTCGAAAATATCTATCTATACGTACCGTTTCAGCCCAAAAGCTAAATATTAAAATATATATATTTTATATCGTTGCATTTAATTAAAAATTACGATAGCAACACAATATTAACAAAAGTTTCTTACCGGAAAATACTTTAATTAAAATAGGCATCATAGTGTAATAATTTGTGATAGAATAGTTAAAAGAAATATAAAGTTACTTTAATCGTTTTAATAATATAAACTGTTAAAATTGTGAAAACTTTACTGTTCGTATACAACACTTAATGTAAAATTACAAAAACGCTACCTACCAGTTATTTAAGTGATTACTTACGTTACGTTTATAATATCTAAGATCAACAAAACACAAAAGTTGTGTACTTAATTTACATAACTACAGGAACATTTTAAGAAGCTGTCTTTGGACGGTCTCAAAAAATATATTTAATTCAGGCACGATCAAAATTACAACAAGTTTTTAAATGTTTTGTTGAAATTTTACAATTCGTTTCTAAATACTAAAATTATACTGTATCTAGGCTCACTTCTATTGTACTTTTTTAAATGGGGAAACGAGTCGTATTTGTATAATAGTAGTTAATTCAATAAAAAACAATCAAAATAGAAGAATAGCTAACAAAAACAAAAGCCCGTTGATTAAGGCAATTAATTATCTTACATTGACATTCAACTTATACAAACTAAATCCTATTTCAGATACCACTAGACTATTCTAGTAAACAACAAAGAAGAACTTACTAAACTATTGTAGAAACTGTAAAGAAAAGCACAAAAAAGACGTTCAAACTTTTATCTATAAAAATATCCTGCAAAGGATATTTTGTCTAGTGTTATCTGAAATAGATTGACTTAATTAAAACTAATGTTTCAAAATAGACCCAAAACAATTTGGCTGATAATCATTACAAGTACTGCACCAAAAGCTCTTACGCCAGACGATACGGATTGAGGGGCGACGTAATATTTGAAGTAGATGTCGTTCCACAGGGTCATCCTCTGAGTGTGAGGGTTACTCTTGACTTCCTCTGAGGCAATGGCTCTGTGAGTAGACGAGTCACCACCAGAGTACAGCAGGTACTCCAGGGATTCGCTGGTGACCTTCGACCATTGGCTTTGATTCGCAGCCGAGTTGGGGGAGCTGGAAAATAAGTAACTTATTTACATTAACTGTTAATGACAGTCATCGTAATTTTTGGGATTCATCAACTACCAATACTACTAAGTTCCCTTTCAATAGAATCCGGCAATAATGTAAACAAGAGAATTTTTTGACACTAACTTTCCAAAGACAAACAAGACTTTGATGAGTAAAATATTAATATGGCAGTTTTACAAATTATTGAAAGTTTTGTCGTCCGAGTAAGTATTTTTTATTAAAATAACTATCATAAAGAAGTTAATAGGGGGCGAAATGATTGTAAGAAGACATATAAATTATGGTTCCTTGAAATGACAATATGATCAGGATTCATACTCAAATGTAAGTAATTACGGAATAATCGTGTTTAAATTGGTTTGTTTACATTATTGCCGGATTCTTTTGAAAGGGACTTTAGACAAAAATTGTGTGGGGAAAAAGATAAGACATAAAATATATGAAAAAAATCTTTTTGATGAAAGAAAAGTTTATTGACCGTTTTTTAATTGACTGCTAATTTAGTGCCTGTACATTAATTACTGGAAATTCGTCTTTTTAAAGGTATGTAAAATGTCTTATTACACCTACAAACCGTTATTTAAGTTCGATTGTGTGTTAATGACACTACGACACTAATAAGACAAATGCTTTTAGACGATTGTTAAGAAATGCAGTGTAATGCTACTTTATGTCTTAGTCATTAGATTAAAACGCCTTCCTGCTGGTCTTGTATACCTTTTGTTATTTTGTATTAGATTACTGGCAAAGATTACTTACCCAGTGTAAGAGAAGGCGACGATTCGGTTAAGTAGTGACGTCATCACAGCCTTGTCACCATCGTTTAGATCTATGTCCAACAGATAATTCAATATAATGCCGTGTCTCGCTCCCGTCAGAGGCACAGTTGTATATATCCACTCTGAGTTCTTCGTTCCTCTGTGAGCGAACTCCAACAGCCTTACTTCAGAACTTGTGGTCGCAGCCCTTTCTTTAACTCCTCTTATTACTGATACCAGAACTAAGGTGTCTCCTTGATAATCCAAGAAATCCTCAATCGTGTCCATGTTAATGGCCTTTTGCGCAAAATAGAACTCCCTGATTCTTTTCTGTTCATTTGTCAAGTTGTCTCCTAAGTTCAGGTCTACTGGCAAGAAGTTTGTGAAGTTTGTCTCCATGATATCTAACCAACTCGGACTGAAGGCTGCTTGATCGGCTCTGATTGTACCTTCCCTATTAGTGTATCCAGCTATGTATGGTATGTGACTGTAATTTCCAGACTTCAGTATGTTTAGAGGAGTATCTGCCAAGAATGTGTCATTTGGATTCAGCTTCGGGTTTTCTATACAAGGAGCAAACAAAATCGAATTGTTGTAGAATGAAAAATCATTCAATGCGTTTGCTAAGAGCGAAATGTCTGTTGATATTAAATGCTTAGCCAAATCTTGGTTGTTCTTTCCAGAATAGGATAATTTTTCTCCAAAAGCACGAGCATTTTTTTCAGGAGTGTAAGATATAGCCCACGGTGCTAAAGCAGATCCACTCAGAGCAATCGCTTTATGTGCGAGACCGTTAGCTAGCGGTGACATCGTGATAAGATCCACCATGGCAGCTGCTGAGCCGTGTCCAAATAGAATGACGTTATTAGGATCACCACCGAAGCCAGCAATATTTTGTTTAATCCATTTCAAACCTTGAACGATATCCTTTAAGCCAGCATTACCAGGAGCTTCAGGCACGCCTAGGCACAGAAATCCGAAGACAGAGAGACGGTAGTTCATCTGTACCACAACGAGTCCTTGTGTGACAAGTGTTTTAAAGTTATTGCCATGTTGTTCAATTTTGGAGTATGTGGTTGTGTATTCTTCCCCTTGTAGCCAGACAAGGACGGGTTTTGCCGAATCGGTTGAATTGGTGAAGATGTTTAAGGTGAGGCAATCTTCGGTTCCAATAATTCCAGATGCAGTTGGTTGAGCACAAAGTATTGAGCTGTCGTGTGCTGTGTAAGTTCCAGGATATATAGGTGCTGGAGTCGGCCCCTGAAATAGAATATATGTCACTGTTATATAAAAGTTTTTTTTTTCTATCAGTTAGATAAAGGTTAAATAGTATTAACCTAAAAAAAAACAAGTGAATCTAAAATGTAGAAGGTTTTCTTTATCATTACGTATAAATAGAAATAAGTAACATAATACGATTAGATAATATTCTATCAAATTCAATGAATTAGTTTGCGATAAGGTGGGTACGTACCATAATATCTTTAAAAACATGAAAATTTCACTCGATCTAGATTTTACAAAACATTATTAGAGCAAATATATTATACATATAGGTATACATATAACCCATGTTTGTAATTGTACCTACCTACCAATATAATTATCGAGTCTTACGACGCACTAACGTGCAGGTATAAATGGATAACGCACACAATATAAAATAGGACACAAAGTATAAAATACAATTTATAAAACTATTTCATTTTCCATTGTATAAACGACTCTTCCAGTGTCCTGTTTTATTTTCGGTACATATTTTATTTCCACAGCAGTTATTCAGTATTACCATTAAAAACACCGAACAATATTATATTGAAGCATGTCGGTAAATCCCCTAATCGTATTCTTAACATTCTTTCTCTTTCGCACTTACACATCCACCTGTTTGACCTTGATTATTCAATGGTCGGAGTCAGACGGTGATAGGACCTTTCCGAGAACCCTCAGGAATTCAAATACAGTAGTTCCTACCTACCTTCCTGCGTAATGCTAACCGGCGTCGATAACAAATTTAAAACTATGCTATGTTTGTGTATTTCTGCATGTATTTTGTTGTCAGCTATGACTTGAAAGCTTAATTATTCAAATACCTAACCTACGCTTTACGTTGTTTGAGGCATACATTTTTGTTTCTTACTTACATTCAGTTTTAATTGTCACTTTTTTTAGAATTCATAACACATTAAAATTCCTGATCTTACTATAGGATCTTTAGGTAGTAAAACGTACAGTAGGTAGGTACACATAATCTAGTAACAAAACACAACAATCCCACGCACCTTGAATCTGTTTTCGCCGGCCGTGTTTCCTCCATAATGAACACCATAAAACTTATAATATGGCCCATCAGTAGCGTTTTCACCTTGCACTACTCCTTGTGTCGTATTCACTTGTATTTCTTGCGCAAGAGCACAATGTGCTAGTGCGAGAATGAACGTAAAAAGAAACATGATGTCACTTCATGGAGCGTTTAAAGAAACGTGCGCCGACGCCGACCGCGCGATAACGAGTGACGTGAAGTTAGCGCAGGTTTTCTTCATTCACATCACACCGGACCGACGACGACCGGGCCGGTTTTTGAGGAGTGACAGGGACCATGATTTTAATGGATTTACGTGGACAATCGATATCAGTTTTATTCTTTGCTTAGTTTGATTGACATCTTGTATACAGGTATATAGGGTGAACTTAATTTTCGATTAATTATGTATTTTGTAATGTTATTTACTAACTAAAACAAATCCCGTACTTGGAAAGGCACGTTAAGCCGTAGCGAAAAATTATTTTGTTAAATCTTACTTCATTCAATCAATCAATCATCAATCAATCAATCAACTTAATTTTCGATTAATTATGTATTTTGTAATGTTATTTACTAACTAAAACAAATCCCGTACTTGGAAAGGCACGTTAAGCCGTAGCGAAAAATTATTTTGTTAAATCTTACTTCGAATGAAGACATTTTTAACCAAGCGAGCGCGAAGCGTCTCCGTTTCAGCTTGGCCAAAATTGCTTTTGTATGTCTATCTGTCCATCTGTTTGTTCTCGTCTACAGGTCGCATTTCTCAACCGATTCTCGTGAAATTTTGTAAACAGGTTCGATAAATTAATAGGATTTTTTATTGAGTCAGTTTTTGGCAATTTCAAATAATAACAGAGTTATGAGGGTTAAAAAAGTAAAAAAAAATATAAAGAAGCCATTTAAAAAAAATACTTGAGAGGTCTGTAACAGCTCACAGAGCCACTAGTTATATCTTTTATCTTAACAGTCCGAAGGGAAATAAGATCATGTTTCTTTTACGTCTACTCTCAACGTAGAGCAACGTTACAGAATCTAATAATAGGCAACGTGTGGTTACCCCACTAACGGCCAAGAAAGTAAATAAAGGTGGGCACATAATTTATCAGACAAACTGATAGGATATATCAATGAGGTCACCCTGAACAGCATGACAATCTTAGACGGTATAGTTTGAGCATCTGTTGCACCTGCTAATGTAAAGTACCGTTCAAAAATAGTAATTTTGGGGTCTCAACACCTTGTACATAAAACCTACGGTAGGTACTTACTAAACAGCTAGTTGACTGTAGATAATAATCATCAACATCAACGGCCTATTACAGTCCACTGCTGGACTATGAGCCTCCTCCACTTGGAGGGTTTCGCCATAATCTCCACGCTTGGCAGGCGGGTTGGAGATCGCATATTAAAAGGTTACTGTATCAAAGAGCGCTGCTGCCCATTCCCTGTTCAATGTGTAGTCCCTAAGTCGCCTCTTACGACACCCACGGGAAGAGTAGGGGTTGGTGACAAATGTATTCTACTCTGCCGTCACCACACGGCTGATAGATAATAATAACAGAGTCAGATCAAAATCTTTGTTGATGATACAATTTTTTTATTATTTTCCTTCTTCTTCATCGTGTGGGTTGAAGGTCGACAACTTACCGACGACGACCTCACAAACCCTGGTGCTAATGTTATAAAGCCGCCAAATGCCACTGGCTTGTAAAGACAAGTTCCGTGGATAGTGTAGTCGGGAATGCCTTCCGAAGGACGTGAACATCTATTTTCTGCGGACAAATTATCAGATGATTCAGCCTGCGACGTCCTAACTAAGTACCTATATACTGGGGAAAGTCTCACAAAGAGACTTGTTTGACAGTGTCCCTACTGGGATTCGTAATGTTTCAAATAGGTACCAGCCACAGTAGTACGATCAATTGTTATAACTTTATTAAGGAAGTTCTGAGAATTGATGCTTCAGAAGTATTTGTCATTTTTTGATAAGTAATTTTCCGGTAAGTGATTCAAACATAGTAAAGGAAGTGACTGAGACTGTTTTACTCTACAGGTCATATTTCTCAACCAATAAAAATATATATAGTATATATATTTGAGATAAATAAATTCCAAGGGGTCGGGGATGAAAATATATAAATTTATTTACAGAGATATAAAGACTCGCGAAGTCTACAGCTCACATAGTTTAGTTATTCTTTGTCTCTTCAGTAGTTCTTTGGGTATACCACTTTACGATCTTCCCTGGTGATTGACATAGCAATGAGAAATGAGACCCCGTGATTGGTCGAGGTGGGACCTCAGGGGTCAATTCGTTTAATCGAATACACTCTCAGGAATCTTTCTTAATAGTTGAGTGTGAATAACAGGGCATAATTATATTGCACCAGTAGTGTAGGTATTTTGTAATTCTTCGCCACGTCTGTCGTAGAACCGATAAGCGTTGGAGCAGACGGGTTCTCGAATGGAGACTTCAACTTCAGGCAATTGTATACGCTATTACAATAAGGTCCCTACTGATATTAAAAACTTGCCTTTAGACAAGTTTAAAATAATTATAAAACAGAAATTGTATAAAAAAGGTTACTATAGGATATCTGATTACTTAAAAGACAGATGTCCATGGGAATAGATTGTTTGAGTAGCAGGCTTTTTCGATATATAATAAGCATTAATTTTGTGATTGACAATATTTTATTTAAAAAAGGAAACGCAAAAGATGCGACGACTGTGGAGTTTCTTCGGTGAGTTCTTCTCCACAGATTCCGCCATTGTGTTAGTGAACTCACCCAAAAAAATGTAATGACGGATCTAAGTGATGTAATAACATCCTATGGAAATAAATTATTTTGACTTTGACTTTAGACCACGTCTCGGGAAACGTAGTGTGGGACGCCCCCCTGCCAGGTGGACTGATGACCTGAGGAAGGTCGCTGGTGGTGGCTGGATGAGGAAAGCGGGTGATCGTGCGCTTTGGCGTGCCCTTGGGGAGGCCTAAGTCCAGCAGTGGAATGCAATAGGCCGATTGATTTTGATGATGGTAGGTATTTTTTACTTAATACATCACTGAAAATTGTGTTACTTTTAATACTTTCAAACTCAATATTTACGAATAAAAAAGCATTTGACTAATATTTCCGAGAGTTTTGTTCATCATCAACAGCTCATATACGTCCCTACCGAGGGACTCGAGCAGGGCGATTAGGCCATAGTCGATCACGCTGGCCCATTGCGGATTAGTTGACTTCACACACAACCTTTGAATTTCTTCGCAGGAGTGTGTACTTGTGTAGGTTTCCTCATGATGTTTTCCTTCACCATAAGAACGTCGTATGAACGTACATAATGCATTCTAAATCCATTGGTACGAGGTGGGGATCGAATCCGCGTCTCCCGAAAGGAAGACAGCGGGCCGTAGCCATTACACTACTGATGCTCGAGAGTTTTGTGGCCATGTTACGGCTAATAATTTAGTTAGATAGTCACTTTTTGTTTACACAGTCTAGGAAAAGACCGCAATACTTTAAAAGATTTGTTACTATAAATGATTAAAAAATACGTAAGTAGTGTACGTAAATGTGTGATATGACGTCATATTATGGTTCATTGAACTTTGACTTTTATTTTTTCCAACAGTTTATTTTATACGTTAGACAAAAAGTAGGTAGTACCTTATTTAAATAATCAGGCAAATACCCTGTAGAAAAGCCTTTACGTATTTTGCGGCTAAATACCATTTTTTTAAAGTCACACTAATAATTATAAAGTGTGAAAATATATTTGGACGTTTAGATGTTTGGATGTTTGCTCTGCTTTCACGCCTAAACTACTAGGCGGATTTTGACGAATGAAGATCGTTTGTAACCTGAATTAACATATAGGATAATTTTTAAAGTCTTATTCCCACGGAAAAATCTTATGTAGCGGGAGAGTAGCCGCGGGCGGACCGCTTCGTTCGTGAGAACGTTGAAGATTTCTAACCGCAAGCTCGAAAGGAATCTTTGTTGAGATTTAATTTAAAAAATATGGGTACCGAAATCAATATGTTTTTCCAAGAAGGGCCTTATTATAGCGTCGTCGTGCCAGACGGATCGCCCGGAGCCCGAGGGCTTAATGAAATGACAGACCCCGTTTGGGCCATGGACTCCGATATTGCATTTTTCCTTAATAAATAATACTTGGGTTATTTTAAAAATTTCTATCAAGTTATATCCGAAAAATGTCTCAACGTTGTCTCAACGATATGATTATAATTGTATTACTAATATTAAAAATGATATTTGAGTATTTTTAAGATTACGTCTGTTAACATCTATTTTATTTAAAAGTATTATAAATAATTGAAAAGAAATGTTAATATATTTTTTTTACCTAGCAAGCGCGAACCGCGAGCGAAGCGTCTCCTTTTCAGCTTGGCCAAAATTGCTTTAATTATTCTATGTCTGTCTGTCCGTTTGTTCCACTCTACAGGTCGCGTTTCTCAACCGATTCTCGTGAAATTTTGTGAGCAGGTTCGATAAATTAATCGCTTTTACTTTCATGTCAGTTTCTGGAAATTTTAAAAAATTACGGATTTGTGAAGGTTAAAAACGTAAAAAAAAACAGCCATACAAAAAATATATATTATATTCTCGCGCTACAGCTCACAGAGCCACTAGTTTGTAAAAAAAACTAGTAAAACAATAGAAAAAGGCAAATATTTCACGTTAGAATAGAATATTACCCAGCAGTAAAGTTAATTAGCATAATATTGTAATGTTCGTTAGAAAAAGCTATGAGACCTTGATTTTTAAAGTGGTACAAATGTAGCTGAAATTGTATTTTTTGTTTTTCTCTAAAAGCCTAAAGTACTTAGCTTACTTATAACAAATAAATAAAAACAGTATAAAGTCAGAGTACAATATTTTTATTTATCTTTTTAATAACTTACCACAGGTGTAGGGTAGATGTTGGAAAAAATGGCAAGGCAACGTCTGCCGGGTCAGCTAGTTTTGTGTAAAATTGCAATATAATCGATTACGGCCCTAGTGCTTCTACGAGTATAATAGATACTAGGCAATAATGTGTAAAACACGAGGAAAGGAGCAATCTTTTTTGTAGTTATCTGAATAAGATAGAAACGAGAAACTAGTTAAATCTGGATGTAGAGAAAAATCTTAAGAACGGTCATATTGACGTTCTTTGTGTAGGTACTGTACTGAATAATGCTCAATAAAAACACGAAGAGTTGGATGATTTTCTCATGGATCCTATGATTAGATCTTTATCAAAATAAAGGACCACCCTTTCTAACAAGATTAAAATCAAACAAAAACTGTAAAGAATTATCTCTGAACCTGCATTAAAAAATTATAACAATCCAACAAAAAATAGCCTACATTTTTAAGTCTTTTAAAAAGTACAGCAAACTTGGGAAGTTACTGAAATGACGGTTTAATGAAACTGACTGCGACATAATTAGGGAGCACGCTATGTGTGCAGTTGCAGGCCATTTGCAGTGACACGCCCTGAAACTGAAATGTGGTTATTTTATGAATGACGTATTTTGTTTTTGAGTGTTCTATAATATTTAAGTAAATAGTTATCTGTTGAATTAGGTATTTAACTTTCAATACAAGTGGGTCTATTTTTAACATTATAATAAGCGCACTTTTTGTCTACCTTTAAATTATTGTTCTGTCTTACTACATGTATAGGTTGGCTGGAAGAGATCTCTTTGTATAGATAAGCTCGCATTTGCAATGTAAATTTTTAGAATAGAATAGAAATACATTTATTTAACGTATAGTACGTCCGCTCGTCTAAGACCGATATCATCAGAGCGTGTTCTTTCCAAATATCATGAAGAAAACCACCAGAAATTTTGATGATATCGGTCTTAGACGGGCGGACGTACTAGTACATAACATTTAGACAAAAAAAATTATGTGGAAATTGTGTGCAATAAATTACATAGATAGATAGATAACTCATTTATTTGCCAACAAACAGTACACATAACAAAATTACATACAAAGAAGACATACTTAAGACATACTTAAGACATACTTAAGACATACTTAAGACATACTTAAGACATACTTAAGACATACTTAAGACATACTTAAGACATACTTAAGACATACTTAAGACATACTTAAGACATACTTAAGCTTACCTACCACAACGATCAATATATACAAATATTATCTAGTTGACCGGCTTTCACGAGTAAAGGCGAAAGTTTGACACTGAAGGATAGGATAATTAGACAATTTTTTTCCTGCGGGAAAATACGTGTTTACCTTGTGGTAGTCTTAAGAAACGTCTTATTCCCTCAAGAAAAATGCAAAACGCGGGCATAGATGCAGGCAGACATCTGATATTACATAATAATAAAGGGTCGGGCCATACTTATCGACGGCGATCGACGCGCGCAAAGTATGGAAATCCTTTCACGCGAATGTAAAACGGCGAGCGATACGTCTCTTTAGTGACTAATAGGATTGCATTGCTGCGTTTGGGTCGCACTTGGGACGGTAAATTAGTACTGGAACAGCAATGACCGGTAGTTAACATCCAATAATTAAGAAAAGTATAATCGCTGCTAACTCGCCTGTTTATCTTTGTATTGAGGTTAAAGTTAAACGGCTCAAGGGCTCAGCCATGTGGAATTAATTTGGTATGATGATGATCAGAGAGGCTAGACTAGTGGCCCTGTGAGCTGTGAACCTCGCGAGTTTTTTTTTTTCGAAATGGCTGAACATGACTTTTTGCAAAGATTTCTGACGCGCGTCGCCTCAAGGGAGCGAAGGGATCGTCTATTGTTCCTCTGAGACTTTTTTACATTCTCCGTCATTAAAAAAAAGAAAACGAAAAACTGAATTGAAAAAAATATATAACTTGCTCACAAAATTTCATAAGTATTGGTTAAGAAATGCGACCTTTAAGGCCAAGTCACACAGAGCGGGAGCGGCGCGGTCCGGGGCCGGGAAAGCGGGACGGTGCTATGCTGCGCCATAGCACCGTCCTGCTCAGGGTCCGAAAACCTTTAAAATTTGCGGTAAAGGTATGCCGTAAAGGTAGAAATTCTAGGTTACATTTAAGATAAAGGTAACCGATATTTGGGTTAGCGAAACCTATAAACGTGTTACCTCTAGCTTTGGTTACCGGTGTTAATATCGGTTACCGAAAAATGTCCTTGATTTAGAAAGGAATTAATAATGGCAACGCTAGCGATTTTTTGCCGTATCGTCGGCATTATAAATGATTCAGAAAGTAATCTATCTTCATCCGCGTAATTTGAAGATTTTCTTGTTGTTTTTGCATTCAATTATTAAAATATACTCATCTGCATTAATAAAGTGACTTTATTTTTACAAGCTTTTATTTAGTTTCACCTGTCCCGTTGTCTGTCTGTAATCAAATCTTGCAAGTTAAATTTGATCCACTTCCCAGTTTCCGATTGTGCTGAAATTTTGAATTCATGTATAAATCGGATGACAATGCAATATTATGGTACCTTGGAGCTGGTCTGATGATGGAGACGGAAGGTGGCCATAGGAACTCCTCTAATACAGAACACAACCTAGTCGTGTTTGGGCTCGTTAGATTTGTCTTAACAAGATCTTTAGCCAAACGTGATATCCAGGGTCTCATGATGGAGCCGGAAGGTGGCCACAGGAACTCCTTAAATACACAACACAACCTAGTCGTGTTTGGGCTTGTTGGTTTTGTCTTAACAAGATCTTTAGTCATACGTGATGTTCAGGGTCTCATGATGGAGCCGGAAGGTGGCCACAGGAACTCCACAAATACACAACATAACTTAGTCATGTTTGGGCTTGTTGGATTTGTCTTGACTAGATCTTCAGTCCTACGTGATGTCCAGGGTCTCATGATGGAGCCGGAAGGTGGTCACAGGAACTCCACAAATACACAACATAACATAGTCGTGTTTGGGCTTGTTGGATTGGTCTTGACGAATACTTTGATACTAAATGGTAACCAGAGTCTGATGATGGAGCTAGAAGGTGGCCATAAGAACTCCGTAATTAAACGACGCAACCCCACCGAGATAGGGCCCATTTGATTTGTCTTGACGAGTACTTTGATACTACATGGTAACCAGGGTCTGATGATGGAGCTGGAAGGTGGCCATAGGAACTCCGGAACGACGCAACTCCATCGAGTTTAGACCCATTTGATTCGTCTTGTCGAGTACTTTGATACTATTATGGTAACCAGGGTCTGATGATGGAGCTGGAAGGTGGTCATAGGAACTCCGTAATTAAACGACGCAACCCGATCGAGTTTGCGCTCATTTGATTCGTTTTGACGAGCATCTTAGTTGGCGTAAATATGCAACTCCAACAGATTTGGGAAAAAGTTCGTTCCGTTGGTTATGAATGTGGATTATTATATGTCTGATTGATTAGATGGATGCCCCAATGCCAAGGTGAGCACGTGCCGAGAGCTGAATGGTATGAGAGTGTATAAACATTTCATATCGCTAACGTTGCGCCTCAGGGTACCAGGGCGAACCCTGTTGTACTGAAGCCCTTATCCCTCTACAATGGATCTTGGCAAGGATGGCATTCACATAATACAGCCTAAATCAATTCAATTTCCTGCTAAATTTAATTACGGCACAGCTGAAAGAAGAATGCTTCGGATTGTCTTGTCTTGGGCTTCAACTGTGCACAAAATGCAGGGAACTACTGTAGATCATGCTGTTATTTATCTAGGCTCTAAATTATTTGCTGCTGGTCAAGCTTATGTGGCTTTAAGCAGAGTTAAGTCTTTAGCAGGACTTCGAATCGAAGAACTTGACTGCTCCAAGTTGACTTCGAAGAAACCTTGTAATGTAAAGAAATGGATAGAATGAGAAATGTTACAAATAACTAACTTGTGATTACATAACTAATTTAAACATTAGTTTACCCTACTACAAACAAAAAAAAATGAAATATTTAAATATAAATAAATTACATAAACTTTAAGTGCTCAAAGCAGCACATTATTATGTGAACGTACTACGGACTACATAACGGAAAAACGCTGCTACGCGCTACTAACTACGTCGTAGTAAATCTCGAATTAAACATACTAAAAAGTTAAAAATAAAATTAAAGAAAAAAAACCTTTTTTAAAAACAAGCTTTTATTATTTGGAAAATGAACTAAAAAGTTAAAAATAAATTAACTCTAATTAGAAGTATAACACTTTATAAGTTCATTGTAACCTTTAACGATAATTAAGCTTCTTTGTCTACGACAAAATAATTCCATATCGTAATCATATATTTTTAACACCAAAACTTTACAACTCAATTTTATAAATAATAAAAGCGTGTTACATTTTGATGGTATAATTAAGCTATCACAATGTAACACGCTTTTTTATTTATAAAATTGGGACTGTAATAAAAACGGGAAGATTTAATAATTAAGGTGTAAAGTTTTGGTGTTAAAAATATATGATTACGATATGGAATTATTTTGTCGTAGACAAAGAAGCTTAATTATATTTAAAGGTTACAATGAACTTATAAAGTGTTATACTTCTAATTAGAGTTAATTTATTTTTAACTTTTTAGTTCATTTTCCAAATAATAAAAGCTTGTTTTTAAAAAAGGTTTTTTTTTTTTAATTTTTTTAAATTAAAAAACATCCTGTCTACAGAAACTGGGTAGTGACCGTTAGTACTTTAATATATTTGGAATGACTATTAATTAGATCTTATTTAACTGTCAATATATACTCGGTGAGATTTTTAAACACCACATTGCATTGTGGTCACAACTTAGCCCGATTAATGGTGGGTCTACTCGGAGTCAGGGAAAATTAGAAATGTATTGGGAAGTAATCCATTTTCATCCGCGCAACTTTAAGAGTTATTTGTTGCTTATGCATGAAATAATTAAAATATACCCCTCTACGTTGAGAACATGACTATATTTTGGTTTTTTCTTTAGATTTTGTATATTCTCTAACTATCGAAAATGTAGATAGTTATAAATTCTTTGCGATCTCGCAGTTTCGTAGTTATTTAATTTAAAACTTAATGCCAGCTAGTGTTGTTGCGATAGCGATAGTCTATCGATAGTATCGATAGGCTATCTGTATTTTCGATACTATCGATTACGATCAAAATGTGAATTTATTAATCTATTTAGCAAGCAATTTATTTTAAAATTCATCTAATATTACGCATTGGTGAAGCTAATCCGAGATGGTGGCCAACTTTTTTGTTTATGGGCTGATTTCGATAAAACTCAGTTTGATACTTTATTTTGAAAAGAAAATAGCAACTGAATTATAAAATAACAAATATCCATAATGGTGGGCAACTTGTTTGTTCATGGACTGATTTAGTTAAAACTGGACTTGGGACCATTAATTTGACATGAGATTAACGGCGGTATGGTATAAATGTCAAAATACCAAGATGGCGACCAACTTTTATGTTTATGGACCGGTTTTGTAGTAACTTGGTTTAGACAAGGTTTAGAACAATATTTTAACATGAAATGTAAATCAACTTGTCAAATAAGATGCCACACAGACAGACATTAGAAAACAACGATAATATTCAAATATCTCAAAAACTATGCGTCGTAGCGAAAAAATAACGAACATTTATGCCCCCTTTATAACTCCTAACACAACCATGGCCATGCTATATAATGACCTTACTTGACCTTGACACTCACTTTTTTTAATTTTGTGAAAAATATATCTTAATGGTCCTGTAAACATTAATTGATTGATTGAGAATGGTAAGATAGTTACAATTATTAACGAAGCAATGTTAAAAATGACAAAAATCAAACATGTCGGCCTATATTTTGTTCATGGACCGATTTTGTTAAAAATTGGCTTAGGACCATTATTTTGACATGAGATTAATAACGGTATGATATAAATGTCAAAAATCCAAGATGGCAACCAATTTTTATGTTTATGGACTGGTTTTGTTGTAACTTGGTTTAGAACAATATTTTGACATGAAATGAAAATCAATTTGTCAAATAAGATGCCACACAGACAGACATTAGAAAAAAACAATAATATTCAAATATCTCTAAAACTATGCGTCATAGCGAAAAAATAACGAAAATTTGTGCCCCCTTTATAACCCTTAACACAACCATGGCCATGCTATATAATGACCTTACTTGACCTTGACACTCACTTTTTTTAACTTTGTGAAAAATATATCTTAATGGTCCTGTAAACATTAATTGATTGATTGAGAATGGTAAGATAGTTCCAATTATTAACGAAGCAATGTTAAAAATGACAAAAATCAAACATGTCGGCCTATATTTTGTTCATGGACCGATTTTGTTAAAACTTGGCTTAGGACCATTATTTTGACATGAGATTAATAACGGTATGATTTAAATGTCAAAAATCCAAGATGGCAACCAATTTTTATGTTTATGGACTGGTTTTGTTGTAACTTGGTTTAGAACAATATTTTGACATGAAATGAAAATCAATTTGTCAAATAAGATGCCACACAGACAGACATTAGAAAAAAACAATAATATTCAAATATCTCTAAAACTATGCGTCGTAGCGAAAAAATAACGAAAATTTGTGCCCTCTTTATAATCCTTAACACAACCATGGCCATGCTATATAATGAACTTACTTGACCTTGACACTCACTTTTTTTAACTTTGTGAAAAATATATCTTAATGGTCCTGTAAACATTAATTGATTGATTGAGAATGGTAAGATAGTTCCAATTATTAACGAAGCAATGTTAAAAATGACAAAAATCCATCATGTCAACAGTAGGAAAAAGATTTTCAAATTCACTTATTCTGTCGCCAACGTTCATACCATGTTGAAAACACCGGTTCTCGTCCGATCACCGAAGTTAAGTAACATCGGGCGTGGTCAGTACTTGGATGGGTGACCGCCTGGGAACACCACGTAATGTTGGCTTTTTGCTATTTTCGTATTATTTATTTATAAAATTATTTTAAGCTATTTCTTTTTGGTAAGACAACAAAGAACCAAAATTTCTAACATGCAAAAGATTAAATTTAGATTGTGTTATTTAATATCAAACTAACTTTTGTCGATTTTAATTGAAGATCTATTTTTAATTATAACAGGCAACATACATATATACACATGTTATACTATACATAAAAGAGTCACGCTTTTATACCTCAAGGGATGAGCAGAACATTAGTTGTCCTGGTAACAGGAAGCACTCACTACTACCACACCACGTTTAGTAACATACGTAAACTAACAATGTTGATATTTCAGATTCTGTAATAAATGAAATAACTGTCACTTGTATGTTGTTTTTATTTTTATTTATATCTATTGTTTCCAAATAAAAAGACTTATTTTTTTAAAGACATCATACAATTAGGTTGTTCAGTCGCCAACGTTCATACCATGTTGAAAACACCGGTTCTCGTCCGATCACCGAAGTTAAGCAACATCGGGCGTGGTCAGTACTTGGATGGGTGACCGCCTGGGAACACCACGTAATGTTGGCTTTTTGCTATTGCTATTTTCTATTCAAGCTAATATTTATTTTTCAAAAATATCTTTTTCGATAAGGATAAAAGATTGAAGCAAAAATTTTCAAATCCGAAATTTCTGGGATGTAAAAATTTTATTAAAGCCTATACTTGATGAGACAACATGTGCGAGTACTTACACAGAGTCACGCTTTATTCGCTAAAGGCATGAGCAGAGTTCTAGTTGGCCTGGCTCACAGGAAGCACACATTGTGAATAACATGGTAAAATAAAAATATTAATTATTTTTTATTTCCATTCCGTACCGTTCGTCTGGTTCCCTGTTCGTCTAGTCTTGGATAAGATCTGAAAATGGGTCCATGATAAAACTATTTAACTTTTGCAAAGGCAGCTGTCGGGTTTTATTTCTCCAAATACGGCCTATAAGATCTTTGTGTTTTTTTGTTGTCTAGCAAACTTTAATGACGTAATTTTCCTTTTAAAGACTTCATAAAATTCACTTTTTTTAACTTTGTGAAAAATATATCTTAATGGTCCTGTAAACATTAATTGATTGATTGAGAATGGTAAGATAGTTACAATTATTACCGAAGCAATGTTAAAAATGACAAAAATCAAACATGTCAGCCTATATTTTGTTCATGGACCGATTTTGTTAAAACTTGGCTTAGGACCATTATTTTGACATGAGATTAATAACGGTATGATATAAATGTCAAAAATCCAAGATGGCAACCAATTTTTATGTTTATGGACTGGTTTGGTTTAGTACAATATTTTGACATGAAATGAAAATCAATTTGTCAAATAAGATGCCACACAGACAGACATTAGAAAAAAACAATAATATTCAAATATCTCGAAAACTATGCGTCGTAGCGAAAAAATAACGAAAATTTGTGCCCCCTTTATAACCATTAACACAACCATGGCCATGCTATAAATGACCTTACTTGACCTTGACACTCACTTTTTTTTACTTTGTGAAAAATATATCTTAATGGTCCTGTAAACATTAATTGATTGATTGAGAATGGTAAGATAGTTCCAATTATTAACGAAGCAATGTTAAAAATGACAAAAATCCAACATGTCGGCCTATATTTCGTTCATGGACCGATTTTGTTAAAACTTGGCTTGGGAATGTTTATGGACTGGTTTTGTTGTAACTTGGTTTAGAACAATATTTTGACATGAAATGAAAATCAATTTGTCAAATAAGATGCCACACAGACAGACATAAGAAAAAAACAATAATATTCAAATATCTCGAAAACTATGCGTCGTAGCGAAAAAATAACGAAAATTTGTGCCCCCTTTATAACCATTAACACAACCATGGCCATGCTATATAATGACCTTACTTGACCTTGACACTCACTTTTTTAACTTTGTCAAGGTCAAGTAAGGTCGTTATATAGAACGACCATGGTCGTGTTCAGGGTTATTAAGGGGGCATAAATTTTCATTATTTTTTCGCTACGGCGCATTGTTTTCGAGATATTTTAATTTTATTGATTTTTTCTAGTCTATGTATCATCGTATTTACGAAACGGATTTATTAACAAAATATTATTCCAACTAAGTTTCAACAAAATCGGTCCATAAACATATCATGGGCGCTATTTTGAATTTCACAAGTTTACGTTCTCTTTTTTTTAAATAGCATATTAATCTCAGTATATATAATATATATAAAAATATTTATTATCATAACAAATATCAATTATAAAAGTATAACGAAATGCGTTTTTTTTTTCATACGTATGCGTCTTATCACACTTTAATAAGATATAATAATAAAATATTACAAATGTGAAAGTATGTCTGGATGTTTATATTTGTATTGATTTTGCGCCTCAACTATTAGATGGATTTAGATGAAATTTGAAATAAAGATTGTTTGTACCCTGAATTAACACATAGGATACTTTTTGTAGGAAAAGATCCTATTTTTACGGAGAAAATCGTACATTTTACTACAATTTGCGATGTTAAATTTTGAGGTATTCGTCTCCTTAGTGTATATTATTTTCATCATCATCATTATTTTTATTTTAAAGTAAACGTAGTCCGTCTCATGACTAATTAATATTTCTAGTAGAACTATGACACTCGGGTAGACCAAACTATCCAAAATTCGCTATGAAACTGGAAAAAGAAAGATACGCTAACCGCGATCGGGCGACCTCCTCACTTACTAACAAATAAGACAGGAGCCGGTCGCTCTTTGAATATACCAACTGACGACCGAGACGAAACGACGCGACGGGTGCGAGTGAGATAGACAGCGCGTCATAGCGCGTGCCGAGGTGTCGCGAGATCTCACGAAATAAAGGTAATTTTAATAAGGTTACCGGTATTACGTACCGGTTGTATAATACGCCAAAAGCTTACCTTTTTAAAATACCGGCATAAAAATAAAGGTGGTTACCAAATAATACCGGTATTTGCGGTACCGGTTTCGGTCCTTGGTCCTGCTTTCCCGGCCCCGGACCGGCCCCGGACCGCCCCCGGACCGCGCCCGGACCGCCCCCGGACCGGAAAAACTGGGGAAAAATCATGGAGAATATAAAATACCACGCGAATAAAGCAGCAGATAGATAGAGAGAGAGGGAGAGAGAGAGAGAGATAGAATTATTTGAGTTGTTTGTTGTTGTTCTATGAAGTTCATCATCAACAGCTTATAACCATAACACACCCACCACCTTACCAAGGAGCTCGAGTCTACCATAAATGCAATAACCTACTCCCTTTTAACACCAACATTATACTAGGAGTAGATAAAGATAAGGAGTCCTCAAATCCAGATGTTGCAAATTGTTCACAACACACCACCCACGGAGTTTGCATCAGACTTCGCGTGATTACGTAAGAAAGAGCCTCTGAACCAGTTGGCATATTTCCAAATGTGCACCGACTTACTCTCACTCGGATAGTAGAATGTTCTCCATTTCGTCTACTATTACCTTATTTGTGACTTTTCGTTTTTCTCCAATCTAGTCAATCATCTAATGGTACCGTAGCTATTAGCCCAACCCACATAAAAAGGTCCCTTGTCTGATTCTGATAACCAAACGCATGACCTTTGACTAGTTTATATAACGCCCACAGTCCGTGGTAAAGTGATTTTAAGTCAAACGTACTATGTGTAAATAAATAAACCTTCGTTTGATACATAAGAACCAAGTGAGTAACTTGCATATAGGTTTATTCCCGAACCCAAGGTTTTTAATAATCTAACCGTAGGGCATGTAGGTGCATACTGGTTAGAGTAAGTAAATAACCCTGCATGTGGGATTATCCCGAACCCAAGGTTATAAATGTAACCGTAGGGCATGTAGGTACGAAATACTTGTAGTTACCCATGTGTGGTCATCTTATTTCCGATCCCAAGGAAGCACTCCTTCCGTAGGGCACTGGGTAACTGCTTGCATGTCGTATGTGTTGTTTCCAAACACAATGGTTGGTCTTAGACGATTTCCGTATGAACCTAGGTACAACTTCTCAAGCTAACCTATCTTTACACACACACACACATCTCTCTCACTCTCGCAACATCACGCACTCACACACACACACACACACACACACACACACACACACACACACACACACACACACACACTCAAACATCACTTATACACACTACACACTCACACAATTTTGGGTACTTCTTAGATTTAAGATCAAAAAACATTTTTACCTACTGCTGTTAATTAATGTTTATAATCCTGTTACATTCATGTGGAAGAGCGGAGCACTCCCACTACAAGTATTCTACAATTACTTACTGGGAGGCCCCAATTATAACTTGTTAATGTAAACTTAAGTAATAAAAGTATTTTTATTATTATTATACCGAATTAATGGTAAATGAGTAAAAATAATGAATGTTTCTTTCTTTCTTTCTAAATGAGCGTCGGTGGTCGAGTGGCTAGGGCCGCTGTCTTCCGTCCGGGACACGCGTGTTGATTCCCCTCAGATTTTGAGAATGCTTGATGCCTTTGTAGAAGAATATCCAATCGTGCGATAAAGAGTGTTGCAGCTCGCGAATGACAATAAGGTACTTTTCTTGATGAAATTCCCATCTCGGGAGAAAACGGTCAACAAATCACTTTGATTTTGATGTCGATCGTTTCAGCACAATATAATAATATAGAATATTCTAGGCTTATAGGTTTCACTTTTTTTTTTTTTAAATATATGGTTTTTATTCAACATACGGCTTAATTCGACACAGTTTTAATCACAAAAATTACGTTACTTGAGGTGTCTATAAGTTTGAATCTATAGCAAATTTTGAAAGTAGTCTGTAAGAATAAAAAAATAAAAAAAGAAGAATAAAAAAAAATGTTTTTGAATAAAAATATTTTTAATTTGTTGGGTTTAGCTAGTGTATTTTAAGGTGAGTTAATATTAGGTCCTTACATATGAAATTGGCGTTTTGTATGGGAGGAACAAAAAGTCGAAAAATTTTTATATAGTATATTTATTTAATCAAAGTATGAGCCATTGTAATCTATGCACTTTTGCCATCTCATAGGTAGTTCATTGATCCCTTTACTAAAAAAACCATTCGGACGGGAATCAATAAAATCTTTGAAGGCGATTTGGACTGCCCCATCTGAGTTGAATTTTTTCCCTTGCAAGAAGTTATCCAAATTTCGAAAAAAATGGTAATCTGTTGGAGCAAGGTCCGGGGAGTACGGTGGATGCCTTAGACATTCCAATTGAAGCTCTTCTAATTTGCTAGCCGTCTGTTGTGCAGTGTGTGGTCTAGCGTTGTCGTGAAGCAGCAGTGGCGTAGAGCGATTGACCAGCCTCGGTTGTTTACCAGCTAGCTTTTCCATCATGGTTTGCAATTGCTGACAATAGTCATCTGCCGTAATCGTCTGGCCAGATTTGAGAAAACTGTAATGAACGACACCGGCGCTAGTCCACCAAACGCTTACAAGTAACTTTTTATTGGTCAATTTTCGCTTGGAGCAGGCTTTGGCTGGCTTGCCAGGGTCCAGCCATTGCGATGAGCGCTTCCGATTATCGTAGAGAATCCACTTTTCATCACAGGTAATGATTCGATTTAAAATCCCTTCGTTATTGTGCCGGTCAAGTAATGTAACGCAGCAGTTGACGCGCGTTTGCCGGTTTGCTTCACTCAATTCGTGAGGAACCCACCTTTCAAGTTTTTTAATCTTCCCAATTTGCTTCAAGTGGATTAAAACAGTTTTATCACTAACACCGAAGCCTGCAGCTAACTCGGACGTGGTTTGCGATGGATCCGCTTCCACAATAGCCTTCAATGCTTCATTATCAACTTGGGTCTCCGGCCGTCCACGGGGCTTGTTTTGCAGGTCGAAATTTTCAGAACGAAAACGTTGGAACCAAAAACGCACTGTGTTTTCTTTTGCGACACAACCGCCATACACATCATTAACCCTTCGAGCCGTTTCCGCAGCACTGGTGCCACGGTGGAACTCGTACTCGTAAATAACGCGATATTTCAAATTTTCCATTTTGTAAATCGAGCGATGCAAACAGAAAAAAGATAAGTAAAAAAACAAATGAATGACGGTTTACGAAACACAACTACATGTGGAAATAGCTGTATAAATTTGAATTTCGAATTCCTAACCAAATAGGAGAAATTTGTGATCAAAGTGGCCAGTACGACAAAACGCCAATTTCATATTAATATGAGTTATTAAAAGAGAGTGCAGTATGGGCTTGAGATAACGAATATGATTGCCATGCTTTTACCTACAATACATTATATTTTATTCTGTGCTACATTTGGAAATACAGAAATGTGGACTGTGTTGCAGTGAGAAGTTCGTGTTACACTCACAAAGACCTGGGGCTAATTGGGGTGCCCCAAATGCAGTGAACTCCGCACTATAGTACCTTTCTACTATCTAACTCACTTCATTCATCTGTGTTCTGTCATATTACTGTGCGTTTTGTTCTGCCCCATCTCAATTAAATAGAAGAAATTTTTACCTAAGCAATAAGACCGCCTGTCTGTCTGTAAACTCTACGTCTTGTGTGTACGTCTACGTATTTTCTTCTGTGTATTTCTTGTGTGCGTATATTCTAAACCAAATCAGAAAAGCATTTACTAAGAATAAGTAACAATTCCTTAGTTTTTTTTATTATCATTATTTCGGTAGTTAGTAGTTTTTCATACACTTTATTTATTGCCAGTCGCGTGCCAGTGTGTGGCGGGCTGACATTATGACAACAACAAAAAAATACATGTTCTGCGACAAAAGGATTTCAAATAAAAATCAGGTTGTACACCATTTGTAGAGCGCTGCGCTTTTGAACTGCAACTGAAGTTTATTTTAATAATTGGAAAGACTCTTTTTGTACGCTTTTTATATTATTAGAATAGAATAGAATATAAAATTATTCTACATCAAAATCCCAGGTTAAAAAAGTATTGATATAACCCAATTTTTATAACTGTGCGCCTGTCAACGTCATAATATTTGCATGTTGGTAGGTTTGGTATCGGTTTTGATAGGCGTCGGAGGAGGTGAGGAAGTAAGCGGGCGGGTGAATTCAATGCCACCAACATGACGACTTTGACAGCTCGAAGCGCACAGTTAAAATAATTGAGTTATAATTCACCAATTCACTGATTCATTGATCCTCATGTGTGTGTGTGTGTGTGTTTGTGTGTGCTGTTCCTGTGAGAGATTTATTAATCTAGTATTGATAATATCAGCGACGCAACGCATTTTTTTTAATTTTATTTTTTTATTTGGAACAGCAAACAACTATGTACAGGTTCTAAACTAATTGTGTTACATAACAAGTTGATGTTTATACACAGTCCACAACACTAAACACAGATTAAAATAGATTTATAAGTAGTTGCGAAACAGAATTCATGTAACAAATGTAAATAATGCAATGAATACCATAAAAGAAAGAGAAGATATTGAAAAATATTCAAAGTAAGTTTACTTTTTTTTTTTTAAGTAGCCTCTTGTGTGTCCCACTGCTGGGCAATGGCCTCCCTTCGCTCTCGCCATTCCTCCCGATCTTGGGTCTCTCGATGCCAGCCCATCAGAAATCCGTCCAAGTGATCTCGCCATCGTCTTCGTGGTATAACACGAATTTTATAGTGATTTTAATTCATTAAAATTACGCAATAAATAAACCTCTATACCTAGTTAATCTTTAATCCATGTTTTTTGACTTACTTTATAAGAATGACATAATTAAATAATACTTCCCATGGTAAAAAATAATGATTTGATTGATAACTTAATACATATATATTAATTGACATAACACTTCTGTAATTACATGCCATGTCACTTCTATTGTAATGCCAAATCCCATTGAAGGGTTTCATGTACCCATGGATTGAATTGAAAATAACCATACAAATTAACTCTGCCAGCTGATGAGTTTCTATACAAATTAACTCTGCCAGCTGATGAGTTTCTATGGAACTAAGTCAAAACAATTTTTGATATTTTGAATAAGTTTTAGAACAAAAATAGTTCAGTTTCACGAACCGAACGGAGATATTTTGAGTTACAAATATATTGTTAAGCCAAGTCATAGATGCATTCAAATTGGGAATCTTAGGTGTCTTAAACAAAATTTGGACGCACTTTGTGTTAATAATAGAACAAAGAGCATCAAAATGTGTTCAGCCGTGATTGGCTCGTGCATAGTAGATTGTTCGTGTATGCAAAAGCTGGCTGTAAGCTAGTTAGCCGTAACTTCCGAGAGCCCTGACCCGACCTTGGTGGGAATTACAGCATACAAGGCCGCAGCAAAGCCCGCGCTGTTTCAGACACGTACTAGCTCCGCCCGCAGCTAAGCTCGCGTTGTTTAAGATTTTTCCCGCAGGAATAAGACAATTTCCCGTTAAAAGTATCCTATGTGTTAATCCAGGGTTCAACCTATCTCCATTCCAAATTTCATCCAAATCTGTTCTTTAGTTTAGGCGTGAAAGCGGAACAAACATCCAAATATATTTTCACATCTATACATATAATAAATCTGTAAAGAGGCCAATTCTGTACATTGAAAAGAAAAAAAAAACAAAAATACGTCTGGGGGTCTTCTTAAACGTAACAGATACCAAAAATATGATTTTTGAAATTTTTGTCTGTCTGTCTGTGTCTTGTCCGCGATTCACGCAAAAACCACTGAACGGATTTTGATGAAACTTTTTTTATTGTATAGCTATTGGTCCTCGGTAACATATAGGCTATAATTTATTTTGAAGATCGGAATACCTGATGTGGAACCATAGCAGTCCAGCTAAACTATGAGAGATATGAAAATAGCGCCTTAGGAAAAGTTGTTAAGCGTGATAAGTATTTTCTAATGACATACAAAGATCAAAGGTCTGGTACACCTGATGTGGAACCCTAGCAGTCCAGCTAAACTGCAAGAGATACAAATATAGAACCTTAGGAAAAGTTGTTAAGCGTGATAAGTATTTTCTAATGACATACAAAGATCAAAGGTCTGGTACACCTGATGTGGAACCCTAGCAGTCCAGCTAAACTGCAAGAGATACAAATATAGAACCTTAGGAAAAGTTGTTAAGCGTGAAAAATATTTTCATAATCATAATATAAGATACTTATAACATCAGAAAAATAACATAGGCTGGGAGTACCTCCACGTGGTGAAGGCGGTAAACAAATATAAACACTTCTTCTTAAACTCAAAATGCTTGCGCGAACGAAGTCGCGGGCACTGCTAGTTTATAATAAGATTTGGAGTGATGTGAAAGAGACCAATGGAAGGAAAATGGCAGGGGACAAAAGTTATAAAAAATGCGTTTGTAAATTAAGCGCATCAATTGCGAATAGTTGGACCGATTTTGCATTTTTTCTAACGTTCCTCTCATTATAATAATGTTGTAATAATTAAAGTAAAATTAAAAAGTTGCACGCAATGCAGTTGTTGTTGTTGTTGCACGATATTTTTATATGAACTCAAGACAGGATAGATTATCGGGTCAGCCACACGTTTGCTCCTAATATGTTCGCTAGTAACTACATACAAAATAATCCATGTACACTACATTACTTATAAGTACACTATTTATAGTACAGACAGATTTCAAAACAACCAGACAACAGACAGACAGATTTCTCTTCAGTGCTCCTATTATTTAACACGCTTTTATTAGCTTCTCCTGTATGATTGTTTGTATGCTTGTTTGTAACCGACTCCTTTGTTTTGGACTCGATTTTGACCCACTTTAAACGGACAGATTTAATTAAAACTTTGTACATTTATCAAAAACCGGTGACAATACAATAATTTGAAAAAAAAAAAAAAACTTAAAACCCTTATTTAAAACACTTTATTTGATTACATGCCAGAAGATGAAAGTTTATTTAATATTCTGAAGTAAGGAGCGCATTGGAGCGCCTGTGAGAGTCAGAAGAGCAATCGGGAGAGGCTCATCTGGCGTGACTGCTGCCACCTACTCCTTGAGCTGCATTTTCACGTCGCCATCTGACAAGCCATTCCAATAAGCCAAGCGGTTACTGGCGGTATATAGTTAGAAAGAAGTCCCATTACAATAATCCGTACAAGGTCTGTAAGATGGAATCCGTCGAATTAAAATAAAGCTTATTATATTTTAGTATGGTTTTCCTCCTCGGTGGGAACGTATATGAGCTGTTGATAATGATGGTTTAAAATAAATGAATAAAGGAACGCATTCGTAGACCTCTCTGTATAAAGGTCTGCCGACAGGAATCGAACTTGAGACCTCGAAGCCTTTAAGTCAAATTATAAATTATTGTATCATCATGGTGTTATGGTAATTAGTAATTACATTTTGATAGTGCATATAATCCGATGTCTAGTAATTACCTACCTGTCCTTTATGTTTTGTTGCTCTTGGACTCGGTGTTGAGATTAACAAAATCTTGCCAATACCGACATTTACTTCAAATATCTTAACGTTAAAACTAGTTATTCTGGGTAGGCTCGAGCCCTTTGGTCCCCGCCAAAGGGCTCGAGCCTACCCAGAATTGGGACAATCAGGACCTAGTCGACCACGTTGGCCCAGTGCGCGTTGGTCGACTTCACACACAATCTTGGAAACAAGTTTGTTCTACTTATATTTTGATGAACTTATTTGTTTTCATCGAAATAGCGCTAGTGTAGGCACAGTGGGGTAGTTTCTTAGAGAGAGATCGCAAAGCTAATTTAATGGTTATGGAAGCGAAGTGGGTTGCTTTGCTCGAGCAAAGCGCTCGACTCGAGTACCTTCTATGCGACTTCCTTTGCTGCATTCAAAGTGCATTTATAAAGGAGTTGTAGGAGAAATCGTAGCCACCATTTCGTAGCAAGACAAAATCACTCCTTTAAGAAAATCTAACCCCATAAAATGACGAAGTCGCGTATAATATAATTTAATAGCGAGGACGTATTTTTTGACACGCATTAATCCAGTGGTCTGCAGTTTTATACTTTCTTTTATTGCAGTTTTACAAAACTTTACAAAGAAACTCAGCTCTGCAGATATGCACTATGAATGAAAAACAGGTTATTCTTTCTTTGTAGTCAAAGCAAAGAGTTCTTCAGTTCGCTGGAAGTCAAAATATTTTCTACATAGTCACATTTCCATATTAGCGATCTCCGATCACAATGTAAATTTGTTTTTAAATATTTGATGTGTAGTACTTGTTATATATTTTCGACAACCGACCTCACAAAACCTGGTGAAATATAAGCAAGCTTTTATAAGGTTATAATGAAATCGATCAGAAACGTTTAGCTCCCAATTTATTTATTTGCCCTTTTGTACCTTCCAAATCCTCCAGGGTCTATCTTCCTAGTACGCGTGAGTAGTTTCCACTGGAGCCAGGATTCACACCGCATCACGTTTACTGAGTCAGCCGGTTAGAAAATTGCGTCCTTGTCTTCGTCGGCTGACATCTCGTTAGGAATTATGATCACATTGTGCGACTTAGGACAAAGAGTACACTGTTTTATAAGATGTTAATTTCTTTCTTACTATTATAGTAATGTTGTTAGTTTTTAAGACACCAAAGAAACAGTTTCCGACTGGAAATACAACATTAGTTGCGGATTCAATTTCATTTAGCAAGAAGACAAAACGCCCTCGCTGTGAAGATCCTTAGGGGAGGCCTTTGTCCAGCAGTGGACGTCTTTCGGCTGAGATGGTGATTCACCATAAAGATGTACTGTTACTGTAGTTTCAATAATAATTAACTATACGCTGCCACTCTGAATGGCTCCTCCAGTGAGCGAGAGTCAGGGCAAATAGTCCTAATTCGGCGGCATATAGTTCATATACGTCCCCACTAAGCTCGAGCCTACCCTAAATTAGGGCGATTGACAAGTAATCGACACGAGAGGACGGCATGATTAAAATTGTTAAGTAAGACAAAACCTTACTTACTTTTTCTGATTATTTAAAAATTAAATTGAAATGAACTGTAGCCTTTTACAGCATTTTCCAACGTTCGCCAATTTATTCTCCAACGCTAACTATAGGCAGTAATGACCCATTATTTCTGCTGCACTAAATTACAGAATAATAAAATGCAATACCTTCCTTCATTTAAATACGGATAATAATAATATTTGTATATTGAAAGCGTCGGTGGTATAGTAGCTAGGACCGGCATCTTCCGTCCGGGAGACGCAGGTTCGATCCCCACCGCGTACTAAAGTGTTTTCGAATTTCGGATTCATATGTACGTTTATGTGACGCTCTTATACGGTGAAGAAAAACATCGTGATGAAACCAGCACATTCCTGCGAAGAAATAAAAAAAAAATGTGTGTGAAGTCGCCAACCCGCACTGGGCCAGCGTGGGCGACGAAGGCCTAGTCACCCTTATTCAGGGTAGGCTCGAGCTCCTCGGTGGGGACGTATATGAGCTTTTAATGATGATAATGAATAATTAAATTTTCACGTTTAAAAGTGTTCATTTAAGTTATTTTTTTCGTATCTTTATTACAAGTTTCCTCCTTCATTGGAACAAAACTCGATTCTTAATCATTCTGGAACAGGCGACGACGACGCGCAATAAAAGGTAATTTACCCTGCGCATGCACATCACATATTGCACCGATGCAGCTGTTGGTTATGTGAGCATCGCACAATAAGGGGCTGTCCACATTCTTTAGTTGGACCAATTTATTATGCATAAAAATTGTGACAGTACGTATTCGAAATTGGAACCACAGAGAAATGGAATAACACCACATGACTAGCTTGTAAATAGCAAATTTTTAGGTCCCCATTGAGGGGCTCAAGATTACGATTTAACGTTACATAGGTCTGTTTGTTTGAACATGATACTCACTCATCCACTGAGTTATAACCAGACACAAGGCAAACACAAGTGCTCATCACAAAAATGTTTGCCCTGGACGGGATTCGAACCCGCGACCCTGTGCGTCGGAGGCAGATACACTACCACCTGGGCTACGGATTAAAGATTTTATTTCCAAAAAAATTACTTATTTCGGGAAAAAAAGTCGTTTCATTATTTTGCGTGTTACATGACTTGTGGTTGGCCACACACACAAAAAAGAGAACTGTTATTATCTGTGTAGCAGGCTGTCAGATTCTGACGTTTGTTTAACCCCGCGTTCCGAGACGCGCTGAAATCGATTAAAGCACCCGTAATCGCACTCCGAATTACTGTCAGCAAGCAAAACTCATAGCAAAACTCGACAGTTTGATTCGAAAGTGATTCAAGCGCGTACCGGAGCGCGGCCTAAGTAAGTAAAAACATTAGAACTTCAAAACTTGTTTTTTTTATGCCAATCATCCCTGCGTTCCGAGACGCGCTGAAATCGATTAAAGTACCCGTAATCGCGTTCCGAATCACTGTCAGCCATACATTTATTTTTCTTTTCTGATCGCTGACAGCGCTAAAAGCCTGATTCGGAATGCGCCCCATATTTTTCATTTCCATGGTGCTGCCAGATACTTTTATTGTTTCCTACTACCAAAATATTAAAATATTTATTTAAATAAGTAAATAAAAAAACATTTTTTAATTCAGACACGTAGTTAATAATATATTCTTTCAGCCTATATACTTCAGTGCGCTGCTATAAATATCAAATATTAAAATACCACTTTCCATACGATTTCTGAAGATTTCCTTTATAAGGCAACAAATGAGCTCTTCAGGAATACTCATAAATGCCTAACGACCTCCTTAAAGCACAATATTAGTATTAGACTATGAATATTAGGTGGACTAAAATTAAGACATAAAATACTGTAATGAGGATAACATTTCTTTCGTTATTTATTTACAAAGATCTCCATTTTTTATTTGCTAACAAATGTATTTTTTTCTGACAAAAAAAAATATTTTTTTGCACAGCATAAGTTTGTAAGCTCGCCGTGTGGTGACGGCAGAGTAGAATACATTTGTCACCAACCCCCACTCTTCCCGTGGGTGTCGTAAGAGGCGACTTAGGGACTACACATTGAACAGGGAACGGGCAGCAGCGCTCTCTGATACAGTAACCTTTTAATCTGCGATCTCCAACCCGCCTGCCAAGCGTGGAGATTATGGCAAAACCAAACACTTAAGTGGAGGAGGCTCATAGTCCAGCAGTGGACTGTAACGGGCCGTTGGTTGATGATAAGTTTGTAAAGGTGGACGAAAAGTAAAAGAGTAAGTATAATGTTAACTGCTTGGAGTTGTTTGTGGTTTCTTGTCTCGAGTCCCGTAGAGTGCCTTAGTATAAATCCTCAGAGGAAATAAAAGACGATCGTAAAGTGCGAGGCGACGCGCGTCTGAAATCTTTGTTATAATCTTGGTTTACAATAGTTTACATAGCAGGGTGACATCAGCTGTCAGATTCATACATTTTGGGCGCATTCCGAATCAGACTTTCAGCGATGTCAGCGATCAGAAAAGCAAAAAAATGTATGGCTAACAGCGATTCGGAACGCGATTACGGGTACTTTAATTGATTTCAGCGTGTCTCGGAACGCAGGGTTTGTGTTTTTCGCACCCATTTGTTATACTTACATTTTGATTACTTACCCACATATTTGTTATACATTTTACCCACTTCATGTCGTAACATGAAACAAAATATAAATAGTGGATTAGGATTAGGGCGCCTTTACTTTTGTACAATTTTTGTCGTGCGATTTTTTTTTCTATTTTTAGGTTTGATTTGTTTCTCTGAAGGAATTCGGTCACTTCTAAATGCGGCAATGATGTCATGGTAAAGATGAATACTTACATTACTTTGTAAACCAATAAGAGAATAGTTGGAGTCAAATTTCAAATTAATTTAAATTAACAGCGTTGCTCAGTTTCATTAATATTAACGTTATTGCGTTGTTGTGAAGTAGCCACGAGTGTTTTCTACGACTGTGAGAGTGGACGTTTCGTTATCTATAGCATTTGGGTGGGAGCTAAATTAAAAATAATATTTTTCTTTAACGGATCTAGTTGCTATTTCTTACCAAAGTGGTAATATAAATTGTGAAAACTAGAAATTACTGTTGCTTCTGTTTCTCTAACTACTCTTTGCCGTAACTAGGGTTTATTCTATACCTCCGCATGAATGGTTGCAGAATGCTGCGCGCGAGTTGCATTGTGAATTCGAGCTGCAACCCAGTTTATTGTTACCATCTGTGCGCATTTCACGTGGTGTTCGGTGCCAAACAATGACTGAGCCACGCTCATTTTGAGGTTATAATATGTGTCATAAAATAAGAAATTACTAGCATTTGAACGGATGATTTTATTACCTAAATTTGTGCTTAAATACCATAAGTGAGAGTGCATTTAAATGACCCTGATATCAACTGCAACATAAGGTGCATCCGTCAGTGACAATGTGACAGTGGATTGTTTATATCCAAAGAGAGATATGATAATGGCCTTTGGGATTCTAAAATTTGTTAAGGTTGGTATCTTTTTTATTTTTTATTTATATTTTGCCGGTTTATGTAGTTAACTAAATGCAAACAGTCTTGATACGTTTTTATATTAAACATTCTTATTTTCTAAAATAATTTATTAGAAGTAAGATTTATCATAACTGTTATTGCGTTGCGTTTTCTAGTCTGATAGTTAAAAGTTATTTTAAAAACAATTAAAAGACCCATCAAGATAAGATTTTTTAAGTACCTACCCAAATCGACAGAGTATAGTCAATAAAAGTGATTTTATTTATATACTTCTTATAAAACATACTTAACTACTTATATTATACATAAGAAGGAACAGAACTGAACGTTGTCATAAAAAAAATGTTTAAAAATCTTCGAATTTCTGTCTCTCTTTGCAATTTATCTGATAATTGAATTTCTAGATGCCTCCAATTAATTTCATTCCCTTCCTTTCGTGTTTTAAGAGAAAAAATGTCTTTGCAGGAATTTACGAGTTGACACGAGTTTTTCGTTCTTTACCGAAGTTTTAACGATGTTAATGGAGACATCTGTCTTGACCTCTCGGCAACATTTTTAAAGCTCGAGTAAAAGTCCGAATCAGCTTGTTCCAGGAGATTTGAAAAGTCAATTATATTTTTTTCTTTTACATTGTGTTACTAGCTATCCGCCCGCGGCTACGCTCGCTCGCGTTGTACACAACGGAAATCGCAACGCAACTTTGAAAAAAATCCGTGGGAACTTTCCCCGTTTTAAAAAAAATATTTTATGCAAACCTTATCCTGACAATCGTCGTGTGGCGACGGCAGAGTAGAATACATTTGTCACCAACCCCTACTCTTCCCGTGGGTGTCGTAAGAGGCGATAGGGACTACACATTGAACAGGGAACGGGCAGCTGCGCTCTCTGATACGGTAACCTTTTAACTTGGCTGGGGCACTGCCGTGCCCCCAGTTAATCTGCGATCTCCAACCCGCCTGCCAAGCGTGGAGATTATTGGAGGAGGCTCATAGTCCAGCAGTGGACTGTAACGGGCCGTTGATGATATTGATGTATCCTGACAATAACGAATATATAGCTAACAGGTTGGTGCAATCTTCCGAAAGTTATGTGCGTGCTTACATTTCGGAGACCATTTTTATTGACCGAGCGAGCTCGCGCTATCGGAGCGTCTCCTTTCAGCTTGGCCAAAATTACTTTTGTATGCTTAGATCAAATATATTGTATGTCTATCTGTCCATTTGTCTGTTTGTTCCACTCCACAGGTCGCGTTTCTCCACCGATTCTCGTGAAATTTTGTAAGCAGGCTCGATAAATTAATCGAATTTTAATAACGAGTCAGTTTTTGGAAATTTAAAAAAATGACGGAGTTATGAGGGCTGAAAACGTACACAATTATAAATTAGCCATTTAAAAAAATATAATATATAAATTGCGAGGTTTATAGCTCCCAGAGCCACTAGTTTATAAGGTATATAGGTAGACAGATAGACAGATGTTATACAAAGAGACTAGCAACTCTTTTTTTCGTACTTTACTCTATTATCAGCTCATATGATAGACCGTCTTTTGCCAGGTCCTTGTCGACCACGTGAACCAAGATATTGAAGGAACCAGGACCAAATGTGGTATGGCAGACATCACTCACACACGTCCTTAAAATTTCTTCGCAGAGTTGTGCAAGATATATTAATGATTTATTATATGTAACATATACTATGAAGTTTTTGAACTTGTCCCTTAGTTTTGTTTG
Organism: Carpatolechia fugitivella; assembly: GCA_951230895.1. Taxonomy (NCBI): domain Eukaryota; kingdom Metazoa; phylum Arthropoda; class Insecta; order Lepidoptera; family Gelechiidae; genus Carpatolechia; species Carpatolechia fugitivella. The sequence goes on from OX579664.1 coordinate 3,265,266, forward strand.
AGTTTTTTGACAACAATGACACTGACATGGAGCGCAGTTGTGACGCTGTTGTTATTCGCACAATCGGCATTCGCATTTGAATCCATGATGAGACGTTATGTGTCCGTAAGTTTTCTTGTTCCGAGGTAAATGTAATTTTGCGTTTTTTTCAATATTGTATTATTAATGATACGAACACTCTTCTACTCGGTCCACATATATATATTTGAATGAACCCGCCCGGTTTCGCTTCATAGCATCTTCAGAGGTTACATAATTACAGAATTAGTCAAAGCCACAACAACATCGCACCCGTACAATTTAATGTAAATAGTACAAACTCGTTCCACACTTGTGTGTTTGTATCATTAATAATACAATTGAGTATCTCCAAGTGCCGACAATCGCAAGTATAAATTATTAAAATACTAGCTGACCCGGCAGACTTTGTTACACCTACCCGACACCTACCTACCTAGAAATAATTTAATATGGTGGTTAAGTATTTTTAAATTTTCTAATTTTCCGCGCAACTTTTCATTTTTATAAGAACCTACTCCTGACAATCACAAATAAGGGAAAGAGGAATTCATTATTATATAATAATATGATTGTGCTAAAGAGAAAAGTTTGTCAAGAAATGTTACCTGTTGCCCTTGACGTATTGTTTGTATTTCAATTTGAGTGCCACACAAATATTGCGCCATGTCAACATAAAATTGCCTTCTCTTATAATATTATCGGAAATGTTACAGTAGGTGTAGGTCACAAATTCACAAATTAGGGAAATCGAAGATTTCCCCGAGGCGGCATTTTTATGACTTCTTTTTACGAGCGGATGTTATTTTTCTCGGAAGGCTTTTGTTGGCTTTATGAAAGTTAAAGACCACGCAAAAAATATTTTTCATAAAAATTCAATTCGTCTTTGGACGTTTTCAGCTTCGGTAAGAAACACCAATCGTAAAAGAAATATTATACATTTCTTAGCGTCACAGCCAGATAGCATAGTTTTATTTAAAGTAAATCAGTTTATGATGCGTAAGGTTGCGTTTTATACCTACTAGCGTGCATAATCGTAGTAAAACGTTAACTTTGGTCCTTTTATTGGTCTAAGACTCTGGAGCCTTTTTGTTTTATCGTTCCTACCATGTCTTTGGGTACTTTCTTATAAAGTATGTCGTAATAAGAATAATTGCAATCTCCTGTATAACGCTGGCAAATCTAAATTGGTCTGTGATGCAGATACAGAAATAACCGTCAGTTGTGGACTTAGTGGTTAACAATACTATTATTATGTAGATTTCATAGCCTCTACACTAAAACCGTCTAACACCGGTCTTCCATTGTGGTATTGGGGATTAAACAGGATCAGTGCATAAGTAGTTTCATTACATGTAGATGTAGATAGCTATGGCACTTATCGGCATGTAAGCTAAGCAGTAGGAGCGTTATGGGACACCTGTTTCGCGATATTAGGAGCGCCTAAAGTGCCATTAGCTATGTAAGAGCTATTATCGATTCTGTGCTAAAGCTTAGCAACCAAACGTTCTATAGGTGTTGCATAAAATAAAATTCACAAGGCATGGACAATTTTTCATATTTAAAAGTAGAATAAGTATATTCTTTTTCCAACTTGAAATTAATATTATGTCTTTATACTACCACCCTTTCTCTCCTTCCTCTTTCATCAAGAAGTTTTGAAAGAATTTGGTTATTTCGCTCTTCGTCTTTGGCTACATCCCCGCGCTCCTCCACCTACTTTGTGGTACTTATAACACTAAAATAGGTAGCTGAATAAAGGCAACACTAGGTAGCTTGTAACTGAACATCTCATCTCTAAAATAATAATCAAAATTGGCCGTTGATCATCTAATAACAGATCCTTTCTACGTTGTGAGAGTAACCCAAACTCTTTTAGAAATTTACAATGTGATCGTCTTTATATTATGTTTTCTAACTGCGGAATTACACATAGAGTCGCCTACTCAACTTCTATGTTATTCCTATATACTGATTTGTCCCTATCTCTCACCCGAACACAGGAGTATCAGTTGCCAGCCGGCAAGCAGCCTACTCCTGATTACCCATGCTCGTGGACTGAAAGAATAAAGTCACCAGGAAATCCCAGCGACTTTATTAAACAATACTAACTTCGTATTCTGAAAAGAACTTCGAAGTTTATTGCTTCTGCAATAAGAGCCCAGATTCCTGAAATGGATCACAAGGATTATTACATGATATATGTAATTTAAAAGGTATAAAAGGATGGCTCCAGGACTGCCTCAGCGAGTCCTTAGAGCCGGCGACGGGTGTGTCGTCTGTAGTTCTGAATAGAACTTCTAGTTCTTAGAGGAACTTTCGTTGAGGGGCATTTCCTCAACAGAAGGATCAATAACCAAGTTTCTCTAATGATACTTCCTGGAGACGACCATCCTAGCTCTACGCACCGGGATACCCTTTTCCTTAAGCTATGTCAACCGTATTGAAAAATACAGTTACATAATCTCTCTGTGTCTTCCATACTACCATCACACAAGGGATCCAGCAAGATTTAGCAAGATCCAGCCCTGACGAAGGAACTAGTTTTAGTTCCCTCAGCTAGTTGATTGCTAAGACCCCAGATCCCGAGCAAGACAGCAGTCTAGCAGCAAAGACCCGATACGCTCACACCTTTACAGCAAACTAACTGTTAAAGCATTTACGAGACGAGTGAGAATAAACGCTCCACCAACGCGCTCTCTGTGAGTCACTTCCCACTCTGTCCTTCAGAATGCTCCTGTCCTCCCCTCACCACAGAGGTGTAGGAAAAAGGTTAAAATAATAGACAACCCCGAAGGATTGTCTACAGCGGACTCTGGTCCGACCGGTGCGCCTTAAGCGATGGAAGGAGACCAAAGTCTCTTCGTTGAAAGCATAAGCTTCTCGTGGTAAGCCGAAGCTAGTGGACTACGTCCAATCGATACTAGCCGTAGCGTTCCCGATACGGCTGAGCCGCTGTGGTAACCTTTTGGGAGGCTAATCCCGTCTTCCACCGAAGTGTCCAACGTATTGCGTTCAAGGGTGTGTTTATAGGATAGTCCACACGTGAACCAGCGCCTATGATGGTAAACCATCTTCCAACGAGCAAGCTCGAAGGGATGACCTCACAGCTGCTACTGACTGTGGGTCTCATATCTGGATTGCTCCTGCATACTGGATCTCCGTCTATCCGAACGGTACTGCCAGGGCAGATCTGCTCCAACTTCATATCTCCATATATACATATCTCTGCCGCGTGTCTCCGTGCCTGAGACCGCATATGAATCTAAAGACTCATTTCAGCTATCGCTCTGAATATAGCTTTACAGCCTTCATCATCGCTCGTCCAGTTCACTGCTGGACTATGAGCCTCCTCTCCTTGCAACCATATGTGTCGATATTACATCGCACAGTTGATTCAGTAATAAATCATACATGATGATATTAGCCAGAGCAGTCCACGTCCAGTTTCTCGTTCTCAATTAATAAACTCGTTCCAGTATGCCTCTTCACAGACTTATGTCTTGAAGGAAGCCACTATGTCCTCCGCTACCTCCATTATCGGGGTTAAGACTTGAAAGACCATCATCGACACTAATCAGTCTGAGGTCCACCGCGCACGGCTGTGGACAAGTCCCCATCCGCGGCTATGTATTCAAGTCGCTGTATGCGTCTTCGGTCAATCAGCGGTTCAGAGCTAGACATACAGTGGCAGCGGCATTCATAGCAGCCCGATGGTTACTCCACATCTTCATAGGTCAGATACGGAAATCTCTCCACAGACTTGCGTCTTGAAGGTAGCCACTAAGATATTGTTAACTCCACTATCGGGGGTAAACTTAGTGTACTTATCACGCCTAGGATGCGACCCATACATCAGCGGTTCAGAGCTAGACATGCAATGCCAACAATATCATAGCAGCGATAGTTATACCTCGTCTTCATGCGTCAGATAAGGGCTCTCTATGAGATGGTCAAATATAGTGCATTATATGATCAGTTTGATCCAGCGGCCGTGTCCGCTTTCATTAGGTCATCTAGGTGCGTCAAGCCTATGATTCCCTTGATTTTCATTTTTGACCATCTCGGATGGGATATGTCATCCATAGAGGCATAATTAACCGTTCCCATATCAAACAGGCAGCACGCCAGTCTTCAGGGACCGAAATCCCGTCGAAAGGCAGTGAGAGGCTGTGCAGCGCCTGCGACTTTAGGTTCGGCAATTATTTCACTTGGTTTTCCAAGTATAGACTTATATTAGTCTATTTTTGCACTTTTATAATAATGTCAATTTTCTTGAACTTAACGTTCCGCCAGCCATCTATTCCTAGACGGCCGACTGCCTCCCACCATGTATATTGGCGATACGCATCGACGGTACGCGCTAGGTCAACAGGCCCTTTTCCTAAACTTGTTCGATATTTCTGAAACTCACAATGCGAACGTATCTCAGTCTATGCACCCCAAGTATGCATTTAGTTTTGCATTATCTCTTTTAGTTTCTGAGTTATTAATTTTTGAAATATCAAAAATGTCCAATACAAGAACGTATTAAAATTACAAACATTCATTACAAGAACGTAATAAAATTAAAAACATTCATTACACGAACGTATTAAAATTATAAAAATTCATTACAAGAACGTATTAAAAAAACAAAAATTCTCTTAATTCGTCTCGAATCTTTTATTATAACTTTCTCTATGTCTTACAACAGACACACGTTGTTCTACATAGTTTTAATTTACATTAGGGTCGGGGAGTTACAAGCTGAACATATTTGTCGCGGGCAAAAATGCTACAAATTCTCACTTTAAAACTATGCAAGATTAGCTAATGATTTCCGCCTGTAGCTGTCCAGCTTACCTTATAATTTATACGGTAGTACGATGACTGTAGGCTGTAGGTAAGAGCGTTACACCACAGCTGTAGGTTGCTATTTATTCAGGCAGGCAGGTGTTCCAGTAATTTCATGGTAAAATATTCCGGTCGCCAGTTTGCTATATGAAGAATCTCGCTCATAGAGGAAAATATTAGAGACTGACTTTTTAATCTTTAATAATAGGTATATTGTTAGTTTATAAGACATATAACGTGTAAGTTACTCGACTAAAATCTTTCGTTTTATGTCTAAAGTTTCACAACTTTTCCAATATATGTAATTTGTAGATATTTTTCTGTGTTGGCTTAAATATTGTGGAAGAAATGCTATTCAGTTTCATGGGTTAAGGCTATCACTTGATAACTTAGTAAACTTTCTGTATTCCATCAATCAATCAATCAGCCTATTGCAGTCCACTGCTGGAGTTAGGCCTCTCCAAGGGCACGCCAAACCGCACGGTTCACCCGCTTTCCTCATCCAGCCACCACCAGCGACCTTCCTCAGGTCATCAGTCCACCTGGCAGGGAGACCCGTCTGCTCCAACGCTCATCAGTTCTGCGACAGACGTGGCCAGCCCACTGCCACTTCAGCTTGCTACACTTCTGGACGACATCAACTAGCTTGGTCCTCTGCCGGATGATTTCGTTTCGAATTTTATTTTGCAGCGAAATACCAATACTATATACTATACGAATAAGTAACTCACCCATTTTCTATTACTACATCCTCGCAAGATAGTATATCGAATATCTGTTTCACAATAGAGCTCATTTTTGCTCAGCTAAGTTAGAAGCTTCCAGAAGTTGTTCCTTGTTGGGGCGATTACAAGCGCAATTGATGGCATAACTTTCTCTTCACTGAAGTTAGCCGTTATTAATTGATCTTTTTATTATTGAATTTATTACGGCTTAGGAATTGATAATGGCTAATGACGTAGCTATCGTGGGAACCTAACAACACACTTACAAGTTACAAAGACAATTGTCAGGAAAGCTAGACACGAGCGTATCATTGTGAAACAGTTAACACTTATTGACCTAGAGAGCGTTCAAATTTAGTCCATTTGTGTTGACTAGGTAGGTATCAAAAATGAGTTTTTTTTTTTATTCTATTCAGCTCTAACCGCAAGTGGCATTCCGTAATCGCCTCTAATGAACGATGAGAACGAACTGAGTCGCTGATCGTAATGATCGCCGATCCGAACACTCAATTGAGTCCAATCGATAGAACTGGGGCATTCTAATGAGTGGGAATCGATTCATGATTTCATGCCTTTCATTACTTAGGTACTTGCTAAGTAAGAGACGATTAAAAATTTTAGAAATAATAACCGATATTTACAAAATTAAATCAAGTATGGATGGATTGTGTGAAAGAAGGGAGTGAACTGTGATGTGACGTCTGACAGGGATGAATGGAAGAAGAAACCATTTGCGCCAACCCCAAATAAAGGGAACAGGGCAGGAGAATGACGATTTACAAAATCAATTTTTAAGAATGGAAGAAATTATAACCGTAGCTATTATTTTTTATTCTGAGTGGGTTAAGGTTGGATTAAAGTTTGTTGACCCGAACTCTACCACGATTCATAAAAAAAATGCCGCATTTTATCGCTGGTCGTATAAACTGTCGATAACTGCGACGACGCGACGCGTATGTAGTACGATAACCAAATCAGAACAAAATATAGATTTATAAACTTAAAAAGGTTTCTGTAAAGCAAATGACCACTCTGTCATTTATTATTTCTGTGTGTGCAATAAAGTATATTCATTCATTCATTCATTCATGAAATACGTCATAATTCTAATTATTCTACTGTACAGTGGCTTACGGGATAAAAGTGCGTTCAAAGTCGAAGTGTCGAATAACTGTATGTGCTGGATACATTCCTATTTATTTGTTACATGATAAAACTTGAGTTTCATCGCCCTTAATCAAGATAGGCCGTTCGATGGGGACGTGCGTGTGTGCTGTTGATAAAGCCTTTTTAAGGTTGTCCCTCAAATCAAATCAACGGCCCGTTACAGTCCACTGCTGGACTATGAGCCTCCTCCACTTAAGTGGAGGGTTTTGCCATAATCTCCACGCTTGGTAGGCGGGTTGGAGATCGCAGATTAAAAGGTTACTATATCAGAGAGCGCTGCTGCCCGTTCCCTGTTCAATGTGTAGTCCCTAAGTCGCATCTTACGACACCCACGGGAAGAGTAGGGGTTGTCCCTACACCCTTAAAATATTAGCATTATTGTAAATACTAAAATTACCACATAATTCCCAAGCAAATCGAGCGACAATCGTGCTCTTGACGTGCAGCTGACTGTACCTAAGTAAGTGCCAATAAAACTTTCTGTTTCGGGCTGTTTCCAAGCAAGTGGTTAACTGAGGGAAACCCGAGTTTTCCCGCCAACTCACGAAGTCCGCGCACGCACCAGATTTCAGAAATTATAACAAAGTTGGTTGTACAAGTTACTTGCTTTTACCTGATACTAAAAGACACGTCACGTTGGTGCTCGTAAGAAGTTGAATTCACCTCTACTTAGTTTATTCATAAAGTGTCTTATCGTATAATTCGTGTTGTCATTGATGTACTCATATGGTTTGTTACTTATAATCATGTTTGGCTGAAACTGTAAGTGACATATTATATGAATAACAATAAATAAATAAATAAATAAAAGAACAGCCTCCGTGGCCGACTGGTCGAGATTTCGACGCCCATTACGGAAGTTCCGGGTTCGATTCCTGCGGACACTGTCAAGCAAAAATCTCTTTGTGAGACTTTCCCCAGTTTGGTTAGGACATTGCAGGCTGAATCACCTGATCGTCCGAAAAGAAAGATGATTCCGTGCTTTGGAAGGCACGTTAACCCGTGTTGGTCCTGGCTACTATCTAGTCGTTACATGAGCCAAGGCAGTGGCCTTTGGCGGCTCTATACCACTGACACTAGGGTTTGTGAGGTCGGTTTTCGACCTTACAACCCACACGATGATGATGATGAATAAACAAATAAATTGCAAAAGTTGTGGTGATAACACAAAGATAAGAATGGCGAATACCTCTTTGCTTCTTTGGCTGTTGCTGGCCGTATACATTTGGATTTATTTGAATTTGGAATATAAGTTTTGACTTGGAAAAAAAGGAGAGCTGATTCTAGGTTAGACTGCGCGTGTGTAAAGATCTTTGAAAAAGAAAATAAAAAAACATAACAATATCAATCTTTAAGTTAAATGAACCACCTACACCTTCGTTCCATGGTGGAGGCGCCGGGTAGGTTAGATCGTTTCTTTTACCAATGTAAATTAGAATACGCTCTTTTCCGGAGAGGGAGGGATGTTAGGTATGTGTACATACCTATACCTCTTTGCCTCTTTGGCTGTTGCTGGCCGTAAACATTTGGATTTATTTGAATTTGGAATATAAGTTTTGACTTGAAAAAAAAGGAGAGCTGATTCTAGGTTAGACTGCGCGTGTGTAAAGATCTTTGAAAAAGAAAATAAAAAAACATCTCTCGAAATATCAATCTTTAAGCTAAATGGACCACCTCTACCTTCGTTCCATACCTACTTTATTGTTGGAGGCCACGATCCACTTCGACTCGCTGAGCCAGCGAAGTTAGAAAGTGATGATAACCTGACGCTGCAGTCATGATTGTCTTCACAAAGGAACTTCTCAACGGAATCGAAATTTTGAATAACATTAAAGGATTGTGTTTGGAAAGGATCTTTAATGAAAATAATTTGTTTGCGAGTCTAGTCAATTGGTTTTTGCCGCGACACTTTTTTTTGAAAGCATAAAAAAAATGGGTTCGGAGGGAATTCTTTTAATTGGCTTGGCACATACACCCCCCATAGGCCGTTTTTCCTCTAAAAGACTTCTTATTTCTACCCAGTTGGTAAATGTACCCTAATTTAGGTATAATTTACCGACCTTTCGCCCCGAGGAGATAAGGCGATATACCGTAGCATAATTTATTAATATTAACGCGAGGAAGCGACGCGATCTAAATGGATGGGCCTCTGGATTAACTTCGTCTATTTCTAGTTAGTTTGCTTGTTATTTTACGTGTACAGCTTCGTACGCGTAGACTTCTAAATTGTAAATTGTAGTAATCTGAATGTTCGTAGGGAAATGTAATTTATACCAACTAAAAGACCCATTTTACTTATAGACTACTATTGGTCCGCCCGCGGCTACGCTCGCGTTATGTAAGATTTTCCCGTGGGAATACGACTTTTCCTGGTAAAAAGTATCCTGTGTGTTAATCCAGAGTACAAACTATCTCTATTCCAAATTTCATCCAAATCCGTCGAGTAGTTTAGGCGTGAAAGTGGAACAAACATACAAACATCTAAACATCCAAATATATTTTCATATTTATAATATTAGTGTGATCCGCCCGTCTAAGGCCGATGTCATCAAAATTTCTGGTGCTATTCCATGTACTCTCATGATCTTATAAAGCTAAGTCTTAAGCCCAAGTCACACAGAGCGGGAGCGGCGCGGTCCGGGGCCGGGAAAGCGGGTTCTGTGTGACTTGGGCTTTAAAGGTCAGCGGCTCATGTCTGGTAAACGAATATTTTCCTCGTTGGACAAAGTATCGTGCATTATGAAGACGCAAAAAAGTTGCCGAGGAAAGTTTTAAGACGACTCCGTAGCCTTCAAAGCAGAGGGTCGCGGGTTCGAATCCCGCCCAGGGCAAACATTCGTGTGGTATCTATATAAGTATGTATTTATCTATTTATGTATGTATAGGTATATCATCTGTCTGGTACGCATAGTACAAGCTCCTGCTTAGTTTGGGATCAGATGGCCGTGTGTGAGATGTCCCCACATATTTATTTATTATTATTTATTTATCTTAAGTTCGCCAATTTCATCTTTTTTGTTTTTTGAAAAGTGGTATTTTGCTTTTGGCGTGTTGTTTTAGACGGGTGGATAGTCTCACCACTGTTCTTTAATACATGTGCCACTTTATATAACCTACACCGATCTATTTTCTATTCAGATTTTAGCTAAAGTTGATTATCGGAATGGATATGGCTTTTCTAATACATTAGATAAGGTCAAAATATTTATTTTATCGTTAACGCACCTTACGTTGGTGGCACATTAGCTTCATCCATTAAGCGATTAATAAAATTATCTATAGGGACAAATTACTTAATTAGCAAGTTTTTATAACTTGTTTTCTTTTAAACACTACCTAGATTTTCGTGGTTATTTTCTTTTTTTGCAAAACATTATGCAAACAAAGTCAATATATGACTTAAATACTTATACTTTCATTAAATGACGTCACAAGCGAATGCTTTTTTTTTACTTTGCATTTTTTTTACTTTTTTAGGGTTCCGTAGTCCGACAAGGAACCCTTATAAGATCGTTCAGTCCGTCTGTCTGTCCGTCCCAGTCTGCCACAGCACAATATCTTCTACGTTTATTTTTACTTCAAACATGGGTAGTTGTTTTCTCCGGTAGAAGAGATCAAATTTGTAGTTTTGTTAATGGTGTACGCTGAGTTCGTGAGATCTCTTAAAAGCAACAGCATGAGGATTAGCAAATGCAAAAGTATTTAAATCGAGAGGAAATTCCGGTATTTCTATAAAATTAAATCTTTCTGAATTAAGCTTCAGCTTGGAAACTTTGAGAGCGAAGCGAGGGCAGTAATTGAAAACTGCAACAATTCTATGCGCTTCTGAGTCAGAATATTTAAATACACCGCGATGAGTTTTATTTACTTTCAAAGTGAAGTTTGTTTCAAACATCTGGCTTTCTTTTTGTATTTTGCCACGTTACATTACAGTTTTTTGATTGCATAGTTAATTTACCCTGCTCAACAGTATAGGTAGGTATAGAACAATGTATTGGTGTTACCTCGATGACGAAAGTGATGTAGGTATCCTACGGAAAATATTTTTTGTTTTACTTTTGACTGTTGAGATTAATAGTTTATGAAGCGAAATAAAAAACAAATAATCCAAAGTTAAAACTCTAATCAAAACTATCTAGTCAGTCGAGACCACTGGTGACCGCAGGGCTGGCAGCTTCCTGGCTCAAAGGATCAGTCTAGCCATTCAGAGGGGGAATGCTGCCAGTATCCTGGGTACCATGTCTGGCGGGGACGCGCTGGACGAAGTAAAAATAATTAATTAGTAATACTTATAAAAAAAATATAGGTTTATTCTACGTTTTGGTGATCTGTACAATTTAAATATTTATTTAATAGAAGAGTTTTGCCAGTCAAACCAAAATGATATTTTTGGGAAGAGATAACAAGACGTAATACATTACTTTTGGAGCCTGATGTAGATAAAAAATATACTTAGTTATCTAATCAGTTAAATTAACAAATCACTTTCACAACGTCCAACTTGGAACGTACTCTGTTCCACAAAAGTGGCAAATAATGCAACATTCTCGAAGACTATTCGGATGAAGTATACCCAGCTTTATATAAGCAGGCCTGTTGTGACGTTTTTTTCAAATGTATTTGTATTTGTATCATCTATTGTGTACAATAAATGGTTAAATAAATAAATAAATCAAAGGCTAAAACGGCTTTTTCTGTCTTTTGAGAATGTTATGGCGGTATTAGACGGTTCATCCAAAGTGATGAAAGGCAGTGAATGATGAACAGTGAACGACTTCATGTGTTTAGACGCAAAATGTAAAGTGAATAGCATGTGAGCATTTTTTTCTTATGATTTCGCGGCAACAGGTAGTGTGTGTTAAAATTTCTTGATCTTGAATCGTTATTTCCAAAATCATTCATGGTGCAAAATATTCTATGATTATTTCCATATATTCAATCAATCAATCAATCAGCCTAGTCCAGTGCTGAACGTAGGCCTCCCCAAGGGCACCATATATTACACCATTTCAAAACCATGTCCTTGTAAAAAAAACGCTTTACTCTGAAAGAATAAATGACTGCCGCGCTGCTGTTTACACGCTTCATTTATCATTCATCTCGATGAACAATGAACGATGACAGAGCGATGATGCCCGATCGAAACGTCCTAATTAGACATTTCACTTTCGATGTTTCATCGATGAAGCATCGAATAAGTTTTTAGTCATGAAAGTATTCGATTACGTTGCAATGAAACTGAAGTCAGAAGTCTTTTTCGTTGAAGAATGGCAACGTTTTATTAAAATGCGAATGCGGACGCGTTGTCGATTGAAATCGCTCAGCCGTGAAATCTCAAGCTCTTTGGGTACTTTCGGCAAAACGTCCGCTCTCTCTTATTTGCTCTTTTTGGAACTAAGAGCAGCTTTAGAGCAGTTTTGCTCGAAGTTGCTCGTAGAAAATTCTGCGGCAGTGAAGCTTGATTAGTTCGGAATTTCGATTAGTTTTTAAAGTGAAAATTGACTCGTTCACAAGGCGGCTTTAAAAATGTTTGGCAATTTAATTTTTGGCGCTTGCATAAAAACCTGAACAGTTTACGTATGAATTCACTATGAAATAGTAGGGAATCTCAATAGACTCAAATGAACCCATATGTGCATTTTTTTACACTAATAATGTGAAAGCGTGCTTGGTTGTTTCGCTTTCAAGACTAAACGAATGAACGAATTTAAATAAAATTTAAAGGATACATTTTTCGGAAAAGATCTTAATATATTATGTAAAAGCGATCGTAGCCACGGGCGGACAGCTAGACATTAATGAAAAAAATTAAAATGAAACTGTTTATTTTGGACACCATATAAAAAAAAATATGTTTATTTTTTTAATTAATTTTTAATTTATTATTATTATTATTTTATGATTATTTTATATTATAATATTTGCTCTCGGCATAAAAAATAACACTTTTCAGATACAGTACGTACAGTCGCCGTTTATTGAGTTTTTTTTTCACACACAGTCCCTTTGCAAAGAATTTCGCTCAATGAAGATTCAAAAGTAAGAATAGGCAAGCAAATAACATTAGGGAGAAATCAGAAGACTTCTTTTTACATTTCACGTTGAGCTTATTTGTTTCAATCAGTCAATCAGTGGCGATCACTTATTCAAGTAGATTCAATTTGATTCATTTCAATCCGGTCATTCTACCCTATCCAAGTAAGACAATGAAAAGATTACAGCGTCAGCTATGCTGATTCAAAAGTCAAAAGTAAAAATAAAATTATTCGAATTAAGATTTTTACAAATCATTTTTCGTCGTCAAAGCTAACATGGATTTCAGCCATCACCTCGTTCTCTACTTCTTAGAATATCTATTCCATGCACCCCACGTTTTTCATTTTAAGTCCTACAAGAGTACTACACCAATAAAAATCTCAATAAAAAATATTTTATACTTTTTAGCGCGTTAAAACGTATTGTTAAAAAATATTTTTTACTTTATAATTATTTACATTTCACGTTGAGCTTATTTGTTTCAATCAGTTAATCAGTGGCGATTACTTTTAATTCAAGTCGATTCAATTTGATTCATTTCAATCCGGTCATTCTACCCTATCCAATTTGTTATCGGTAAGGGACATGGACAGAAAGATTATGGATCGCGCTTCGTAACAGTTTTATTATAAATATTTGCAAAGAAAGAAAATTAAAATTCGCCCTAATTTAGGGTAGGATCAAGCCCCTCGGTGGGGACGTTTGTGAGCTGGTGATGATGACGATGAAGAAAATTATTTATTTTGAACCTTAAACAACATATTTATAGCTATCGTTGGTGAAATTTTAAATTTTGGCAGTTTTAAATTTTGATGTCATTTGACTGACCAAACAAGTTGTATAATTTGACTCAGGCGCCGGTAAAATTTTACCGAATTTTTTGAATGTTAAATTATAGTTTGTTTTGCAAAATATATTTATTAAACTAACTTTTCATGAATCATAAATTACCATTAAGGTCACTTTATTTTTATCATCAAAGCTGTTCTAGCTGCTGTAGCAGTATTACTCTAAGCAACAAAACAGTACAGATCGACGCGACGTGATAATTCATAGACTAGAAAAATAAATATCATGGGATAACTTATGCATAATGTTTGCTGCGTAAATGTATCGAAAACAAAACAACAAATCTGAAAACTTTACTATTACAATAATAAATAAATTCACTCGTAAGATTATTACGCAGTCTTTTAGGTTGTCTAGTCAGTGGTTAACAAGCTATTAGCTGCCATTGCGCATAAAATGAGGTTAATTTCCCGATAAATCTCAGTTTTGTATGTAATAAATAAATAAATAAATAAATTTATTCGTCCAAGCTGAAAATGCTGTGATTGATGTTATTGCAGAACCGTGTTGAAAGGATTGTTGGATTTACATTAATTTACCTTTTATCATCCTTCATTGAAACATTAAAAGTTATATTTGTGACTTGTTACCATCATATTTTAACACAAAACTTCAAATATATCATATTTATTTCTACACAGTACATTTTTTTAGGGTTCCGTGGTAAAAAAGGAACCCTTATAGTTTCGGTCTGTCCGTCTGTCTGTCTGTCTGTCTGCGGCTTAGCTCAGAGACTCTTAGTACCAAAAGGCTGTAATTTGGCATGGATATACATATGAATCATGCCGACAAAGCTGAAGAATAAAATCTTAATATTTTAGGGTTCCTCTGGTACACGTCAAGAGGGGGTAATTTTTTTTTTCACGATTACCTTATAGTGTGAGGTATCGTTGGATAGGTCTTTTAAAAACAATGGGGGTTTGCTAAGACCATTTTTCGATGCTAGTGTAAGTTTTAGAAATATTCCGTTTTAAAGTGCTTATTTTTGTTAGAGTCAAATTTCTCCCCCCACTACCAGCGAAACCGTTGTCCATGAAACGTGAAAAAAATCATGGTAGTAGTGTATATGATGAATTTAAAAGGAAAACTATCAACATTAAGTAGGCTTTACAGGTTAACGAATAAAATACCAACTTTAAATGTACTTGTGCTAAGTAAGAAATTCAGTACAAGTATCATAGAAAATGACTTGATAGAGTCCGTCTATGTAGGTAGTAAATTTAAGTAGGTATTAGAACAGTAAAAAGATTGCGAAAAAAAAAATCATAACATCATTTACTAAAATAATTTCATAACCTATTTACCTTATTTATCAGTCAGTTTTAAATGTGTAACAATCGCGAGTTGCCAATGGAACATTCGAAACATTCGAATAAAACTATTTAGAATTTCGAATAAAGCGCGCCGCGCCGCGGACCTTATGGCTCTGCGGGCCTTGCGCGCGGGTAGTCGATGTAACAAATAAAGCGGCAGCCGCGCGTGCTCATTAGCGCGAGTGACTGGATGCTGTTCGGATGTGCCTATTAGATTGCAATTATTAGCACTTTGAATATTCAAATTTTTTGATTATTTTTGTTAGAATTAAGTATACTAACATATGAAAGACTTGAAATTACAATACTATTTCTTTTTCAATTCCAGTTAGATATTCCATAAACTATTATAATTTTATTTAGCAATTTAGTCTAGCCTACTTTTATTTCCAAAAACTTCTCAGCGGAGCAATTTTCATTCGTAGTACTTACATAATATTGTAGATAAAATTAAATATAGGTACTACCTATATAATAGGTTATAGGTACGTTTCTTTTTAAGTTTCTCTTTAGCTATTCTTTTGTTAGGCAACTACGGAACCCTACACTTTGCGTGGTCCGACACGTGCTTGGCCAGTTACTTTATAATTTATGTTGCGTTGTTTTCTTCTATCTTCTCATAGATTAAATATATCGCCCTCATTCTTCTCCATGTTTACGTGAATCACTTAGAAGAAGATAAATTAAAATACATGAGTACGAGTTACACTCCTACCTAATAACTTGGTACAAAATAATAAAGGAAAAAACTAGTCTAAAGAAAACCACTTGTAATATTAGAGTAAAAAATAAATTTTAAATACAAAATTTTATAAAATCGTTAGAACGGTTTACGAAAAACCAATTGCTTATTTAAGTAATAACATAAACACCATTAATAATATGTCAAATCCATGATTAAAAAAGCCAATCACAAGGCGTTGTTGAATCTAATGAATAAAAAAATATAAAACTCCAAACTTCTAATACTTTACACAAAAGAATCCAATTCTGCAAGCAAGAATTTTTTACGGGCAACAACACGTCTTTTCACCCTTAAAATATGGTCGTAATTTGTACCGATGCAGGCTGACTTTCATTTCTTTTCGGACAAGTATTGCGAAAATGAACTTTTCGACCTTGTTTTAAGGTAGAATGTAATGAAGGCCCAAGTCTTATCAACCTGTCGGCGTAACAGGTTGGAAAGATTCATTTTCTCTTCACATTTTCAGCGAAATTAGCGCTGTACAGCTGGCAGCGAAGGACAGCTGACACGAGTTTTACAAATTGTTGATACGAATTGTTATTTTGCCTACAATGCGTTTAAAATAAGAATAAGATAAAAAAAAATCAGATGTTACGTCATTCTGTCAAACTGATTTTCATGAAGTTAGACAAGAGCCCATCTTTATATATAAAGTCAAAGTCAAAATCATTTATTTCCATAGGATGTTATTACATCACTTAGATCCGTCATTACATTTTTTTGGGTGAGTTCACTAACACAATGGCGGAATATTATAATATTTACTGAAAATATATTCTATTTTTACATTTATAATAATTAGTGTGATATTTGGCTGCTATGTCACTAAATACCAAGCATTATAAAATGTAAATAAGATAATAATAATAATAATAATATGTGGGGACATCTCACACACGGCCATCTGATCCCAAACTAAGCAGAGCTACCAAACAACTGATATACATAGGTACATAAATAGATAAATACTTATATAGATAAACAAAATCCAGCCAGACACAAGGCAAACACAAGTGCTCATCACACGAATGTTTGCCCTGGGCGGGATTCAAACCCGCGACCCTGTGCTTTTAGGCAGGTGTACTACCAACTAGACTACGGAGATATCTAATTTCCACACATACTCGTAGAGGTATCGATTTTAAACTTTTACCAAAATAACGCAAGATATTGGACGTAAAAAACGTTCACTGATTCT
This sequence comes from Carpatolechia fugitivella, assembly GCA_951230895.1. Lineage (NCBI taxonomy): Eukaryota > Metazoa > Arthropoda > Insecta > Lepidoptera > Gelechiidae > Carpatolechia > Carpatolechia fugitivella. Next base: position 3,282,153 of record OX579664.1, read on the forward strand.
TCATCGCTGTATTATAATGATTTTTCGTATAAAAAAGAATTCGCTGTACGCTTTTGGCTGAGTCAGCTCTTTACCTATCTAATCCGTGAGCCCTACGATCTAACATGGATGTGCACTAAAAGTCTTGTTTGAAGTTACAGGCAATCGTAATGGAATCACGTACAACATTGCGATGCGAGTAGCTAAGTGTCTAAGTAGGTACACTTCAAGTAAAGTTCTTTTTCTGCCGACTGTACAGCAGTAATGACGTAGGCGTAGGCATCGGTACAGCCGTGTACGCAGTAAGTATACGTGGGTTAGACTCGTAATTATGTGCAAAAAAGCCTTATATAAACGCAGAATAAAATATAATAGGGGATCAGACTGTTCCTGAATTTACCATATTTTATGAATTATTTTTAAAATATAGATTAGTAGCAGACGATTCGCGAAGAAAAAAACAGAATCGGTTGAAAAAAAAAACGAATTTACAGTGATTTTTTAAAGTTTCAATATGTCTGTCTCTTTCAAAAACGATTTTTTGTATAGAGATTATATGGCGTTACTAACAAATGTCGTCACAAGTGGGTATGTGCCTCTCTCTGTCTAATCTTGAATTTCAAACCTTTATAACTCGGTCAATTTTAAAGATAGAGCAAAAATTCTTTTAGTGTTCGATAGCAGAAACTAAGAAGTTTGGATTTATAAAATTAAAAAAAAGTAGTCCGATGCCCTATTACGTAACTGAGAAGAAAAATATAGTAGACGACTACATGTCTGTCAAACACAATAATTTCACTTTTGGAGCGGAATTGCTCCTTGACGATATTCGTGAATTATCGAAGTTTTTGCGTGAGATTTTCTGTAAAGTATTTGGAAGTTAACGTTGCGAAATCAACTATAGTTACTCTTCGTTTTTGTATGTCTTAAATCTCTTTCATTATGTGTGGATGTAAAGTCATCGAATGGCATAAATCTTCGTATTATATAAGTCTAGAGTTTAGTGGAGGGATACGTCAGTCAAACCGACTTAATATGCTGACGGTACCTCTGTAATCACGTACAAACGACAGTGAGAGACGGAAGAGACCTGTAACGTGAAAACATATCAACAGCTCCTATTACGTCCCCACCGAAGGGCTCGAGCCCTGAATTAGGCTGGCCCAGTGCGGGTTGGTCGACTTCACACACAACCTTTGAGTTTCTTCGCAGGAGTGTACAAGTTTCATCACGATGTTTCGAGCGTCAAATAAACGTACATATGAATTCTAAATTCAAAAACTCATTGGTACGTGAAAACTAAATGAACGTATTTCTGCTGCTGACTCTTCCAGACGTTCCCTGGGAGTATCACAGAAAGTCCCAACTCGTCTGAAGTAAATCCCTAGGGAATTACCTGAGACTCGACGTATTATGCTTCCGATGCAAGTTACTAACTAGCAAACTTAGCAACAGTATGAGGAAGAGTTTAAAGATTTTCTTATAAACTATTATAATTAATTAATAAAACGAATTTTAACTTCTTGATTTGAGTAACGAGTCAATTATTAGATTAATAGATTTACCTCATCTATTTGTAATAAATCTATTCGTTATATTGTCTTATTATCTGATTAGATATTTTAAGTTTATTTACAGAAACAAATACAAAATTATGGTTATTAATAAATAAACAATAACAAATTTATTTATTTGCCGAAACACGAAAAAGAAGCTTATATCTACACGGAGATAATCTTCCAGCCAACCTGTACCGTAATGAGAAAGAAAGATACTGTGGGACAGAATTATTTAGTAGTCAACTGAAAATAACACGCCCTTACGAAAAAATACTACTTTGAAATAAGAATTCTACTAAATGAAAATTCGGAAACAAAGTATAGAGCTAATCTTTTGTTTTTGTTTCAGGTACGAAGCTGCTGAAACAAGGTTTATCCTGAAAGCTTCAGGTTTCGAAAAAAGGAGTTTGTTTAAGAAGGAACTGCTAAAAATAGTACAACAAGTTGAAAAACAGTTACTGGTTTGCTGCTTATTTGAAACTAAACAGAAACTTTTAAGCAAAAATAGACTGTTTTCAAAATTCATTTAGAATTAGTAAAATTCACTGGTATAGAAGTGAAACAAAAATATATCCACCTGCCTTCCATTTAAATTTTTACTGGGCCTTTTCTGTTTATGTATTAGTAATCATCAACAGCTCATATACGTCCCCACCGAGAGGCTCGAGCCTACTCTGAATTAGAGTGATTAGGCCTTAGTCGACCACGCTGCTGGCCCAGTGCGGGTTGGTCGACTTCACACACAACCTTTGAATTTCTTCGCAGGAGTGTGCAGGTTTCATCACGATGTTTTCCTACACCGTAAGAGCGTCGAATAAACGTAATATGAATTCGAAATACGAAAACACATTGGTACGTGGTGGGGATCGAACCCGCGTCTCCCAGACTATTATATCATCAGTAATAGTTAGTTAGTTGGTGGGCTCCCGTTTCCGCAATTAGACTCTGAATTGGTCCGTTTTACGTTCGGTTTTGGCTGGTTACTCCAACCAGCCCAGCTCCTTCCAGAAGCTCAGAAGCCTCCTGGGACTGTCACAGGCTTCGCGGAGCGACCCCACATTCTGGAGGATTTTTGCCCGTTGGTCAGTCAACCCTACGCATTCCAGGATTACGTGAGTGACCGTTTCTTCTGCTTCCAGACATCCTCTGCATAGAGGGCTGTCCGTCGCGCCGATGGTGAATAGGTGTTTATTGAGAGGTATGTGACCTGTTAAACTGCCTACAACTATTCGGAGGTTTTTACGGTTTAGGCTGAGAAGTCTGTGTGTTAGTCTCGGCGATAGTATTGGGATCACCGCCTTCGACTGTCTGCAGCTTGTTAGACTAGCCCATTGGGCGTTGTGTTCGTCCCGGGTAATGTTGCGCAGCCATGTTCTCAGTTGGCTGAACGGTATCAGCAGGAGAGGCTCAGGGCCCAACACCAGAGCCTCCGATCCCCTTCTAGCCAGTTCATCAGCCGCATCATTACCCAGTGATCCGCTGTGTCCCTTTATCCATTGAAGGATGACCTTATTCTTTGCACATACTCGCTCTAAGGCTAAGTGACACTCGAAGATAAGCACTGACCTGCAGATGTTGCCTCGAAGTGCTTGGAGCACAGCCATGCTGTCGGAAAGTATTCTGATGGTAAAATCTTCAACCTCCCTTCTCAGAATGGCGGTGGCTGCCTCGGTAATTGCTACACATTCACATTGGAAAATAGAGCTATAGTCGCCTAAGGCCAGTGATATTCTGATGTTTAAGTCTAGTGAAAATACTCCTGCTCCGGTTCCAGACTCCATTTTAGAACCATCAGTGTATATTCTTAGTTCATCCGTGCCTGAATGATCCTTGCTAGCTTCAGATAGTTGAATTTCGTAGTTCTTGGTGAATATGTAGGTTTTGGGGACCCTGTCGCATGGAGCTTGGCACATTGGCTGTGATACTATAGCATCTTTCCAGAGTGCCGCGACATGGCCGTCCTGGTACATCCTTTCGCCCGAAAGTTTTAAGCGAAGGGCCGACATCCTCGCCTCATGTTGGTATCATCAGTAATATTATTATAGTATTATTTTATTTGTTGTATAGAATAGTGTAATACAAAATCCAAGTTTTCGTCTTGTGCTACGAGTACCTCCGTCTTTTGAGATTCTGTGATTTGAGTCCAGTCCGAGTTACGGTCTGAGTGGCTTTGAACCTCTGCTTACCTTAGAACCACGTAGTTATAATCATTACCCTATTCTCTACGATTTCGGCTCAGACTGCGTTTTATGCGAACTAAGCCGATTTGCGCGCTCGTGCGCTTCCAAGTCACTGCAGCGGCCATCTTTAGTCTGCAAAGCATGATGTGAGTGGTGACCGTACAAACATTATAATCATATCTCTACTTATACAGGGTGCTATAAAACAGGGGTACAGTAAAGTAAGGGTAAGGGGGGCGGTAGCCAGATGGGCGCTAGCTATTTTTAAGTTAAACTCAAATAAATATTGTAGATGAATTTATTATGTCTTTTAGCACTATCACACAGAAAAACGTCTACTCGGTAACAACGTGACGTCCCGAGTCAAAAAAGCAAAAAAGAACCATTCGTATTTCAAAATCTTTAAACTCTATCGAACTATACGAACAGCCAGTCCGCTCAAAGGAGGCCGCTCCTTACATGCCGCGCCCCTATAAAACAAAAAATTACTTGAATGGAAATTTTTTGTATCACATATCAACAAAATTCCTCACTATTACAAACCTACCTAATGCGGATATCATTACAACATGGACACAAAATAGCAGACAGGAGCTACCTGTCAGCTGCGGCAATCATCTTAAACAAAACATGCAAGAAGTTGATAAAAGAAAATGTTAAGTAAAATATGCTATGATCAAGATGTATTGCTGAAACCCTGCATAATAAAAACCGCAACAAAAAATCATACACAACTACTTGTGCCCATCTACATTCAAAGTCCAAAAGACAATTCTTTATAAATTTAGACTAGTAAGAAACTAAACCTAACTGAAACAACCATAATCCTCATCCAAATTAACTAGGCAAAATCAACCCATAACTGCCCACAGTTATGACTAGAATTAATTTTGTAAATAAAAAAAACAAAATAGGCAGTCAAAGACTAATTTAAACTAGCCAAGAATACAAAAGAGTTGGAAGTTCAAGTATCTGCTAATCTTAATCTCTACCTATTCCAATCATAAGACATCAAAGCTAGAAGACTGCACCACCACCTAACCTTAACTGAAAACGCGAGGGGGAAAGCTTTTGAGCAACCAAGAGGCAGCAAGGTTGATGTCAAGGACCCAGCAAAGGTCCCCCAATAGCACTATGTGCACACAAGGTTCGACATCAAACAGACTATCCCTTGAATACTCAGATACAAAACCCTAAAAATTGTTTACAGAATACCATTAGCAGAGTAGCAGATCTTGCACGAAGAGGTCATCCCCCACATTCACGAAGACATAATTATAAGATATAAAAAGAATCTGGAACTTATCACTGATTAAATAATCCACAAAAACACAAAAAACATTTTTAACTAAACAAACACTTTCCCTGACATTAGAAATGTCAACCTACATTTTTTTTTTTAAAACTGGCACTAGTTTATCTTTGTGCCAAGTAATAAAAAGAAATTAAAAAAACAGGCTAAGTGTCATGACACGATTCAGCCTAATTGGCCTCATATGCCAATTGTGGCCAATGTGCCAATTGTGCCAATGCCCAACCATAACGAGTTTAGATAGCACTACCTACAATATTAAACACGTAAAGAAAAGGGTTTAAGCGTATTATGGTGGAAAACCAACGTTCGACCATTTCTATGTCCTAATTTCCTAACCAAATAGTTGTTATTAGCAAGTCTGCGCACAACGCGATAGGGCCCCTTATAAAATCGCGACAGTTTTGAACAAACCTTGGAAACTCTCTTAGGGTTGTACACCAGAACTAAACGACCTGGGTCAAAAGTTACGAACTTAACCTTTTTATCATAATGTCGTTTTTGAGTCTGTTGCGTGGTAAAGTCTGCCATCCCTAAGGAAAAAACCCTTATAACTACGACGAAATCCATCAGCCAACCGCGCCAGTAGCCTCGAACAAAAACTATCCGTATTTTGTTCACTCACAAAATCCACCACATCGATTCTGTACACGTCCAGCCCATCGCTCACCGCATTCTCACATGTATTCCCACCTTCTGAGATCTCAGACAAAGGATTCCTACTCATAAAGTCCGCAACCACATTCTCCTTATCCGAGCAATACACTATCTTAAAATCATACTGCTGTATCGCTAACGCCCAGCGTGCTAGTCTTCCATTCATATCCTTCTTGTCCCGCAACCAAATGAGTGCTTTGTGGTCAGTTACTACGTCGAATTGCATCCCCCAAATCAAATGTTTAAAATAATTCAGTGCCCACACCAAAGCCAGACATTCCTTTTCTGTTATCGAATATCTAGATTCGCAAACCGACAGTTTTCTCGAAGCGAACGAGACCGGCAACAAACTGCACTCATCTCCCTGCATCAGACATGCACCAAGCGCGAAATCACTTGCATCAACAAACAATCTGGTCGTCACGTTTTCTGCATTCGAAAAGTGACGTAACAACGGCGGGTTCTGTATGAGCGAAATTATTTTGTCGAACGCGAGTTGTTGCGCACTACCCCATTCGAACTTACACCCCTTTTTCAACAGTCTAGTTAACGGCATTGCTAATGCGGCATAGCCAACAATAAATTTTCTATAGTATGAAAATAAGCCTAGTACTGATTTAATATCCATGGTGCACGTTGGCACTTTAATAGACTTCAGTTTATCCAACTTAGACGAATCGGGTCGTACACCTTCCCCAGAGATTTCATACCCCAGAACCGAAACTCTTTCGAACCCGAATCTACACTTACTAGGCTTCAGGGTGAGGTTCGCGTCTCTAATGCGACTCAGGACATTCCCAAGCGCGTCGCAGAATTCATCAAACGATTCTCCATACACCAAAATATTATCGATGTAAACAATCGCGTTTTTATATTTTAGACCCCCTAAAACTTTGTCCATAGTGCGCTGGAATATCGCGCCACTCGTTCTCAAACCGAAAGGCAATACATTAAATTCATACAGCCCCGACGGCGTTACGAAGGCCGTCTTATGTCTGTCGGTCTCTTTGATGGCCAACTGCCAATATCCGCTATTCAGGTCCAGGTCGGCAAAAAACTTGGCCCGCGCCAGATAAAGGATTAGATCGTCTATCCGCGGTAATGGATATGAGTCCGTTACAACCTTCTTGTTCAACGTTCGAAAGTCTATACAGAAACGCCAGGAGTCATCGGGTTTCTTGACGAGGACCACCGGGGATGCGTACGCACTACGCGATTCCCTAATTATATTATTATCTAACATCTCCTCAACCTGCTCTCTAATAATTCGATGTTGCTCATGCGACACCCTGTATGGCGCCTTGTGAACAGGAATCTCGTCGGAGGTGTTTATCTCCACATCCAACAATGAACAAGAACCTAACTCTTTGGAATTGAAAGCGAACCGGTCCCTATAGCAGGACAACAGGTCGTTCAGTTTACTTTTCTGATAGCGATTTAAATCTTTATTGACATCCAATGTTTGGACCGAACTATCTTTCAAGTTGTCAGTGTCCAGAGACGCGCGAAGATTCTCCCCAAGGACTTCTGGTGAGTCCACAAAAAACACATAATCAGACTGCGACAGCTTCGGTATCTGAGCAGTAGCATGTATCACATCCAACGACGAGGTGACTTGCGCAGGCTTGCTCATAAAACTAACACAACACCTATCTAAACGTACGACTTTCTGGCGGAAATCTATAGCTGCGTTATACTTGCACAAAAAGTCTTGACCTAAAATTACCGTGGGAACTAAAGCGTTCACAATGACAAAGGTATGCACAAATAAATATGAATCAATCAAAAACTTTAATTCAATCAAACCATTAGTAACCAATTGTTGGCCATTTACCGCACGTACATAAGGTGCCTCTTTATTCAACCTATCACATTTAATCACGCTACAGAGTTTATCAAACAAATCATTCGAAATCACGGAGACGGTCGCTCCGGTGTCCAACAGGGCTTCAGTTTCGTAGTTGGCGAACAACACCTTCACGATTGGCGAAGTTGGTCCAGAGGGAGCTTCAGTTGGACCAGAAGGAATTCCTCCCACCAGCGGCGGCATTTCGTTTGGGTGAACATTCCTCGCATCACCAGTTGGACGATTCCTTAAATTATATCGCTGTGTCCGTTCTTGCGACGACGGAGGAGTAGGCGAACGACCTCTCCCAGCACCATACATAGGGTGCGCCTGCTGCTGCAAGGGCGGCGGCCTGACGGGTGTCTGCCACGGCGACTGCATCGACGATGACGGCGAACTTTCACCACGCACGTCGTAATAACGACCACTATCACCCGCGCGGCCATTATCGCCCGATGATCTCGCGCACGACGAAGGAGACGCGATGGTTGCCGTGGTCAACTTGACCGGTAAATTTACCTCCGTGCTACTTTTATTAAAAAGGGCAAACAATTGCCGAGCCGAGTTTTTCAAATCCGCTAGTTTTGTAAAAATCTGTCCCCCTAGTGACCTTTTGTTGTTATAAGACATGCTTCTCAGGCATTGTTGAATAACAATCGAATCATCGACGATTTTGGCTGATCTGGCTAAGGCCTCTATTTTATAAATAAAATCGATTAAACTCTCGTTGTACTCCTGCTTGGCAGAATAAAACACGGATGCAAAATCGACGAGAGGAGGAAACTCTTTCCTTAGGCTCTCGGCAAATTCCTCGAAGGTCTTCACGCCTTTGATCGAAGATTTGTAGAAAGACAAGGCTGGACCGGAGAGATAATTTTGGACCACTACGAGTTTAACCTGGTCGGCCCAGCCGTTCACTGCGGCGATTACGTCGAACTGGGACACGAACTCTTCTGTCGTTGAGCACAGGCCGTTAAATGAACTGGCCATTTCTACTAATTGTTGGACTTATCTAAAGATCGGAGCGTCGACTCGTCGTTCTTGCGCGACGATTTGCGCCTTCGGCACTCTGTTCGCTCGGTCGGGCTTGAGCTGCGGCACGTGCGGCTCGCTTGCCCAGTCAGGGCGGGAAGTACAGGCACCGCCGGATCTCGGGATCGACGCTCAGGAATAGCGCCTTCTCGTTCAATCGCCCGGCTCCTTCCGTGCGACGACTCTGAAAGCCTAATCTATATTCCTATGCGTAAAAAACTCGCGGCAGCCTCCACCAAGTAAAACGGGGGGCGGTAGCCAGATGGGCGCTAGCTATTTTTAAGTTAAACTCAAATAAATATTGTAGATGAATTTATTATGTCTTTTAGCACTATCACACAGAAAAACGTCTACTCGGTAACAACGTGACGTCCCGAGTCAAAAAAGCAAAAAAGAACCATTCGTATCAAAATCTTTAAACTCTATCGAACTATACGAACAGCCAGTCCGCTCAAAGGAGGCCGCTCCTTACAGTACCTACTAACCTATAACACAGCGACAGTACTCATTAAACTGAACAACTTCTCCCAAGGAATATGGGTAAAATATGTTTTTTTTTTCTAAGAGTGTCAGCTGATTGAACAATTTGTATGGAAGTCTAAAAACTTAGTTCATATTTCAACACATGTTCTTTGGGAAAAGTTGTTCAGTTTCATGTTCAGCCTTATTGTTGCCTATGAATGTCTTCCAAGCATAACGTTTTGTTTTTCAACAAGTCTTTTAAGTTAATATTGTGATCAGGTTTTAAGTGACCGTGAAAGTATCGCATATTATGATGTTCTTTACAAACACACACACATATATATATATAATATAGCTTTAGTATCAAGCCATTTGATAAGTAAGCTCTAAGTTCTTGACCTGAATACTAGAACATTCGAGAGAGCGGCCCGGATGAGCTGGGAGCTATACACGTACACAGGATCTAATATTAGGTATAGATATTATAGTTACATGCCAATTAGGTATATGTTTGTCTATCGATTTAGAATTTAGGAACAACAATGCCAGTTAATTATTAACTCGGCCAGAACAGAAAATCTAAGTAACAAGTTTCTTTATCTAATACGCAGAATTTCTAATAAGAAAATCTAAAATCTATGTAAAAAGACTTCTAATTATAATTATCAGAAGTACTATAGTGTTAATTGTAAGTAAGTAATAAGGTTTTTATTTCAAAGTCAAAGGTACTTTTACATGTTGAATACAAATACATAGATGCTCATAGTAAAATTTTAATAAAAATAATTACCTTTGAGCTTAAAACTATGCTCCATAAAATGTATTAAATCTCATTTGATTCTCAAAGACAGTTATTGTTGATACTTTCCATTACAAAATATTTTGTTCTTTAGTTAGGTAGGCACTGTAAGGAGCGATCTCCTTTGAGGTGACTGGCTGTTCGTTTAGTTCGATTGGATTTGAATATTTTGAAATACGAATGGTTCTTTTTTGTTGTTATGACTCGGGACGTCAAAGGGCTACCGAGTAGAAGATATATTTGATATTGGAGAGTTGATCTAGTAAAAAATAAACAAATATAACTGATATCATTCGTTTATCTCCAAATTAGCTTAGCGCCCATCTGGCTACCGCCCTCCTCTTTATTGTACTGACTTCCACATAAATTATTTTGAATAGTGTATATGCTGCATATATGTCGCAGTTGACGGGTTAAAGTCGAAATTTATTGCTGGTAGGTACCTAAATAGTTTAGTAGAGCATGTCCAGTTTGAAATGACGCGCCCCACTACTTATTGTGCGAGTGCAATATTAACGACGACATTTCATCCTGTGTGGGAGCGTCGACTGTTACGTGAACTACGATCTATATGCCTACATCATGGTCAAACAGAAAAACTAAAACCTCAAACAACAAAATTGAAAATTCGGTGGTGGGGCGCGTCATTTCGGCCTGGACAACCTCTACTTGACTGTTAGTTTTATTTGGGAATGCTAAAATAAAAAATAATCTCACTTTATTTTTTATAAATAAACTTAAACAATTTAAATAATATTGCACTACAATTTTATTAAATACTGATCATCATTATAAACAGCTCATACGTCCCCATCTAGGGGCACGAGCTTACTATGAAGTAGGGCGATCAAGCCATAATCGACTGGCCCAGTGCGGGTTAGTCGAAGTATTAACACCGAAACAGAGTGAACGTAATCTTCGGCCATCAAGTTTCGGGTAACCAAATTGTACCGTACAAATCAATCGACGTAACGGTCACGTTACCGCCCGTGGTCGGTAACCGATGATTACGTACACCCCGTAGACGGGGAATGGGAACGGAATGGGCACATAATGGTATAATTATGGTAATCACCCCATAGATTTGTCGAACACGCCTAAAATGTTTCACGCCATACAGCAAGCGATGTTTAGTTCATAATAAGGTTGCATGTAAGAAATTGTCACCTCCATTACACTATTATGTATTTGAACTGTATTTTTTCTGTGTGTTTCTAATTCTATTCTAAACCTATTTTTTGTAGGGTACGAAATCTTTGAGAGACTCCAAACGGCAAGATATATATGCGCTTTTAAAAAAAAATCCTCGGATGTTCTTGTTACAAGTACTAGGCGATAAATAAGGCACATCGGGGGGCCGTTTCACGAAGCTACAAGTTACAAATTAAAAGTACGATTCGATGTACATTGCGTAGACAATGAGATAAAACAATAAGGGCTTACAGTTTAGGCGAATTGGCTACGCAATGAACATCAAATTGTAACTTGTTACTTGTAAATTGTTGTTTCGTGAAACGAGACCCGGGTGTTCGGTTTTGTAGAGCGTCGTCTCTTTCGCACGTAGCACTAACAGATTCACTCACTCTCTTTCCAAGGCCCGATCTACCGGACGTTGCTGTTAAAAATGACTCATTCTTGTCTTACATATTATTATTGTACGATTCTATATGCTGTCAGAATCATATTTTATTGGGCACTAATTGGTTTATCGCATACCTCTAACATCATCAACAGCTCATATACGTCCCCACCGAGGGGCTCGAGCCTACCCTGAATGGGTGATTAGGCCTTAGTCGACCACGCCGGCTCAGTGTGAGTTGGTCGAATTCACACAACCTTTGAATTTCTTCGCAGGAGTGTGCAGGTTTCATCACGATGTTTTCCTTCACCATAAGAACGTCGAATAAACGTACATATGAATTAGAAATTCGAAAATACATTGGTACGTGGTTGGGATCGAACCCGTGTCTCCCGGACGGGAGGCAGCGGCCCTAGCCACTAGACCACCGACCTCTAATATACCTTATACATTAAACTAATACAACAAACTAATACAACACGGCCCTAACCGGAGGCCGAAAACTAGACGCATATAATATATAGGTAGGTTGCAACTAACGCAACTATAGGTAGCTGTCCGAATAATTGATTTATGTTGTATGTGTTTGTGGTTGGCGTTCCATTTCACGTGAATATGATGAATTCACGATTGTACTGGCTGGCACCTTTGTGATTAAGTAGTGAGTTAGTTGGTCTAAATTTAATGACCTTTAAGTAATGGGGCATTATTAGATCGTTTTAAAATGCAGAGGTTTAAACTTAGGGTTGACCAGACAGTGCGGCTTTTACTTCATGGCTCTGACGGTGGGGTATGTGGTGTCGGTTTGCCGACCTTGCAGTTACAGCCCATACAATGAATGACATGAGATATTTTTTTATAAAAAAATGATGATTAGCTGCAGAGTTTTTTTTTTAATTAGGCCTCAAAGACGTCGTCCTAAGTATCTTGCTGGCCAAAGATCTCCCCTAAGGATCTCTGCAATGACCGGTCCTGTCCTATTTGTATTGTATTATTTTATTTAAAAAGGTACAATAACAGGATAACAGAATAATAATATTATATCACATCATACTTAGAGTATCAATAAATCTACAATTCTATAATAATTGTACACAACACTGTCCAAGTTCAATTAACAAACAAAAATAAATAAATTGGTAGTAAGCAAAACAAAACACAATATAAGAAATAATACATCATGCGAACGAGCTACATAAAAAAATAGAAATGGAAATAAATACAGTTAATTTTTTTACAATTGCCGTGTGGTGACGGCAGAGTAGAATACATTAGTCACCAACCCCTACTCTTCCCGTGGGTGTCGTAAGAGGCGACTTGGGACTACACATTGAACAGGGAACGGGCAGCAGCGCTCTCTGATACAGTAACCTTTTAATCTGTGATCTCCAACCCATCTGCCAAGCGTGGAGATTTTCGCAAAACCAAACACTTAAGTGGAGGAGGCTCATAGTCCAGCAGTGGACTGTAACGGGCCGGTGATTTGATTTGATTTTTTTACATAAAATTTTGAATGATGTTGTTTTAAAACCGTTTAGACTACAATCAAAAATATCCAAGTAAGTGAGCATTTACTTCATAAATATTATTTATACATTTAACGTACTTATCATTGGATATTTTCGCAAAGTAAATAATATGAAAAACACACAGAGTCACTCAGTTTTGTCGCAATGGCGCGGAAACTAAACAAAAGGTTTTTCAGTCGCTTATTTTTTGCTCTGGCATGTTTAAGTCAAGCTCAAAGTTAAAGTGTTTGAAACTTACACAATGCAGAATTTTAAACATTTTACTTACAAAGAAATTTGAACATAAAGCTTCAATTCATTATACTTTAATACGTTCTTGACAAACTTCTAACAAATAAGGTTAGGTTAGGTATATTCTAATGAAATCTAATCTATGGTTAATATAAATTACTAACGCCAAAAATTGGGAACCACACAAGAAAAGGAAAGAATGTTATAGATCTATGATAACTGCCCCGCCCACAATGGACATGGCACTATTCAATCACGTTAAAATTCGGAAGAGTGACTTATCTTAGTTTTGTCTTATCACGGAATAATCATATTCTAATGGAAGATGAAAACAAAGTGTATGGGATGACCAGCAAATCATCTCGTGGATAGCTGTTATTGGCCTTTCACTTATGGATACTTGAAACTATGCAATTGTATTCATTAAATATGGCTGTTATCCCTAATATACTCACCGGCACATCTAACCGCCCACCCTTCATTTCAGGGAATACTCGTGATTCTTTGTAATTCTATTAGTTACGGCTGATGTTAGTTAAAAAGTAGTTAATTTAACGTTTATTTAAGTGTGTTTAATTTATCGTAAAATTATCAATAAAACAATTGTAATGTATAACAATAAGTGTAGTTTAAAATTAACCCGAAATACTAGGGTGGGCGGTTAGATGTGCCGGTGTATAAATAAATCTCATTTACAACCTCGTCGTGCAGTCGCATATCATCCTATTCGCAACAGGTCCTGCTCGGTTCATCACTATTCCCAGCTAAATCACAGTATCACATAAAAAAATAAGAACCATTTCTAAGTTATCCCGAGTTAAATTCTTAGAGGGTCGGCCATTCATACGTATAATACCCGAACCCAATGGCCAAGTCGAGGCCCACTAACTCCGTTTAGTGCCCAACTTTAATTCGGTTATGTGTAGGGTTACCCTTGCGCACGATTAACCTAGGCAATCTCGTTTACGTGGACTCTTAATAAAGTTACATTTTGGCCAAATTACAGGCTTATCAAAGTTGGAAATACTAGACGATTACGGACTAATATGCTTGATATTAATTACTTTAGCTTGTACTGGTTGGTCAAAGTTTGAAATGCTTAGGACTTACGTATATTTAAAATACTTCAAAAATTAATATGCTATTACAAGTACCTTATTATTTGATATATACTTAAGTCTGACACCACAGTTTGCATAATAATCGGTCATACAACCCACGGAATATGTTGATGATGATTTTATTTTATTTATTCATCTAACTACGCTTTATTTTTATTTAGCTATTTTATGTGCATCTTAAAAATTTTACCCTAGAAAGGTTCTTCTATCATACGTCTTTATGTTTTGTGTCAATTTTAATGAAGTAAACTTGTACTGTATTGTAAAATTGTTGGCTATATTTGCTCTCGAAAACCGTAGTATCTGCTACGACGTAGCAGCGGTGCTCTCGTAGCACTCCGAAACATCTACGAAGATTGAGAGAGTGGAATCGTGAGGAGAATTCGAACAGTTATGAAAGCAGAACAACGTCTTTTGGGTCAACTTAGCTAAGTAAAAAAAAAAGAAAAAAAATAGAAAAAAAGAAAAAATAAAGTTAAAAAAACTAAAAAAACACGCTTTTAAAGCACATTAAACTAAAAAGTGTAAAATAATTCTTAATATAAACTGAAAACAACAATGAACGAAAAATACTAGTATTATTGTGGTGAAAAAAGCGTGGGTTGCTCGATATAGGTACGAAAAATATGGCACAAAGCACCCCACGCTTTTTTCACAATAATACTAGTATTTTTCGTTCATTATTATTTTCAGCTTCCATTAAGAATTATTTTACACTTTTTTGTTTAATGTGCTTTAAAATCGTGTTTTTTTAGTTTTTTTTTTTAACTATATTTTATTTATCACTTTTTAGTTTGATGTACTGTGAAAGCGTGTATTTTTTTTTTTTCAAATTATTGTATTGTCACCTGTTCTTGATAAGTGTACAAAGTTTCAATTAAATCTGTCCGTTTAAAGTGGGTCAAAATTGAGTCCAAACAAACGAGTCGGTTACATACAAACAGGTCGCATTTCTCAATCAATTTTCGTGGAATTTTGTGAGCAGGTTCGATAAATTAATAAAATTTGTTTGTCAAGTCAGTTTTTGGATATAAAAAAAATCACGGAGTTCTGAGGGTTGAAAACGTAAAACAAAATATAAATCAGCCATTTAAAAAAAATACTCGCGAGGTGTACAGCTCACAGAGCAACTAGTTGTATGCGAAACTACATGCTTTTCAGATTGTTAGTATTCATGACGATGACTGATTGGTGTTATTGGTGCGTCGTAGAAATAATTAATACAGTAGATTAACTAGCTTTAACCTCAGCTAATAATAGTGGAAAATTTATAAGTTGTCATCAAGGGAATATTAAGACACGAAAAGACCGATCGTTTGATACATTTTCTTTGAAAAACAAATGATGAAAGGAAAGTTTTTTTTTTATTACAAAAATACGGAAAGTTAGAAAGGAATTTCATTTTATGGTCGAACAGTTTAATCTTGAAACATTGCTACTTAGACTTTCATAAACCACGACAGGCACCTATAGATAAATTGAAACGTTATTAATAAAAAAGAAGAGAAAGAGATTTTAAAATTACATTACCAAAAATTTCTGACTTTTGTTGGATTTTATTGATATGATTTGAATACGCAATTTGCTATCACAGGTTGTCAACGATTTTCCTAAAGAATTCATCATAATCATCATCATACTCAGCCCACATCAACCCACTGCTGGGTATAGGCCTCTTCTCTATAGCGCCAATTCTCACGGTCCTGTGCCAGCCTCATCCAGTGAGATCCCGTCATCTTGACGATATCGTCAGACCGTCGGGCTGGTGGTCTGCCCACTGGCCTTGTCGCCCCTCTAGGCCACCACTCTGTGACTGCTTCAAAGAATTCAAGATAATAAGTTAACTGACGGAATTAGAAAAAGTCACGTTTAGGCCCCGGCCTCGATGTCAGCTCGGTCTTTAAAGTATTGCACTTGAAGTTCACAAGTTCCTTAAAGAGGATTTATGGAAATTCCACCTCGAAAAAAGAAAAGGAGGTGTTGAAATCTTAAGAAACTGCATCGTTCGAAATGAAAACTACACGAACTTAAAGCTAGTAACTTATAAAACTCTTAACAATGTTATACATCTGTGCACTCACACAGTTACACGCGTGGTTAACACGTCAGAAGCAAAAAAAAATCACTATACTTACAACAAACAAATAGTGAAAAAATACAACCAAAAAGCTGTCTTTTTGTGTGATCTTTCATTCGTCAAAATCTCTTTTTTTGAAAGATGACAATAACCTACATTCCATTTAGGACATTGGCTATCCCCCATAGCAGTCCGGTGAATAGGGAATCCCAGTGAATCTGAATTTAAGAGAGCCTTATGCTTTGGGCTGGCGTGAGGCGTAAATGGTACACGTTACTCAGCAAAACGGGCAGCAAATGGACCTGGTGACTCGCCATTTTGCTAAAAGACGCTGTTAGGGTCGAAAAATATGCATTTACACGACCGAGCGGCCCGGCCGATGCGGCGCGAATTTTTAAGCGAATAATAATGAACCGCCTATAAATCGTTGCATACATTTTCATGTAATTTCACTGCGAAGTGGACGGGCCACTCGGTCGTGCGGACGCATATATATTGACCTTAAAAGAGAGCCTTAGCCCTAGTTGCTGTACCTAGTATGCCTTGGCCTGTAATGGTACCCATGACAATGGAAAACAAGACGTTTAATTTAAATTAAGCGCAACAAAAGCAAGCAAAATTCTTGGTTGTATATTTCCATCCATCATTATCTTCTGAGGGCTCAAAGTTTGATGGTGGGTCGACCACAAAGATCTAGTTCATTTCACACTTTTGTTAGGCACATACTTTTCTTCACATATTTAGTACCTATATGATTATTTTTGAGTGTGCCTGTACTTTCATGATAAGATATTTTGCAAAAGCTTAGTATTTGTTTCTCTGTGTGATTAACATGTCAGGAGAAAAAAAATACACAAAACAAACATTAACATTCTTCAAATAGTAAAAAAATACAACCAAAAAGACATGTGATCTTTCTTTCATTCGTCAAAATCTATTAGTGGCATTTTTAATATGCCAAATCAATTTTACAGACTCCGCATCTACTGCTCATTGTAAACTTTGTTTTTGATATCGAGTCGTTCTGAAGTTTTCAACTGACTAAACAAAGGAGTTTCTTCTGGCCGTTCTTCTCCACAGAGGGCGTACCCTAGTAGTGAACGTGCCAACCAGGCACAAACTTCTTTTGTCCTTTATCTTTGACGTCTTATAAGTAAATCTTACTTCGAATAAAGCCATTTTTTATCTATCTATCTTTAAAAGAAAACGCTACAGCACATTAAATAAGTAAGTTAGATCGTAAATTTTAGACTCGTATGTCAGCAAGTTTTATTTAGATTTTTCTATTTAGGGTAACAACCGGTTGGCGTGTTCATTCTTTTTACGAACCGTTTACGATGTCTCAAAGGAAGGTAGTTTGTTTTATAATTGGGCAGTTAACTTTCAGTTACAAAATAATATTTTATTTTCAATATTCATCAACGGCCCGTTACAGCCCATTGCTGGACTATGAGCCTCCTTCATTTAAGTGGAGGGTTTTGTCATAATCTCCACGCTTGGCAGGCAGGTTAGAGATCGCAGATTAAAAGGTTACTGTATCAGAGAGCGCTGCTGCCCGTTCCCTGTTCAATGTGTAGTCCCTAAGTCGCCTCTTACGACACACACGGGAAGAGCAGGGGTTAGTGACAAATGTATTCTACTCTGCCGTCACCACACGGCTAATTTTAATATTAAAGTGTTAGAAATTTTTAAACTGGATATTATTTTACTATTTGTTTTTCTTTATATCATAGTGGTAAGTCGCGGATTTACAGGGGAGCAGGGCTCAATACCCTAAATATTTAGCGACAACACCCCTAAAGGCGCCGCCCTCAGACGAGCACGGACCTCGGCCGAGGATGTTGCCATGGGGGTAAAACGAGACGGAGAAGAATAACCTCGAATGAATGAATGAATGGATGAATGAATGAATGATGATGATGGGGCCTTCCTGGATTATAAACAAGGTAACTGTTATAATAGTATAACGTATACAGTCACATACAGTGCTTTCGCGCTAAAAGTATACCTATAGACAGAATATAATAATGACCTTTCACAAAAACTTTGTATTATAATGGACAAATTTCCATCAACACTAGGTACCTATTTTCATTATTGTAAAACGCGGGATATCAGTTAAAAGCCACACAATCTATCACGAACTTTTTACTGATTAATTGACTGATTGGTGGAAATTACCGGTTTAAAATCATACGACCAATCAGCGCGGACGATGACTATTCGCTCATCAATCAGGGATGCAACTGAGTCGTGACGTGATATTTCGACATGCTGATTGGAGCTTTCATGAGATGAGAGTGGGATGAATAAGTTTCAGGGCGCACTCGATTAATCACGCCACAGAGAAATGTAACAGCGTCTGTAGGGATAGAAGTAAAAAAAAGCCCAGTTTAAGAAGTTTTTTTTTAAATATTGTCATTGAGTTAATAGAGTAATTATTATGATTTCTAAGTTAAGTGGTCTTTGAAATGAAATAATTTATTAAGTTTCATGAAAAATTTCTGCTCACCCTTTTAGGGATCAGAGTGTGGCTGTATATATTAATGCAAAAAGAAAAGCTGTTTATTTTTGTATATTATCTATTTATTTTGTGACCACCTATTTGGCACGGACCGTATTTGTTAAAATAAAGCATAATATGCTAATAAAGCAAAGCGTAATATATTATGTTAATTTTCCCGCTCAAAATTCGCGTACAGCTGCAGAAACAAAAATAAATAAAAAATGTGATATACGGAACATTGTTTGTTTTGATAAACGACACTAACTAGACAACACAGTAGGTTTTATATCCATAGAATAAAACAGTTACTACATACGAACCAACGAATTATCTATAATACTACTACTGTACTACTTATCTATAAAATCTATAAAAAAAAAAAGATAATCAGATAACATGTTGTTTCTTAAAGTAATTTTATAACATACTTGCCCCCTTTGTACCACTTTTTAAGTCCTGTATTAGTGAAAGAAGTAATTATTTTTAATATTTCCCACAATAAATCAAGAAAATTAAAAAGGATGTTGATTTTATGCTTATAAAAAAAACTAGTTTAAAATACAATATATTTTAAAATACTTGTACTCTGCTAAAGTATCGGTTTTCGTTCGTAGTGAACCAGTCAGCTATAACGGACTGCTACAGGCGATACGGATATTATACATCGAATTTAGTGTTGCCGAAAAATCGATAGTTTTACAATCGATAGTAAGACGCCAAAAACCCCCATGTCCTAAATGGAATGTACCCAATCATCGGCCTATCGATAGTTTTGTAGCATCGATAGTGACCTTTATTTACCTCGATACATTCGATATTAAAATAAAAATCACTATCGATAGTACAAAGCTATCGATATTTAATTAGCATTAATTTTGTAATATTTTAATTTTTTATTTAAAAAAGGAAACGCAAAAGATGCGACGACTGTGGAGTTTCTTCGGTGAGCTCTTCTTCACAGATTCCGCCATTGTGTTAGTGAAGTCACCCAAAACAATGTTATGACGGATCTAAGTGATGTAATAACATCCTATGGAAATAAATTATTTTGACTTTGACTTTGACTTTGACTTGACTTTGACTTTGACTTGACTTTGACTTTGATCGATATCGATAGTTTATACAATATTGAGGAGCAATACTATCGATAGTTTTTTTCATTTTCAACGATCTATACTATCGATAGTATTGCTGTTTATCAATAGTATTGCACTAAAAGAAATATCGTTACTATCGATAATAATATATCGATATTGGCCTATCGAGTGGCAACACTACATCGAATGGTATTGCGTATTGGAATACAATCTGCTTATTCACCAAAAGGCATTATAGCCTTCGGTGATTGAGGTTATGAAACATGAAAAAGTAACGCTTTATTATTTTAAAAGGTTTTCTACTTTTATTTAGTAGATTTTTTTTTGTAAAACTTACATTGCTATGTGAAATCGCTTAATATTTCCAAATTAAAATTATCACTTTTCAGTTTGAACAATTACTAATCAACCAAACCAAACATATCACCGCTCAAGTAACACATCGTGTATGCAAAACCAGTGTTCTAGAAAACTTGAACGTAACTAGACAAAGGCCAATCACAATCACGAACTAATTGCTACGACCGGCTACGGCGTAGCTGTTGTAGCAATTGTCTACATCAAGTACTACGGACAATGCTACGGTACATGGATACTACAGAATAATGATTCAATAGAAAAGTTTACTAGGTGTACTCGTGACAAATCGCTACAGGGTACATTTAGCCTAAGTTTAGTCATCTTCCACTGCAATTTCTTTGAAACATTGTTTTCAATGGTCTTTTGTTTCTAGTTTTAAACTACATTATTATTAATATTTGAGATACAGTTCTCCACAAACAATGACTTAACTGACATAACATGAAAAAAGTTCAGAAACGGTAAGGTAACAAAAACAAATAAGTGTCTATTTATTTCAAACCTGTAAAATATGTTCTGTTGAAGTTTCAAAATAATGGGTCGAATCTACTCAAATTACACCCTTTATACTAAGTTTGTTGCTAGTCACACTAACTCTCTGTAATAAATTATCTCCCGAATAATTATAAAAATAATCTAATTTAGGAGGAAGCTTCATTTTCCCAACTTTTTGTCTTTGCAATTAGGTATGCGGTGAAATTATGAGGTAAGCTGTCGTGTTAGAGTTAGAATATTAAGTAAGTAAGAATATTTTGTCAAGCTTTGAACCAAAACTTGGTTCTAAGTCTCGATAATGACGTTACTAGTTGTTCTACGGAGCTCTTGCAAAGTACTTCAAACTTGCACTGGTGTGGGTGTATTATGTCAACTATGGGAAATAATATATTTTGAACCCAACGTGGTGGGTTCGGAACCGAAGTCAAAGTCAAAGTCAAAATTATTTATTTCCATAGGATGTTATTACATCACTTAGATCCGTCATAACATTTTTTGGGTGAGTTCACTAACACAATGGCGGAATCTGTGGAGAAGAGCTCTCTGAAGAAACTCCACAGTCGTCGCATCTTGTGCATTTCCTTTTTAAATAAAAAAATAAAATATTACAAAATTTATGCTAATTAATTCTGAAACTCCCCACTTTGAACTCTATCTTCACTCACACCACCATCAACGCGACGTTCACCACTTATAAGCTAGCCGTGCGAATCACGCTAATATTCACGAAAATATACGCGAGCGTAGGGCGGAGCACGGAGACAATCTCCGTGGGGCGGACCGCTAGTTTATGTGTGAAGTTGTAGTCACGGCTCTTTCGTGGTTGAAACTACAACTTATTGCGTTTCGGAGCGCAAATCGCCATGACTAGTAACTCCTGAAGTTGCAGTTCTAAATTCACTCAACCGCCCAAAAAAAAACGCTTACATCATTTAGGAGTTTTTCCTTATTCAATCGCCATAATCAACGAATTATAGAAAAGTAACTACGCTTCAATCTTGACCCCACCAAATGAATACCAAGGAAGCAAAACTATACCATACGACATTCGAATACGCGGTACAATTATGTTTTATATGACTCGTTTTGTAAGAACGTCGAAAATAAGCTTCAATGTACAGCAGCGATATCATCTGTCTGTCTGTCGTCGTCGTCGTCTGTCAAAATTAATTAGGTGCCATGTTTTAGCGGGCTTTGTTGGACAGTTACTCTTCTAGACTATAGATAATTCGTTGGCCTTAATAGATTCGAGCCGTATTTATGTCGTTGATGTTAATGATTCCGTATCTTAATCCAAAAATAAATTAGCTGTTAAAAATCATATACCCCATAATTCGCTATAACAGACATTAGCACGCGAGCTCACGTGCTCGGAGGGTGCGGCTGGCTGTTTAGAGCTTGGCTTTTTGTTGTATTTAATTACCAGCTCTTGTGACCGAGCTGTAAAATTTTAATTACGGGTTAGCGCCTTTTACTCTAGTGGCTACTTTATTTTTTACTGTTGGGAACGTGCAAGCCAGTATTTTGATAATTACTGTGTGATTTGGTTTATGTTAGTTAGTATCGTGGCCCAGCAGCCACCACGAAGCTGCTGAACACCACACGAAGAATGTTGTAAAATAGGTTTTGATAAAAAATAAAAAAAAAAAAAAATAATATGTAGGGACATCTTCACACGACTTATAATACCTATATTAAACAAACAGCCTCCGTGGCCGGATGGTCGAGATTTCGACGCCCATTACGGAGGTCCCGGGTTCGATTCCCGGTGGGGACACTGTCATGTAAAAATCTCTTTGTGAGACTTTCCCCAGTTTGGTTTGAGTTTTGTGTTGGGCTAATAAATGAGTTTGAATTTTGTGTTGGGCTTATTTCTCCCTAATAGTCCCTGTTCCTTTGTCCATTTTTAATAAAGTCTTGTAAAAGAGAGTAGCAGTCAACCCTCAGTTGGAGCTGCCCCGCACCCGCCGCACCAGGGACGCGCACCACTTACGCATGGTGGCGTAGAAGCAATCAGTGCGCGCCTGCGCGATAATGCCCGACGCGCTACAGTGTCGAGGCAGCCCCATCAGCATCCTGAATGCATTATTACACTGGACGCGGAGGGCCCCTTATGATTTTTTTTAATAATACACCCACAGGCTGCACGTGTAAAACGATGTACAATAAGCCCTAAACAACGTTCCCTTAACTTCAGGTGAACATCGTGCAAACCTGCGGGCTATCATATTTGCTCTTATTGATAAGGTCCTCCGCTCCCTCTTAATATCATAATCGTCATACAAGTCAGGAGTCACAATGTGTCCTAGGTACTTAAACTGAGTAACCCTATCCAAGGCAACCCCACACAACTTAATAAGCGGCACCTCAGTGATACGCCTATTACGTGACTCAAATACCATAAACTTTTTTGTTTGTTTAAAGACATGGTGCTTATCGATGCCAAACATTTAGATGGTTTAATAAAACGAACTATATTAATCTTATAAGCTGTATTTTCAATACTAATGGTAAACGATGTACCTTTTTGTGTGATCAATGGATTAAAGTCCTCCAAGCTAACTGAAGTGGCATAATAACTTAGCGAAATATTAAAATTGATTTAATTAATCGTTATCGCTCCTTAATTAACGCATGTCGGGCTCAGCAGGAGTTTGGAAACTCTAAAGTTTCAATTAAATTTACGACAATCAAGCCTTACAAATATGAGGTTTAGCGTAAAGTTAAACATTGTTTCTAAAGGTGGCTGTAGAAAACAACAAATTGGCGCACAAAATAACTTTGTGTTAGGAATTAAAAGGCAATTTGGAATGAAATTTACTGTTAATTGTCATTTGAGCACCTAAAGGCTTGATGTTTACGATACAATTTAAGAGACATTACCTACAATAGGTATCTATAATTCTTTGTTTTATGTGATAATGACTCAAATACTCGACGATGTTAAATTTCCAATTTATGGTATGAAACCTCACTTAAACTAATGAAGCACCAAAGCACAACTTTTATATAACTATTGTTCTATTTATAAAAATATATGTATCTTATACTCGTACTTTTAGACTATTCCATACCATAATGTTCCCTGGAAGAGTATTTTAAAAAGTTCAGTAAAAATCATGGACTCCTTTGTGAGGTACCCTGTCTGACAGATATCCAGCCTCTCTAGCCAAGATAAAAATAAACTAAATAGGAACAAAACACGGTTAAGTAAAGATTGCTACCCTATGCCGCCTTTTGACTCCTCTGTTCCATGTTTTGCTTTTCCCTCTTGTTAATTTTTTCCATTTTTTATGTCTATAAAGAATATTGTATTTTAAACCCGATTTGGAAGACAAAAAACAAAATATTTTCTGAATGCTATTTATTTAATAAATATCAATAATAATAAATTACAACGACAATAAATAAACAAAGTATTTACATAACGATTCGCTGAACAGTTAAAAGCTGAAGTCTCTTTTGTCTGGCTACTAAGTCCCAAAAGCTTAATTTAGTGTTGCATATTTTTGAGCTCCTTTTCGTATTTCTTGGTGTAGGTCCTGCTGGGGTCGTATTTGTCGACCATCTGCTGCCAAGTCTCGGGCTCGTTTTGCATGTAGTGTTTGATAACACGCTTCATGCCCTTATGTTGAGCGTCTGTGCATTTCGCGCACCCATTTTGGAGAGCTTCGGAGATGTGCGCTGTAATTAAAATATTAGTAAATACAATAATTATTGCATGCATAGAAACATTATCATCGAAGTAGAAGAGTACACCAAAACGGTTTTGCTGCTTCATAGCAATTTCCTCTTAGAGCTTAGACCAATAATTAAGTATCTTAGATCAATTTGGTCGTTTCTTATTATTATTATGTCGCTAAATTAGTCTAAAGAGCTGTGCTCGGTACTGATTGCACAAAAGTACACACATAACCTTTGAATTTCTTCACAAGAGAGTGCAGGTTTCTTCACGATGTTTCCTTCGCCGAAAAGAAAGAAAGAAAAAACGTTTAGAGCTCTATACCTTCGTGTAAACGTATAGAGCGTTCGAATTCCTATCGAACTCATATTACAATATCGTATGAAATAATTATATAAAAACCTAAAAACTTCCTTTAAAAGTTTAAGAAAAAGAATAATCACTTACATTTCAATTCCTTTCCTTCGGCAGTGCATTTTCCTTGTTCAAGCACGCACTTGGAGTAAGCCTGCATCAGCCTCTTGTTCTCCATCATGGCGTCCAGGTCCATGGAGTCATACTTATCAGTGTACTTCTCCGTGTATTTCTCCATGTCTTTGTTCATGTAATTCTTCTCCTTGTTGTTGTCCATGTTTTTCTCTTTGTAATTTTCCATGTAGTTCTTCTCCATGTATTTCTCTTCCATCTTCTTCTCTGCCAGGACGTTGGCGACGGCCAGGGCGATGAGGATCACGATGAACTTCATTCTGGAAAGATACATCGTCCATTTCAATTTCATCACCATCATCATATCATAACATTACTACATCGTCTTCCGTGCTTTAAAAAGCAAGTTTCATTATATCGCCGATAGTGATCAATCAGTAAATAACAATTATTGTTAAACAGTACGTAAGTCAGTAAATTGGTGGCTTGGAACTTGTAGGGTAAACTAGGTTTATAAATTATTAAAGTTATAAGTGCGTCTTGTGTCATTTTGAGTAATGTCATGACATTGGTGAATTAATTTCTCATCTATAAACGTATTTTCTTTATTTTTCAGGTAAGCACAAATGGATGAACGTTTTGGTAAAAATTGTCTTTAAGTACAGTAAGTTTGTGTCGACTAAGGCCTAATTGCCCTAAATAAGCGTAGGCTTGAGCCCCTCGGTGGGGACGTATATGAGCTGTTGACGAATTGACAGTAAGTTTAATGTAATAAACTAAAAACAAGCAGCCTCCGTGGGCGAGTGGTCGAGATTTCGATTCCCGGTGGGGACACTGTCAAGCAAAAATCTCTTTGTGAGACTTTCCCCAGTTTGGTTTGGACATTGCAGGCTGAATCACCTGGTTGTCCGGAAAGAAAGATGATTCCGTGCTTCGGAAGGCGCGTTAAGCCGTTGGTCCCGGCTATTATCTAGTCGTTACACGAGCCAAGTCAGTGACCTTTGGCGGCTCTATAACACTGCTAAAGAAGAACTACAAGAAGAATTGACGGCCCCGTAGCCCAGGTAGTAGTGTATCTGCCTCCGACGCACAGGGTCGCAGGTTCGAATCCCGCCCAGGGCAAACATTCGTGTGATGAGCACTTGTGTTTGCCTTGTGACGTGTGTAGACGAGTTCAAATTTTGTATTTTTTTTTATAACAATAACGGAAATTATAGAGATAACATTTTAATTTATACTTCGTGAGTTTTATTTCATTATGGACTCCCAAAGCTTTTCATCATCATCAACAGCCCGTTACAGTCCACTGTTGGACTAAGAGCCTTTGCCATAATCTCCACGCTTGGCAGGCGGGTTGGAGATCGCAGATTAAAAGGTTACTGTATCAGAGAGCGCTGCTGCCCGTTCCCTGTTCAATGCGTGGTCCCTAAGTCGCTTTTTACGACACCCACGGGAAGAGTAGGGGTCGGTGACAAATGTATTCTACTCTGCCGTCACCACACGGCTTTTAGTCTTAATTTATTATTAAAGAAATTAAGAAATGTCCATTTGCAAATAACTGCAAAAGAAATTATAGAGCTGATATTTATTATAATTCAAGAGCATTATTACATAAAGTTAAAAACTATAAGCTGCGAAGAAAAGTCTAATACTTACTTGTTTTTTTTCTGAATAAGTAAGAAACAGCTGATTGTACTAGAGTTGGTTGGAAAACTGTGATTGTAACGAAACTGTGAGGTCTTTTTATACTAACAGTGTCAGTTGCGTGATATCGATCATTGACGACAGGAAAAATCAATGAAAAGCTATGGAAATTTCTCAATACAGTATGCTGTATTTTTTTCCAATAATGTAAAAAATAAATCATGCTTCGTCATTAATGTTGACTGGAAAAATAAGTGATTCGGATTATTCAACGAGAACAGCCTAGCGCGGGCTTATTCCAAAGCCGCTATATTTTTAAATTGCTGTTTTATATTATTTACACATTTTAAATACCGCTTCGGCCGCCTACGTAACCGCAGTTTCGTAACCGGTTTCGATGAAGGAAATTTTATTCCTTGTACGTAACTGGTTTCGACGGAGGAATTTTTCTTCTTTTTACGAAACCGCATATCTAACAGGCATGAACCATCGACGAAAAAAGAGTTGTTTTAGAAATAAGTTTGACGCATCTGTGGCCGGATAAAGTTTTTTTTTAAAACTGGTTTTGCCCGGATAGGTCTCAGTTATGTTTGATAAAATTATGTGCAGCTTTTTTTCGTACTTACCGTGTATTTTTATTGATTTAAATAGTATTTACGATAAAGTAATAGAACACCATTTACTTAATTTACAAACGACCATAAATGAACGTAATCATCTAACATTGAATCATTATTGCACCATCAGTATTGCACCAGTTTCTTATAGAAGGCTTTCTTTAATTACAAAGTAAAAAACCATTGTTCTTTTAAATTTTCCGACTGCTTGGAAGATTTGAATAAATTAGCGATAGTTATTATAAAGTGATTCATTTCCTTACAAGACAATACCGCGAATCTCAATGTTGTGTTGTGACCTTAAACTGGAAATAAGGACACGCCTTAATAGCCAATGTTCGTGTTATAACGGCCAGGACCGAATCTAGAAAGGGCCTTGCGGGGTCTCAGTAGTAGGGACCGGTAGGGTTGTAAGAAAAGAAGGCGCAAATTGTATTTTAATATAATTCCGTCATGCAAATTTACCCCCATATATTTTTAACGCTTGGAGCACTATTACTGATTAATAAATAGGTAGTTTGTTTGTTTTTTTGTTTTTTTATTTATTTATGATACAAAAAATACATACAATTAAAATAAAAGCATCATTAAACCATTGTAGGTTTGTCTTGATGCCAGATTCGATTGACTTTTTGCACTTCTTGCAAAAAGTCAATTTGCATATCCTAATTTGAGCTTATAACAATGCGGTTAAAATAACAATTCGACGGGCTTGTGCGAACATTACTTAAATTTTGTATGGTTTTACGCTGTGTTTTTTTTTATCTGCGGCCATACGAGATTCGAATGCAGTTCGCACAATCCCATCGAATTGTTATTTCAGTCGCATTGTAGATTGCTTTATAGTTTGCGGAAGGTACTCAAAGGCCCTTGGTCCCTAAGTCCGGGCTTGTTATAAAGAAAGGTTTCCTCTGAGATCTGAGTAGGAATTGAACTAGTGACATAATTAGTGTTCTAGTCTACGGTCGCTTCTTGTCTGCACTGTAATTATTCTCTTCGTCAATGTACCAATATATTGCTCCATCGCTAGACACAGAGCTTTAAAAATTACTTACCTACTACTTACTAATGCGGCTCAGGGACCTAAAGTGAGTCTTGGCCTCTGACACGAGATTGCGCCATTTGTTCCGGTCCTGCGCTTTAAAAATTAACAAATTAAAATTATTTGTTCGTTCATTTAAAAAATTACATCTGTTTGAAAGTCTACATACACCACAACATTTATTGTGCATGAAAATGCATTTGTCCCTTTTAAAGCTTCAAGTTACTCTAACCTAGTTCTTTTTCTAAATGATTACTGAAATAAACTCCGTAAATTTTATTTTTTTGCCGCTAGCAATATTTCGGGCATGCTTCGGCAAATACTATCCCCAGAGCGCAGAAGATATAATTTATGAAAACGGTGCTGATTCCCAATTTATTCCGGGCAAGTTTGTTCCTCCGGGAGAAAACCACGCCGTGTGACCTGGCGCCAGGCTCGATACATTTTACAATACCTGGGAGAGCTGGATGTATCGATATTACTCCTTTTTTATGCCTGGAAACGTGAGCATTTCATTTTTGCTGGTAGACATGACTCTTTTTTAAAACATATCGCCCGCTACGTACTTTTTTTCACACATCCTTGCTATTTATTTTTACGATTAAATATGAGTTTTTTTTTTAGAATATGGCTTTTTTAGAATATATGATAACAATTAATAAAAGACTTTTTGATGTCCAATTTTCAATTCTTTTTTATGATTTTTTAAGCATCCGCCATATTTATTTTTATAACAATAATAGGACACTTTATAGTACACCCATTCTTTAAATTTTTGCTAAGTATCTATTTATAGGAATACATTTTCAATTTTTTTTTTCTTTATTCTTTGTCCTATTCCCATGGGATCTTACACAACGTGATCGTAGCCGGGGGCGGACAGCTAGTTTACCACACATACATAACCATAATTTCCTAAGGGGTACGAGCCTTCTACTCCCCCGCAAGTCCGCGCCCGCTATAATACCACTCTGGTAGCGATTTTAATTATTTACCTACCTAACTATCATTCAAAATGATTTCGTTTTTCTTTTGTCATTTAATATTTTTAGTTTCCCTACCTTTTAAACTTGACACTGGCACAACGTTAACTAGTGCCACGAACAAAAAAAAAAAAGTCTGTCAAAAAAAAACATACATAACATAGGTAGAGTCACGTGTGACACATCAAAGTACCTTGGCCGACGACTCCTTTTTGCCCTGTAGCTCTGAGACGAAACTCCAATAATTTTTGGTTGTATATACTTTATAGTCTATTTTAATTAAGTGTACGTCAATTGCTAAAAAATACGATAAAATTCAAGCCGCGCTCTTGAAGAATGGCTGAAGTAGCCGAATCGCGCTAATAGGCAAAGTCAAGTTGTCAAATAGCGCCAGATAGCAAAAAGACCAAGTTGGCGAATCGCGCCGTTTTGCGAAACGATCAAGTTGGTGAAACGCGTCAAGTTCCTAAAACTTTAGTGAAGGTTAATGAGCACTAAAGCCATCCCCAGGCAACAATTTTTAAAACCAATGTCAGTTTTCAGGTAAAATACTTTTTTAGGTACCACGTAATTTCGTATTAACAAGTTTCTTTGTAGCAATCGTCGATAAACTCGAGGGAAATCAAGTAAACAAGCAGCAAAGAAACAATATTGACGAAGTTCCCCCGTCCGTGCCAGATGGCGCAAATAGTTGTGCGTGCGCCGGTTGTTCTGAAATGTTCTGACAAGTTGCTGCGTCGGATTAGGTTTAGTTAATCTGGCTAATATTGTTTTGACAGCCTACTTGGTCAAGCAGACCCCACGTAGCCCTTGATTCGGTAGTTTTAAAGTCGATTCCTGGGGGACACTGACACAACAAAACTAGGTACTAGGTCAAGTACGTTATCTTCTAAGTAGTCGTGACTTCAGGGATTCGAATCTAGAACCGTAGCTAAAGCCAAAGTTGTAACCACTACACCACAAAGGCTGTTTATAATGTTTATAAAAATTTAAGGACTTATGAACACACTTCAATAAAAGCGTCGGTGGTCTAGTAGCCGTCCGGGAGACGCGGGTTCGATCCCCACCACGTATCAATGTGTTTTTGAATTTCGAGTTCATATGTACGTTTATTCAACGATCTTACGGTGAAGGAAAAAATCGTGATGAACCCTGCACACTCACACACACTTGTGTGTGAAGTCGGTCAACCCGTACTGGGCCAGCGTGGTCGACTAAGGCCTGATCGCCCTAATTCAGGGTAGGCTCGAGCCCATCTGTTGGTACGTATATGAGCTGTTGATAATTAATAAACACACTTTAGTCCTTTTTAAATGTTTATTTTCATTTATTATATAAATATTCCGCCGTGTGGTGACGGCAGAGTAGAATACATTTGTCACCAATCCCTACTCTTCCCGTGGGTGTCGTAAGAGGCGACTTAGGGACTACAAATTGAACAGGGAACGGGCAGCAGCGCTCTCTGATACAGTAACCTTTTAATCTGCGATCTCCAACCCGCCTGCCAAGCGTGGAGATTATGACAAAACCCTCCACTTAAGTGGAGGAGGCTCATAGTCCAGCAGTGGACTGTAACGGGCCGTTGATGTTGATGATTATATAAATAAAAACAACCAGGAAACAGCTGTCCCGTAAATGTAGAAAAATTAAGAACTTAATAAAAGAAAATTGTTCCCCAGTTAAGTTTAATTAAGCAGGATAGGCTAAGCCCAAGTTTTATCTTGGCGAAGGAATCTTTCTGATCCCTCTACTTAATCTTGAAGTTTGTTTAATTTGTTCGTAGATAAACTTTGGTTTACTAACAGATATTTTAGCCGGAGCGGTCTGAGTCGATCAATCTACTTTATGATTAACTGAATAGGGGATCGTACTACTTTTTTAAAATTTTATAAATCCAAACTTATTAGTTTCTGCTATCGAACACTAAATAAATTTTGGCTCTATCTTTTAAATTGACCGAGTTATAAAGGTATGAAATTCAAGATTAGACAGAGAGGCACGTACCCACTTGTGACGTCATTTGTTAGTAACGCCATATAATCTCCATACAAAAAATCGTTTTTGAAAGAGACAAACATATTGAAACTTTAAAAAACATCACCGTAAATTCGTTTTTCAACCGATTCTGTTTTTTTCTTCGCGAATCGTCTGCTACTAATCTATATTTAAAAATAATTCATAAAATATGGTGGAATAGCCGATCCCCTATTGTATCGTTTATTTCAGAAAATATTGACCAATATCAGCCACAGTTCATATAGGTCCCCAACAAGGGGTTCGAGTCTGTTTATTTATTCAATTTCAAACAATCAATCAATCAGCCTATTGCAGTCCACTGCTGGACGTAGGCCACGCCAAAGCGCAAGATCACCCGCTTTCTTCATCCAGCCACCACCAGCGACCTTCCGCAGGTCATCAGTCCACCTGCGGGGGCGTCCCACACTACGTTTTTCGAGACGTGGTCTCCATTCGAGAACCCGTCTGCTCCAACGCTCATCGGTTCTGCGACAGACGTTGCTAGCCTACTGCCCACAGCTTGCTACACTTCTGGACGATATCAACTACCTTGGTCCTCTGCAGGATGATTTCGTTTCGTAATATATTACATATAAAATATGAATATAAACAATAGCTTTCTAGCTTCCGAAGATTCTCCAAATAGATAATTATTTCACCAGAAAAAAAGGTGCATTCTTTCCTTCTACGTTCAGATCAAGTAAGAAGACACGTGTGTTTAAAGTTTTTACTTTGATTTTTTCAGCAAATACTTTTGTATTTGTTATATCAGTGCCCACTGAGCAAAAGACTTCATAATACTACGCCAGTATTATAGTACTCTGTGATAATACGACCATTCATGTACGAGTATCCGCCCTGTTCTTCCTAACACACACAAACATCTATTAAGTTAAGCTAATAGGTTTAATTGCACATCCCACGTTCGTTTTACAACAACGTGAGTTGTTACGATTTGAACAGGAAATATCTTTACTGTTGACAAAAAGAGAACAGTGTTATTAACTCATAGTACAGTACAATTAATACTTTGACTCCCTTAAGAAAATATTTAACTTCAAAGAAATATTTGAAAACCTATTTTCGTATTTTACCTTCAACTGACTTTTCGTCCGTTTTTATAGCCACACAGATTTATTTCAAATACCCAGTTCATTTCCTGAAGGCTCTTTCCAGTAGAAATATTACTTTGACGACGAAATGAAATATAAAGACATTTTCTTTTTATCGTTGTTTCAAGCAAAGAATTTGTAGGAAAGATCAAAGAAGGCTTGAGTTTTGATGTCAATGTGTGAATAATACAATATAATATGTGAGGACATCTACACACACGATCCCAAACTAAGCAGAGCGTATAAGACAGCTGATATAAATTACATAAATAGATAAATACAAGATTAATGGGCTGAATGTACTCTACAATTATATAGTAACCTTTTACTAACTATAGCGTGACACGGACTTAACAGCTCGACATAACCGCTTAACGGAACCTATATTAAACAGACGTTATCTGTAGCAAAAAATATAATCTGTATTCAACTGTTTTCAATCATTATTTCGAATGCTTTTACATTAGAAATTTCGATTTACTACTTACTTGCGTCGGCTGAATTTGAACTGCGTCCAACCAAACTATCATTTTGTAGTAAGAATGCAGCCTGTTTGTAGCCTTGTATAGTCGGCCAAGAAAGCAGTTTACCATTCTTGATTAAAATTTCGATAAGGTACTACTACACTACCGACACTACTACTGCAAAAATCTCTTACCACAATAATAAAAATAATAATAATCACAAGAATAATAATCTATCTCCACTTGGATATCTACGGCTGGCTGGATTGGAAATGGAAAGCTAGAATTCTGAAGTTTGGAATACCGATTGGATATTATTTGAAGAATGCACTCCTATATAAGCCTTTTTCAGCAATTTCTGCGCTTTCACTAGAAGCAGTTGGAATTCTAAAAAGCCTTGTCCCGGGGTCCAGCTGAGCCCTCTTAAGGGCCCCGGAGACGGTCAAACGGTTTGATTCAAACACGTAAAGTTTGGTTTGAATCAAACCATTTTGATCGTTTACAAAGGTGGTTTGAACGGTTTGTCAAACATTTACGTGTTTGAAGCATGTTTGATGCAATTTCATTTTTTTGTTGTGTTTGACGCGTCAGAAGTCTAATTACTAGAGCGTATAGAATCAGACTGCGCAGAGCCGCACAAACCGTTCAAACCGACCTCAAATGGTTTGATCAAACACGTAAGGTTTGAGTCAGACCACTTGACCGTCTCCGGGGCCCTTTATAAAGACCAAACCGCCGCCGCGTCGTGACCATGCCACCTACGGACTACTACATTCTCCAGCTTCGAATCTCAAATTTAAATTTAGAGCTTAGCTCTCTCGGTTATTTTGTAAATATCGCATTTTCCCTTTTATTTTTACGCGACAATTATTGTAATAGGTACGACGGATTGTGCTAAATAGGGATAAATCCGAATCGATAGGTTAAACCCTACCCAAGGGAAAATCCTGCCAATCGAATATAGATAGATAAAGCCCGTTCTGGAATATTTCAGACGAGTTGGCTGAGCCTGTCGACAACATCCTAATTGGCAAACCGGATTAAGCTGACAATTCAATTTAGTTCAGTTTGGAGGGTAGGTGTTTGACGGGCAGATAACAAAATGCTGGCTTTCTTGTTTCAGGGGAAATCCAATGATTTTCGGTAATTAACTCGTGTAGAGTAAATTAATCTTCAAAGATAACTTTGTTTGGTCTTTTGCTACAAAATTGGGAGAGTTTAATAAAGTATTATTAATATTTTATTTAAAGGAATTCATCGTAGAAATAGGGAATAATTTAATTCGATGTCTAAAAGGGTCTTTTTTTAAGGAACCTAGAATTACCTGGACGACGAAACTAAAGCATTTACAAAATTAATAAAAATAAAAGTGTATATTGTGTTTATATTTCAAAAGAATATTCATTCTTTTTTTTTGAAGCTATGACAAAAATTTGTAAAAAATATTTTTTTCGATTCCGCAGTAACAAGATCTTTTTACGAAAAAAAGTTGCTTGTCCGGTGATATTTAATTAGGTACTTAGTAAAAATATATTTAAATATCTAAGTAATAGATATGACCACGTTATGACGATATAGAGAAACATGTCTCCAGTTGTGCAAAAGGGTAGCTAGAAGGAAAGGAAGTATATAGGTAGCTAAATTGAATCATCATGCCTTCTTTGTTCTTTAAAGCTATCAAATTCAACTCTATTACACAAAAGCTAAAGTACAATTTCTACTGCTTCATTTTATTCAAAACAACAGGTATCGTTGAGTAGCCTATTCTCTTTAATTACATCGGAGAATATTAAATCAAGCGGCCAGTACCTTTTAAATGTACCACTTTGAACAATTCAAGTTGAAACTTGCGATGCTTCTATAAAATTCGCATTCCAAAGCTCGCTGTGGAAGACAAAAGAGTTAGAACTTGGTAACAAGAGTAGCGTTGTAAATAAATTGCAGTGTTTGTCGAAGTTTTGTAACGAGGGGAGGCTGAGGCTGTGTTGTTGGAAGTTGAAACATTAATGTGGAAGCACCACGAGCGCTCAGATGTGTTGTTCGCGAAATAGAAAGCCGGGATGTAGGAAATGTTTTAAGGATTAAATAAATTTGTTATGCATAAATTTGTAGATAAGTACTACGTTTCGGGTTACCTAAATCACGTTACTCTTATAATAATATTAAGCTAAAACTTTTAAGAATATACAAGTACAACCGCTTTGAATTACATTGAACGAAATAAAAAATAGAAATTATTTTCATCGCCAATGTGGTCTATGCTTATAAATATTCAAGAAATTCTCATCAATCAACGGCCCGTTACAGTCCACTGCTGGAGTATGAGCCTCCGCCACTTGAGTGGAGGGTTTTGCATTAATCTCCACGCTTGGCAGGCGGGTTGGAGATCGCAGATTAAAAGGTTACTGTATCAGAGAGCGCTGCTGCCCGTTCCCTGTTCAATGTGTAGTCCCTAAGGCGCCTCTTACGACACCCACGGGAAGAGTAGGGGTTGGTGACAAATGTATTCTACTCTGCCGTGACCACACGGCTCAAGAAAAAAAAAACACTTTATTTTCAAAACAATGAAATTCTAGTTATTAAAAAATACTTCATCTTCATCCTTTATTAGGCATTCTATGTATACGGTGGGTGCTTCTGACGGTTCCATAAAAGCACTTTGGCTGCGTAAAGATTTTAAAAAGAGTAACCGGGACATAAATTCCAAAAAAAAAAACGTGGTTTCATCTTCCCAATGTAGGGAAGGTGTACGTTCTTGGCTGTTTTCCACAAATAATAATAAAAAAAAAAATAACCAAAACTAGACGTAGACGAGCTGTTAACAAAAACATAAATATTTATTTTGTGCTCCACAGTTTTATGAATATTTAAGTACTACACGAATTCAATCCATTTAAGTGTCATTTACAGCATCCATTACTTAGAATTAAGAAAAGATACTTGCAATAAACTCTCATGAATGTATTAATAGACCCTTTACTAAATTACTTTTTGACTGAACGAGCGCGAAACGCGAACGAAACTCCGTTTTAGCTTGTCCGCTCCGTTTGAGGATGTCTGGAGGATGTCCGGCTGTTCTGCTCTTCAGGTCGCATTTCTCAACCGATTCCCATGAAATTTTGTGAGCAGGTTTGATAAATTATAGATTTTTTGTCGATGTAACTTTTCAAAATGGCGGAGATTCAGGCGGATTGAAAACTTAAAAATTCGTAAATCAGCCTTTTCGAAGAAAAACAACCTCGCAGGTCACAGGGCCACTGGTATAGTTGGTTTATATTTAGTTGCTATATATGAAACCCCTACTACTCCCGTGGGTGTCGTAAGAGGCGACTTAGGGACTACACATTGAACAGGGAACGGGCAGCAGCGCTCTCTGATACAGTCATTGGCGATCTCTAACCCGCCTGCCAAGCGTGGAAATCATGGCAAAATCCTCCACTTAAGTGGAAGAGGCTCATAGTCCAGCAGTGGACTGTAACGGACCGTTGATTTTATTTGATATATGAAAGAAGATTTGGCCATGTGAACAGGATGGATCACTTTTCAAGGTAAAAAAAAAATTCCGTACTTTATGAATGAAAATGAAAAATGAATTTATTTGCCATAAATGATCAATATACCTAAACTACAAACCATATTTCAAATTCATATCGTGTCATTCCAAACATGCGGGCTTGTTTTTTACTCCATTTACTAAGTGACACATCTAACAAGATCACTGCACCGAATACGATTTATATTGAACCGTGGACAATGGCCGGTTTCAGTAAAAATTCAGCTGCAAAAACTGGCCATTTACGTTTCGCCTAGCGCAACCTTTTATAACAAAAACGCCAGCCAAGCGGGTGCTAATGAAAATTAAATGAGCCATTTCGTAAGCTTAGAAAACAACACTGTAAAGAATTTTGGACAAAAAGTATGATCAACACTATAACAAAGTTGTGAATTCGAAATAAGTATATTTTAGGCCATTTTTGACGTCAAAAATCGCTATTAAAACTTTCTTAGTAATTTTTCAAAATTTTCTTCAACTTATCATAAATTTTATTTAATCATTCTATAAGAAAAGTATAAAAGATACGATACGATATTATTTTAAATCTTCAGTTTTTGTAACAGAGTTCCATCTAAGAGCAATATACCAACCAACGAACCAATGGACCAACTAACCGACCAACCAAACACTTTCCGACCACCGACCATTTTTTATCATGAATTCACCCACATTAAGTTAATATTCCTGAGACATTAAAATACGAATTTCACCAAAACGTACTTTGATCGTTTTTATTCACTGAATGTGACCTGTGATATGACGCCTATTTTCTTCTTCTTTGCGTGTCGATGACAAATGAAATATTTCTGGCCCCGAACTTCCACCAACCAATTTGACGGCACTTGCTGCGAACAGGACACTAAATGAGCCACAGACTGCACCGCTCCACACACACAGTCGCCAGTCGCCTTGTTGTTTTTACGGTTTCAAACCAATTATTGGCAAAACTCTTGATACAAATAAGTCGATAGTGGAAATTACTTTAATAATTCAGGAAATTACTTTCAAGTTCGACCGTCCTTTTCACTTTTTAAAGATGATATTAGGGACAGGAGAAAAACATCTTAATATTAGAGCTGTCAAACATTGAATTTGAACCTTATGTAAGCGTCGAATTCACAATTTTAGAGCGCACACGTCGACTTGACAATTTCTTATTTTGACAGTGTATTTCAAGTTATTGTTCATTTGCGTATCTCCTTCTCTCTTTCATTACTCATTGAATCGAAAAGGATAGATGCAGTTTAAATTTAGAAGTACAGCGTAACCTCCCGAATTACCGTCTTTTGTTAAAGCCTTGTCAGAGACGTCACAAAGCGTGTCATGCAAGAATTCAGGCTTGTTTCTAGGACGCGATCAATCATCGCGATACCGAGTGACATTGTTTATGGCCTCCGGAATGATTCGGTGGATTTTTTATCCAGACTTTACAGTAAAAATAGCAGTTAACAGCTGTAGTAGTACTCGCAGTACAAACAGATATTCTTGTCAGTAAATTCCTTAAGGTATGTATCCAGGGCC
Organism: Carpatolechia fugitivella; assembly: GCA_951230895.1. Lineage (NCBI taxonomy): Eukaryota > Metazoa > Arthropoda > Insecta > Lepidoptera > Gelechiidae > Carpatolechia > Carpatolechia fugitivella. The sequence continues at coordinate 3,320,037 of OX579664.1, forward strand.
GTTTGAAAACTATGAAGTTTGTTTATTTATCATACTTACCGGTATGATTTATACCTCTACAAAATCCTATTTCTTTTAAATAGAATAAATGCCAAGGAAAACGTCATAAGTTTCGAGTAATCTGAAATAAATTACTTCTTCTTCAGTAGCAATGTTACGAGCAGACTGAAACCATCGAAACATTCTCAGGCGAGTTCTTGAGCGTCGGTGGTCTAGTGACGCGGGTTCGGTCCACTCCCCACCACGTACCAATGTGTTTTCGAATTTCGAATTCATATGTACCTACTCGTTTATTCGACGCTCTTACGGTGAAGGAAAACATCGTGATGAAACCTGTACAACACTCCTGCGAAGAAATTCAAAGGTTGTGTGTGAAGACGACCAACCCGCGCTGGGTCAGCGTGGTCGACTAAGGCCTAATCGCTTTAAATCAGGGTAGGCTCGAGCCCCACGGTGGAGACATAATATATGAGCTGTTGATGAATGACTTGGTCACAGTAACTGCATTCCGTTACGTGACGCCACATCTTTAATGTGGCTCTTATCCTCTTTATTGCAGATGTATAGAAGATTTGTCTCCGTTTCAAAATGCTTTCGTTTGTGATGTCCAAAGGTTGTCCGGCTGTTTTCGTCTACAGATCGCATTTAATACTTCACTTAGTATCTTTAAGAGTCGATTATTTAAATCTCTAGAAAAACCTTAGATTTAAAAAGTATGTTTAAAAAAGTGATCTCATTTTACTTTTCAGCTAACAATAGTTTTATTTCTATATTAATAAGCATGTTGTGGCACCTAAAGGTAGTGAATTTGTACTTACCACATTCTTTGTTATTAGTTTAGTGTAAGATTTAAAATGTAACTACCACTAGTTGTCGTTAGTAAATTATTAAATTTCTCAACCAATTTTCATGAAATTTTGTAAACAAGTTCTATAAGATTAGGTATATCGACATTTTTTGCCGATTCAAATATAAAAAAAAAACCTTTTTCAGCTATTTAAGAACTTGCGAAGTCTACAGTTCACAGAGCCACTAGTAGGAATTACACTTTACCTGGTAACCCTATCCAATTGCGGAAGGTCATACGAGGCTACATCCCTCCCCCCTTCACGCCCCTGGGACCCTAACCCCACGCAGTGTGCATAATCATCATGACAAATGTGTGAGTTATAGGTACATTATAAGTGAGCGAATCGGGACGACAAGGACACACGATAGGTTGGGGAATGGTAGATATTAAACCTAGACGAAGGTCACTTGCCAACATCCGGTAATGGCGGATCATGTTTTCGTTTTAAATCTTCAATTACACATTGGTACACGTTGCAGGGTTCGAACCTGCACCTCCCGTACGGAATGCAGCTGGCTTAGCCACTACACCACTGACGCTCATAAACTTAACCCTTAAATGCGCGAGTTTTTATTTTTTTATAATACTTAGTAATTGAGCTTGTTTTTGGTCCAAAAAAATATAATCTTCGTTTTTTTTTAAATGCTGTTAATTAAAAAAAAAAACAGTTTACTTATTTGTTATCAATAGGACATATTTTGTAAGTATTTTTTTATTATTATTTAAATTTGGAATTCCATTTCTGACTTCATTTTAGCGGCAAATTCTACCTGCCTTAAAAAACGTTTTTTTTTGTACTAGGAAGATCACCAAAGCTAATACAAACAAAAAAAAATAAAAAAAATAAAAAATAATAAATATAAAGTGGAACAGGGTTAAGTCCCATAGTTTATTCGACACCCACGAGAAGATAAATGGCAGAGCCCTATTCCTAACCCGGGAGCCATACAGCGATCTCTACTCATTTACAACACAAATGATGTAGTCATACGTGGACGATGATGGTGTGAAATAGGTCAACATGTCGCATGCTGGTCGATTGGAGGGGTCAGACAACGTGTGTAACCTTCAACTATATTATCATACTTAACATGTTACCTGTCAATTGCTACCACTTTTTACCCGACTGCTTCTGAAGGAGGGTTATGTTTTTCGAGTGTATGTATGTATATATGTATATTTCTGGGTCACGCTCTACAGCCTAAACGGCTTGATGGATTTTAGCTAAAGAGGTGTAGTTAGATTTGTCTTACTTGTGAGAGTGACACTAGGTATATACAAATTAAAAAACAAAACTGAGTTGGCCGATTTTTGGCGCCGAAACATAGACTTTAAACATTTTATCTCTCCAAAACCTATCGAGTGGGGTATCAAAATAAAGGGCTTTAATGGTTTTCAGAAATATGTTTAAATGTAATTTGGAATGAGAAATGCTAAATAACATCAAAAATTTCAACGTTTTAAATTGAATTACCTATATAATGTGTGGAAGAGACACAATAATATACCGATATTAGCCATTCATTACAAAATTAAAAAGATTAAAATAAAATAAATTACAAAAAACTACTTATTTGCATCTTTTCAGTTCATTTATTAATTAAGTTTGAAAGTTTAAAATTTTCACGCAGTCGGGTTTTTTGTTTATAAATATATTTTTTTAATTAAGGCTAAAGCTGAGGGGTTTGTGAGGTTGGTTTTCGACTAATTAATAACAAGTCACACGATGAATAAGATGAAGGCACGTGCTCATAAGAAATATTATGACCTCATTGATTGGTTCCGCATTTGTTTTTATGTATTTGTTCCCTGGTTTTTACTTTTATTGAGTTTTTTATATAAAACAACCTAAACACTTTTACGTTTCAATTATTATTAATATACCAATTTAACACTATATTTTATGGAGTAACCAGAGAATTCTTTTCTTCTTCAAAAGGCGAGTATACAGGGCTCTCAAAGGCTGGCAACGCGTTGTCAACCCCCCTGGTGTTGCAAATGTCCATGGGCGACGATGACCACTTACCATCACTATGGCTCGTCCGTTCGTTTGCCTGCTTAATAAAAAAAAAAAGAATTACAGAATCCGAGCGTTTGAAAAGTTGTACACAAAAACGACAACTGCCTATTAGTTTATAATATTGTTGTTATTTTATATACTGAGTTTTTTCGTATGCGGTATAGAGATACTGCAGGAAGCAGCAACAAGTTACAAGTAACAAGTTACAATTTTAAATACATTGCGTAGCTAATTCGCCTAAACTGTAAGCCCTTATCTCATCCGTTTTATCTCATTGTCTACGCAATGTACATCGAATTGTACTTGTAATTTGTAACTTGTAGCTTCGTGAAACGGGGCCCAGGTCTTAACTTCAAATAAAAACTATTACCTTTGCCCTACAAAACCAATCCACCATAGCCGACGTATACATAGGTAACTATCGTATTTTTCCCCAAACTTCGATCCAACTGCAAAGTGGAAACATTTTTATTCCCCGACATGAAAGTAAACAATGAGAGCGGAACAAATACGAAACCAATATTGGACTATCACCGGTTCGTTCATAGGGCTGCCAATTTTACAAATTATAATTTACGGGAGACAACAGCCTCCATGGCCGAATGGTCGAGTTTTCGAGGCCCATTACGGAGGTTCCGGGTTCCGGGTCGGAACACTGTCAAGCAAAAATCTCTTTGTGAGACTGTCCCCAGTTTGGTTAGGACATTGCAGGCTGAATCGAAAAGAAAGATGATTCCGTGCTTCGGAAGGCACGTTAAGCCGTTAGTCCCGGCTACTATCTAGTCGTTACACGAGCCAAGTCAGTGGCCTTTGGCGGCTCTATATAACACTGACACCAAGGTTTGTGAGGTCGGTTGCCGACCTTACAACCCACACGATGATGATGCTGATGATGGAATAAAAAATAAATCGGTGAAGGAAAACATCGTGAGGAAACCTACACATTCCTGTGAAGTGCGATGTCAACCAGCCCGTACGGGGCCAGAGTGATCCACTAAAGACCTGATCGTCCTAATTGAGGGTAGGCCCCTCGATGGAAACGTATGAAAACTGCTGATGAGTAAAATCCGTATTCTTTAATAAGTAAAAGAAAAAGTAGAATAAAATAAAAGGTGCATTTTGAATCAGAATATCAGCGCTGTAAGCGCTCATAAAAACTTAAAACTGTTTATGTTTCTCACGCTAACAGTAAATAAGAACGCTAATGGCAGCACTCGCAGCACATCGCGGAACTGTTTATGTTTCGCACGCTAACAGTAAATAAGAACGCTAATGGTAGCACTCGCAGCACATCGCGGAACTGTTTATGTTTCGCGCGCTAACAGTAAATAAGAACGCTAATGGCAGCACTCGCAGCACATCGCGGAACTGTTTATGTTTCGCGCGCTAACAGTAAATAAGAATGCTAATGGCAGCACTTGCAGCACATCGCGGAACTGTTTATGTTTCGCACGCTAACAGTAAATAAGAACGCTAATGGCAGCACTCGCAGCACATCGCGGAACTGTTTATGTTTCGCACGCTAACAGTAAATAAGAACGCTAATGGCAGCACTCGCAACACATCGCGGAACTGTTTATGTTTCGCGCGCTAACAGTAAATAAGAATGCTAATGGCAGCACTCGCAGCACATCGCGGAACTGTTTATGTTTCGCGCGCTAACAGTAAATAAGAACGCTAATGGCAGCACTCGCAACACATCGCGGAACTGTTTATGTTTCGCGCGCTAACAGTAAATAAGAATGCTAATGGCAGCACTCGCAGCACATCGCGGAACTGTTTATGTTTCGCGCGCTAACAGTAAATAAGAACGCTAATGGCAGCACTTGCAGCACATCGCGGAACTGTTTATGTTTCGCGCGCTAACAGTAAATAAGAACGCTAATGGCAGCACTCGCGACACATCGCGGAACTGTTTATGTTTCGCGCGCTAACAGTAAATAAGAATGCTAATGGCAGCACTCGCAGCACATCGCGGAACTGTTTATGTTTCGCGCGCTAACAGTAAATAAGAACGCTAATAGCAGCACTCGCAACACATCGCGGAACTGTTTATGATTCGCGCGCTAACAGTAAATAAGAATGCTAATGGCAGCACTCGCAGCACATCGCGGAACTGTTTATGTTTTGCGCGCTAACAGTAAATAAGAACGCTAATGGCAGCACTCGCAGCACATCGCGGAATGTCAGACAAAGTTAAATCCACAAAATATTACCGTGAAATACGTCTTTTTAAAATGTGAAGCTATTAAAGTAAATAGTGGTGTCAATTCCCGCAGCGAAACTAACTTTAAATTTTATCTTAGTCTTTTTACTTTCTGACCCACGACGATGAAAAAGGACAGGAGATTGTCAACCGTTGTGAGCGCCAAATTTTATAGCGCAAATGTCAAGTTTTGACGTGTGCGATGTAATTTTAAACGGCATGTTTTAGGATCCTGCAATTGACTTTTGTGACATAAAATTTGACGTTTGTGTCATAAAATTTGACGTTCAAAAGAGCCGACAATCTCCTGTCCTTTTTCATGGTCGTGAGTCAGAAAGTGACAAGACTGATATAAAATTTAAATTTAGTTTCGCTGCGCGGAATTGAAACCAGTGTGTTTTTCTTACCATACGCGAGCAATATTACTTCCTAATTTAAGCCAATGACGTAGTTTTGTCACAATCACGTGACCAACCTGTCACGTTAAGAAAATCTAAGGCAAAAAATATGTTTTGATATGTTCAAGACATTTCACAACCCTACTTGTCAATGCAAACTGCCTGTTAGCCGCTGGTTGCAGTAGTGGTAGGAAATTGTTCCACTTACTGGAATAATCTGCACTGAGAACGATCTTATTGTGCTGTTATTTTTTGTGTAAGTTGTATTATATTATTATTCTTATCAAATATTATTGTTGTATGCAAGAATACTTTTTTATTTTTAAACAAGCTTAAAAAAATCAAGCAAATCAAGAAGTATAGCAAGCTGAAGTGCCAGCCACGTCTGTCGCAGAACCGATGAATTATTGGTGTTCATTATACAGGTTTTCATTATTTTTATTTCCAAGCTATTTCGTGACTTATCAGTAGGAATAAATACGAACAAACTGAAAACATACACAAAATCAAGTCCTTATCCTTATCCGCGCAAATGAATACAAACGCTGAAATACTAAAATCCAATTACAGTTGTAATAATCTCAGCTGGGGCAACGTATAAATCCTTATTACATAACAGAATATGACCCATTTTGTATTAAATTAGTATTTAAAAAGTAACATAGGTGTCTTCTTTCAAATATTTAATTTTTACACCAGCTGTCCGCCCGCTGCTCCGCTCACGTTATGGAAGATTTTCCCATGGGAAATAGATTTTTCACCATTGTAAGTATCCTATGTGTTATTCCAGGTGACAAACTATCTCCATTCTAAATTACATCCTAATTCGTTGAGTACTTTAAGCGCGAAGACGTAACAAACATCCAAATACACTTTCACATTTTTATTAAGTGTGATGTGATTTAATCCTATGAGTAATAATAATTCGTAGATTTGATCCCATTATATTACTTCATAATCATTTGACAAAAGTAGTCGCCGTTTTTTTTCTTTTTCATAAAAGAAGTGGCGAGATGACCTGGTCGACTTCGACGCGGACTGGTCGAACACAGCTACAAAACAGGAAGTCCGAATTAAGAAAGGGGAGGTCTTTGCCCTGCAGTAGGATACGATAGGCTCATAATAATAATAATTTTATAAAGTTGAACATGTGAGAAATAAGTGAGTGTGAGATTGAAGATCATAAATACCCTAGGTATGAACGATCGAAGTGTCATTCTTTTAATAGCAGCAGATAATGCGCAAACGTACATCAACAGATCATATACGTCCCCACCAAGGGGCTCGAGCTTACCCTGAATTAGGGCGATCAGGCCTTAGTTGACCACGCTGGCCCAGTGCGGGTTGGTCGACTTCACACACAACATTTGAATTTCTTCGCAGGGTGTGCAGGTTTCATCACGATGTTTTCAGCGTCGAATAAACGTACATAAGAATTCTAAATTTGAAAACATTGGTACGTGGTGGGGATCAAACCCGCGTCTCCCGGACGGGAGCCAGCGGCCCTAGCCACAAGACCACCGATGATCTCACGCACAAAGGTAGCAGAAAATAATTTTTGAACCGATTCTCATTTCAATAGTAGGACAATATTATGCGACCAGAAATTGTAGTTGGAACGCGAGCAAGTCGAGTGGGTTGAAAATGCTTCAGCATCGGATACCGCCACCGCCACTTGAAATATGGCAGAGTGCGCTTTATATGTTCGTTGTATTCAACGTCATAACGATATTTATAAAATTCTATTTTTAAAACCTTGCCGGTATAAACTCTACTGAATTTATAGTTGTCAACCTACAGCGGTTTGGGTACTTTTTTGTCCTATAGTTGTAAGACAAATCGGTCTTTTTGAAGATACCTTTATAAAGAAAAGATAGTTTGTATACGCCACGTGATGTAATACCCAAATAATCTGCTACAGTGACACAATAATATAACGAAAAATGAAAAACATGGTGTCAACCTCTGTGTTCTACGAGAGAGTCATATTTGTAGCCTCTGCTACGGCGTAGAAAGTATCTAGCAAATGCTACGATACAGAAAGCGTGCTTCTGCGTGTAGGTTAAAAAAAAAAGTGATGAGTTGTAACAATATTTTTTTCGTTATTTAGGAAAAGGCGTCTTTTATGTACAAAGTCTTTATTTTTAAAACACAACCTTTTTCACAAAGTTCAAGTCCACACTTTTTTTTTCTTCTTCCTAACTAATGGCGACACATCTTATACCTATAGACGTCCAGTGTCTCGTCAGGTCGTCGTCGTCGTTCTGTTTTTCTATATGTCTATCTGTCTGTCATCTCAATGGCCAGCACAAAGCTGTGCGAGGAGGCCGCAACAATAAGTTAGTCGTGTCACGTCATGTGCAAGGTGTTGTAAAATCAAGAAACATAGAAATGGTAAGTTAAACTGAGCAACTATTCTAAAACAGTTTTTTACATAATCTCCTCTTAAAATTCATACCAAGGTAAACATATCCAGAGCGTCGTCAGTGGTCTAGTGGTTAGGGCAGCTGCCTCCCGTCCGGGAGACGCGGGTTCGATCCCCACCACGTAGCAATGTGTTTTCGAATTTCGAATTCATATTTACGTTTATTCGACGCTCTTACGGTGAAGGAAAACATCGTGATGAAACCTGCACACTCCTGTGAAGAAATTCAAAGGTTGTGTGTGAAATCGACCAACTCGCACTGGGCAAGAAGGCTTAATCGCTCTAATTCAGGGTAGGCTCGAGCCCCTCGGTGGGGACGTATATAAGTTGTTGATGAAACATATCTAAATACTTCCTTCTAAGTATACTCCAGCATCTTACGCCTTTTGGCACGTTGTTTGAGAAGTGGTATGTAATTATCAGGATAGCGTATTACGGAAGCTCTTATCAACAAGCCGGTCGTTACCCGACCGAAGTTGGAAGCTCTCCAAAGCTCAGCAGGACGGTAAAATTACCAAATGGACTGTGAGAAGTTTGTCGTTGAGAGGGTAGCCACGGATGGTGGTTAAATTTTCAGACACATGAGTATCAAAGCGATGTATCCGCATCGTATAACATTTTTGTCATTTACGTAGACTTAAAAGAATAAAAGAATGATTGTGGTAATCAATCAGCCTATTGCAATCCACTGCTGGACGTAGGCCTCCTTAAGGGTACGCCAAAGCGCACGATCACCCGCTTTCCTCATCCAGCCACCACCAGCGACCTTCTTCAGGTCATCAGTCCACCTGGCAGGAGGCGTCCCACACTACGTTTCCCGAGACGTGGTCTCCATTCGAGAACCCGTCTCCAGCCCACTGTCACTTCAGCTTGCTACATGATTGTGGTAAAGGGGTTGACAATTTATGAGACATAGAAAATTAATATTTTCGTACATACGAGTAGCTACATTCCGACATTTAATATTAAAGACCAATAGAAAATTAGCCATTTTGGGAAAAGTTCTCTTTGAAGTTCGAGCATTATGTAGATCAGTGCAATCTGATATTCAGTTCAAACCAGGATAGGAATGGCGAAAAAAGAAAAACCCATAATATTGCAAAAGCTAATAAATTTAGCGTGAGCGTGACACATAATATATATAGCTCATTCTAATGCGATTTCCTTAAATCGCGTGAGTTAACAATGTTATTCGACCTCTTTAAATATCTTTTCTAATCTTTTTTTATAGTTACACAAATTGTACAATATCATATACTAGTGGTTCTGTGAGCTGTGGACCTCGCGGCTTTATATATCTAAAATTTTATTTGATTTATTTTTATCGGTTGAGAAATGTGACCAGCAGAAAAAACAGCCTCAGCGGTAAACCTTGTAAGCTGGTAACCCCCATAACTACATAAAATTTTTTTCAATTTCCAAAAATTGACTCGACAAAAAAATCTATATGACGCGGCGCGGCGGTGAAAGCATCAGAATGGAAAACTAAATGAAAAGTCTTTAATGTGGGCGAAATTGTGAATAGAGCCGAAAAGGATCGACGAAGCCTTGGGCATTGTACTGTGCGCGGGCGTCATAACTAGACTGCCCCTTCTAAATCGTCACACCGTGCTCTACGCACATCCACTTAAGAAATATTCCTGTGGTTCGCAAACTTATTCAATGATTCTCAAAGCCACCCAAGACTTCATCTATGAGCTAAATTATAACTCACGTACCAGTTCGGTCTGTGTATCTTATGCTGCGACATAAATATATTAAATAAACCTGCTCACAAAATTTCACGAGACTAGATAGAGAAGCGCGATCTGTAGAGGGGAACAAACAGACAGACAGATGGACAGACAGACATACAAAAGCAATTTTGGCCAAGCTAAAAAGGAGACGCTTCGCGCTCGCTCGGTCAGTCATATATCTATAGTACCTGTTACGTTATCTTTAAAAAGTAAAAATGAAATACGGTTTTTATAACACGAAGAGCTTTTATCGAGCTTAGCCGCGGTGTAATCGCACTGAAAGCTGCAGGCTGATTGCTTCTCTCGCGACACTGAGCGCTTGCCAACGTTGCATGCTGATTGGAAACGCTACGTGGAGCTAGAACGAATTATATTTAGATAGATAGATAAAACATTTATTATGGGTAACAGTACAGGCAGATTAGGCTTATAACTGAAAACAATAAAAATTGATTTAAATGTACCGAACCCATAAAAAGGCCCCAACTCAGCTTAATGCTATGGCCCGTTTAACGCGTCACAGCGCTGTTATTCTGTTGGTACCTATATGTGTGAGTACGCGCCTAAATGAAGATACTACGAAAGATAACAATATTTATGATCTTAGTCTTAACTACGTGGTTATTAGGGGTTGGTGATAGGGGGTGGGCTGTTGGGGGGGGTCAATTGGGTAGTTGGGGTCTGTCGGTTGAGATTGGTGGTGTAGATCGGTCAGGTTGGTGGTTTTGGTGGGGTTGGTCACCTTAAAGCCACCGTCACTGTACTCGTACCACCGTAAAATGCGAATTTTATACTCATTACTAACAAGTTATTTACGATTTATTGTACACAAGAAAATTACAAAACATAAAACATGAAGAAAGACGACACAACAGGTACTACTTACTTACTACTTATTTATAAAGAAATATCTTCCAGCAGACCCAACGGAAGAGACAAGATATATAAAGATATGCAGATAAAACGTGCACAATAACTTTATATAAAACTACTTAAATTATAGAAAAACCATTTACAAAACAATATATAATAATTAAATATAAATATATAGAATACCTAACCTATACCTACCTATAAAAACATACTTATAATATATACATACATCAAAGTCAAAGTCAAAATTTTTTATTCGAATTAAGATTTTTACAAATCATTTTTCGACGTCAAAGCTATCATGGATGGCACGTTCACTACCAGTGTACGCCCTCTATGGAGAAGAACGGCCAGAAGAAACTCCACAGGAATTGTATCTTTTGTACTTTTCTTTTAAATATATAAAGAATCATACATGAGTCATAATTACAATCTACTCCGTTGATTTGGAACCACAGTTGACCAGACGTTTTTATCATCTAAGTAATCATTTATCGTATAATAGGCCTTAGAACATAAAATAGTTTTAATTTTAGCTTTAAATTGGCTATCGGACAGATTTACAATATCATCTGGTATTTTATTATAGAAGCGAATACAGTTCCCCATGAATGAATTATTAACTGTGCACAGTCTAAACTTTGGGTGCGCTATTTTATTTTTATTTCTAGTATTTATATTATGTATATCAGAATTCTTAGGAAATAGCATTGTGTTCTTCCGGACATACAAGATGTTTTCAAATATGTACTGTGAGGATATCAATTTCTTTAAACAATTCCCTTAGGGAATCGCGACCACGCAATTCATATATGGAACGTATCGCCCTCTTCTGTAACACAAAGATGTTATTTATGTTAGCAGCTTGACCCCACAATAAAATTCCGTAGGACATAATGCTGTGAAAATAGCCGAAATATACAAGTCTGGCAGTAGCAACGTCAGTCAGTTGACGAATCTTTCTGACTGCGTATGCCGCCGAGCTGAGTCTTGCGGATAACGCATTTAAATGAGGGTCCCATTGTAACCTTGCGTCGATAGTGATCCCCAAGAAAACTGTTTCATTTACATATTGCAAATTTTCGTTATTCAAGACAATAGCTAAGTTGTTGTTCCTTACATTAGGCAATGAAAATTTTATACATTTTGTTTTCTTGGGATTCAACATTAAATTATTTGTCGTAAACCAATCATGGATCTGGGAAAGAGCGTCATTTACTTCTTTAATATCTTGATTATGTCTGCTAGCTTTGAAAATTAGAGAAGTATCATCAGCAAATAACACTATCCTAGATCGGTTTTGTACCATAAAAGGCAGGTCATTTATATATACTAAGAATAGGAACGGTCCAAGAATTGAGCCCTGTGGCACGCCGATTTTGACTTTAGATCCCAGTGACTTCGTGCTGTTTATTTGAACTCTTTGAATTCTATTTTCTAGATAGGAACTGATCAAATTTAGGGCTCCGTCTCTAACTCCATAATGTTTCAGCTTTATTAGCAGCGTCTCGTGATCGACGCAGTCGAAAGCTTTAGATAGGTCACAGAACACCCCAATAGCATCCTGCGACTCCTCCCAAGCCCCGTACACGTGATGTAGGAGAGCAACTGCAGCGTCGGTGGTCGAACGTCCCTTAGTAAATCCGAACTGTTGATTATGGAGTAGATGGTTCAGATTAAAATGAGACAGCATTTGATTAAGTATTATCCTTTCAAAAATTTTACTGAGTACCGGAAGTATAGACACTGGCCTAAAGTTACCGGGATCCTTTTTATCTCCTGACTTAAATAAAGGTATTATTTTACTATGTTTCATTAAATCTGGAAATACACCCTGATCAACACAAGAATTGAATAAAAATGCTAGGTAAGGTGCCAGAGTTTCGATTATAGAACTACACAACTTAACCGACATACCAAATAAGTCTTCAGTATCTTTTAGCTTTAATTCCTTAAAAGTTTTAATTACTACCTGCGGGTTTATATGCCTAAACTCAAACGCAGTTGGGCACCTTTGAACATTAGCATTCAGCAGATCGTGAGCAGAAGAAGGTGAGGAATTAAGCGGCTCTGTAGTTTTTAATGGAATGTTTGTGAAAAATGTTTCAAATTCTTGAGCAATATCTTCATCTGCAGTAATGATACCACTAACAGTATTTAATGAATGTCTGTTGTCGTATAGTTTAGCTTTTTCCGTTTCGCAGTTTATCACCTTCCAAATCGTCTTTACAACATTATCAGCCGAAACTATTTTGTTTTTAATATAGTTGGCCTTTGCTAATGCACAAACCTTTTTAAAAGTTTTTGAAAAAGTTCTAACATATTCAATGAAGATTTCACTATGGTTATACGCCTTTTCAGCATATAATTCGAATAACCTATCTCTACTAATGCGAATGCCCCTAGTAGCCCAGTCACTAAATCTGAATCTAGGCTTAATGTTAATTGTCTTAACTTTCAATATATCCTCTATATATAAAAATAAACAAATAACTAAATAAATAATCTACAATTAATTAGAGAGGGACAGATAATACTCCTTGACTCGTTTCTTAAACACAGTGATAGTTGGACTATCACGAACAGTGTACGGAAGAGAATTCCACAGCCTTGCCGCAGAACAGAAAAAGCTAGATTGATGAAGGGGAATCGAAAGAAGTGTTCTGGTGAGTGGTCTACAGGGCTTATCCTGAGGACGAGAGAAATTAAGTTAACTATGAAGACAATAGGAATAATGAAAAGAAAATTCTCACTATACCTATTGGTAGAATTTTTTGGTAGGAATATTGGGAACAATCCAACTTCAGGCACCATTGAGTATTAAAGTACGCACTTTTTAAATAAAGCACTGGCTAAATACGCACCAGTACTTTCATTTTTCAGAGCGACGATGTCGGTGGTCTAGTGGCTAGGGCCGCTGCCTCCCGTCCGGGAGACGCGGGTTCGATCCCCGCCACGTACCAATGTGTTTTCGAATTTAGAATTCATTTGTACGTTTATTTGACGCTCTTACGGTGAAGGAAAACACCGTGATGAAACCTGCACACTCCTGCGAAGAAATTCAAACGTTGTGTGTGAAGTCGACCAACCCGCACTGGGCCAGCGTGGTTGACTAAGGCCTGATCGCCCTAATGAATTAGGGCGATCAGGGTACGCTCGATCGATCGGTACGGGCGATCTGAAGGGTACGCTCGAGCCCCTACATAATGCACATCTGGTGTTCGATTTGTAGAGCTTCGTCTCTCTCGCACGTAGTCAACATCAACGGCCCGTTACAGTCCACTGGACTATGAGCCTCCTCCACTTAAGTGGAGGGTTTTGCCATAATCTCCACGCTTGGCAGGCGGGTTGGAGATCGCAGATTAAAAGGTTACTGTATCAGAGAGCGCTGCTGCCCGTTCCCTGTTCAATGTGTAGTCCCTAAGTCACCTCTTACGACACCCACGGGAAGAGTAGGGGTTGGTGACAAATGTATTCTACTCTGCCGTCACCACACGGCGTAGTAATATCTGATTACCTTCTTTCCAAAGCGCGACATGCATTATTTACTGCCGGAATCATACAAGATATAGCATGTAGGTTGTATTATAATACTGTGTGGGTATTATAATACAACCTTTAGATACAGCAAACAAATAACTAAAAACATTATATTCCTTACGAGCTTGCTCGGGCGTTCCTGCCCTCTGCCCCGTCTAAAGCAGCTTCTAAAATATGAATCCTGCAGCTTTGAGCCGACTCACCTTGCAAATTCGCAGACGTTCTGCTGAATAATATACGAATAAACAGCAGTTCAGCAGGATTCCCTATGGACTGTGTAGTATACCTGTCACAGAACTAATATAGTACCGTACAGAATGGCCACTCACCCCCTCCCGCCAATCGGCATTTCTTCACCCCGCCCGCAGTGACAGGTTGGATATCTGAATTTGTCTGATCAACTAGTTGGTTCCATGGGAACATATTATGGCTTTGTCAAGTTCCATTCTGCACAACTAGTTGGTCGGTTCAGTTGGTCGTAGTGGAAATACTGATAAAAAAAAATATTGACACTTGTAAGGAAGCATATTATAAAATATTGCGACTCTAACATATTCACCCAAGCACGTATTGTTTTAGTGGCAAATTAAACAAACCACTTTTCTTACTTTGCTCAGGCTATCACCATCTCAATTAAAACTTTGGTCGTTGTGCCACTCTTATGCCAAGGTTTTGCCAAGTCAGTGGTTTGAAAGCTTTTAAATGGAGTTGAACTAGTTGGCCCTATTCGTATAAAAATATTTGTTTTTATTTATTTATTTTACTTTATTATTTATTGTACACAGAAATATTACATTAAACACAAACAAAAAGTAAAACGGTACTGCTTATTTAGACGTGCACAATAAGTATTAATTTTTTATCTTTCCGGTGTTGGCTGGGCTCTTCTATTTGTCTTTAGAATTTTGGATATATAGGTACTCGTAGGTATCTGATACTTTTAAGACCCACTATTTCTTATTTCTGTGCACGAAACAAGAGATGCAGGTGCTCTAGAAAATGGATTTCATTCGTCTTCGCAGTACAATCTGAAAATGTATCCGCAATATTTGTTTCTCTTGCGATACAACGAAGTAGCAAAAATTGTAACTTGAAGATTGCTACTGGTATTTAAACAATTTAGCAGGTCCTTGTATTTGATATTTCGTTTTTGAAAGGGGCACATCTAAAATTAATTTTCCGGAGATTACAAATCTTTTAAACAATATTATTTTTACGTTGGCATTATATAGGTATATGGCAATTACATTTTTAACGTTTAGCGATAAAAATACGTATATACAGTCATGTTTTATTCATCTTTAGTTAAGGAAGTACCTAAACGACTTAGTATTTAAGTTATTAAGGTTGCCTGGAAGAAATTGCTACCTTAGCAATAAGGCCGCCTAATTGACTCAACTAACTGTAAAAATGTTTTCTTGTAATTTTGATTGGTGTCAATAAAGAATATTTGTATTGTATTGTATTTTAATAAATTGTAAAGGTTGCTACCCACTGCCGACGACACGACGATGAAACTATAAGTATCATTCAGGTTATAAAAAAAAATATATTTTATTACATTTACAGTGTACAGACAGCTCAGCGGTCGCCAGTTATTGTATTATTACCGACCGACTGACCGATTTTTCTGACCGTTTTAGGCCATAGTGACCACTATTAAGTATATGTACTTGTAACGAGGCATTCATCCTCTTTCCTGTTTTATGACTGGCAACCTTTCTTGCTTATCTTTCATTTTAAATTCATTTTCAAATTTAGATTTCTTACGTTTCGATTTTGTCTTTTTTCTGCCAAATTCTTCACTTCGTGTCCCGATTTCTGTCAGTAAACTTATCCTTGTTACTATTTTCCGTGTTAGTAATATAATATAAAATACATAAATACCTTTTTTTTCGGGCAGCGGCCTGGCTATTGCCACACTTTACTTTATAACCCTCTACAACATTCTTCGTGTAGTGACCAGCAGCTCCGTGGCGGCTGCTGGGCCACATACTTATAGAAGATAGACAGTTCTCCCGAGGCTTCAGAGCCTCCGGAAATATAACCGCCTGTTTGGGTTTCCGGCCCGCGGCTATACGTCCTTGTCAGTCAGCAATAAATTACCTACAACTGTTGCTTCAAACAAACTGTTGCTTATTGGGTCAGGTGGGGTGAAAACAGGGTCTGGAACCCTTACGATTTTGATCACCGATATCTCGTACTCTTATTATGCTATATATAACGTTTGCAAACCCAACAGGGTAACCCTATCGAGGAATCTGATAAACATAATATATTTATTTTAATTATCATTCTGTAAATACTTAAACCCAAACGACTGAAGGGTTTTTCAACGGGTAGTCCCGGCATCCCGTCCCTGGGTGAAAGGTGTTGCGAGAACATTTATGTACATCTAGAATTGTCTTGGCTTGTAGCAAGCATACGAATGAAATTATATTTTATAGTTTTGCTTAAAACTGTTACTTATTTATTTTAAGTGATTTTCGATATCTCTTCTAAAAGCCCATATATACTTGCATAAGTACAGTGGCAAGTTAACTTAATCCGTCAACCAAATTCGCCACTGCTTTAGCTGTCCCGTGGGTGTCGTAAGAGGCGACTTAGGGACTACACATTGAACAGGGAACGGGCAGCAGCACTCTCTGATATAGTAACCTTATAATCTGCGATCTCCAACCCGCTTGCCAAGCGTGGAGATTATGGCAAAACCCTCCACTTAAGTGGAGGAGGCTCATAGTCCAGCAGTGGACTGTAACGGGCCGTTGATATTGATATCATGAATAAGATTATTTTAATTAATAGATTTGTTTATTTTTGTTTTACACTAGCCTGAACCCAAGTCAAGAAAATAATTATATTTACAAAATTACGAAATACCGCTTTTATTGCCACAGAACGAAGGCGCTTCAAAAGACAAAATATTAAGCTATTATACCTATACATAGTCGTTAGCATAATTCGAATACACATACACATTACACATAACGCTCATATTTTTGTGAACTTTCTAGCAAAGGCCGGCTTAGCATGTTTTCATACAATTTTAATATGTGCTTTCTTTGTTGCAGGTATGAAAGCGACACATGCTCTCTCGAAGGACTTCCGTTTCCGTCACACGCCACACGCGGTAAACACGCTCCTGAAAAGGGTTAAACGTTTAATCCTCCTACACGTCACAACGTACCAGAGGAACATGTTGTTTCAACTAAGCATTTAATCAGATGATCATAATGCTGGCTTTATAACATCCTTGACATTAATTTCATCTTATCTGTTACCTGTTCTTTTTAAAACAAAAGCACACGACCTCCGGTTGCTTTGTGGCAGAAGTAACTAAATTCAAAATTAGCAGTCCGCCAGTTGTTACCCCTTATTCGATACAATTATATAGAAATCCGTAATAATAAAATATAGAAATGATAAGAAGTCCAGCCGCGGCCACGCTCGCGTTATAAGATTTTCCCGTGGGAACAAAATTTTTTTCCCGTAAAAAGTATTTCATGTGTTAATCCAGGATACAAACTATCTCCATTCCAATTTTCATTCAAATCCATTCCGTAGTTTAGGCGTGAAAGCGGAACAAACATCCAAACATGCTTTCACATTTATAAAATTCATAATATTAATGTGTGTAGTGTGATTTTGAACATAATTATATAGAACACTCACCACATTTGGCAACATGAACGACTCTAAGAGTTATATTACTTAATTAATGAAGATTCGGACGCACATTAGTTTTTTAAGTTAGTACCTTCACATTTTCGTAATTGCGTAATCAATTACGCAATTACGAAAATACACGCCGATACCTGCGTTTATTCCCCGGAAAATACAGTTATTATAAAAGTTAATATTTAAAATTACTTAAAAACTTTGGTCACTAAAGAACATTTTGTTACATACCCGTCGATACCAATCATTCCTTAGTAACGGTTTGAATCACCTGAAACATTCTTCAGCAAATAATTGCTCACAGAGTTTGTTCACACCGAGTCGGTCGGTAACAAATGTGTCTGCTAACTTCACTAGCTAGTAGCTACCATTTCTCATATAAATGGCTTGTTATTGACGTGAACCTTAACGGCACTTTTGAATTCAATTTATTTTCTACCAAAGTTTCAATGTTTGTTTGAATTGAAATGGTCGTCGCTGGTAGAGAAAACAGTATTCACATTTAACATTTTGTTTAAAAAAGATTGTAACGTCATGTGAGAAAATTCTGTATATCAATACCTCTCTAAACTGGCTTTCTTTTCACTCATTAGATCCCAAGTTAAAAACAAAATATTAGAATAATTAAATTGCTAAAAGCTAGTTGGTTGGTTCATTTCTTACTAATGAAGAATTGATTCTGCCGAGTGGGTCGCAGCTAACGCCAACGTCTTACAACAAATGAAGACGTTCGATGATAAATGAAGACGTTCGATGACAAATGAAGACGTTCGATGACAAATAAAGACGGTGTGTGACCTTAGACTATGGCAATGACAATCTAAGTAATATCTGTGGTATCATTGAGTTCTGCGACACTACGGATGCTCCAAAACATAAACGTTCTAAAAACATTGTTTATGTAAACAAGGAATTTAACTAACTATGCGAAATAATAATATTTTATTTCATAAAATCAATATAATTCACGACCAATAAAAGTAGACGTAACGAATATGTCTGCAGAAAAATACTCGATTTCATATCAAGTTACTTTTATTGATACATATTTGTTTTTGTTCTACTTTTACGAGTGAAACGCTACGGTAAACATGTTTATGTAACCTAGGTAGTTGAAGTATAAAGTTGGAAGTTACTGTCAATACACGAGTAGAGTAAAATCATGAATAGCAGGGTACACACAAATCTATTGCACCAAAATTTTATTGGAATTTTACGGAACTCTTTTTGACACTGAATCAAAACACTACTGAATACCTAATAGCAGACTCCGTATACTTAATAGTGGCTCTTAATTTGGAAGTTTTGGGTTTGAATCCCGGTGGGGATTATCAAAATCTATGCCTTTTTGTGGATACTTTCTGTGATCGGTTATCGACCCCAACCATCACGATATGATAACGATAAGTATAAAGCTAAAGCAGGATATTTCAGCTGACATGCGAAAAACAAAACACGACGCTTATCAATCGGATTTTTTTAATTTTTTTTTGAAGTTTTATGGTCCGGTTACTAAGACCTTTAGATCAAATCTTTTTTGTTACACAGCATTATATTTTGTTAGAGTTTTTGCACAGTCATTTTAATATATTTATACAAAGGTTTATAGCACTCTTTCACTTTTAATAAGTCACTCTATCGGCGGGAGGAATCTCAATCGGAAAAGACCTGAGCATGGGTCGATTCCAATCAGACTGACCACTCACACAAAGTATCCGCAAGTAAGTGGCCTCTCGAAATCAGGACTACTTCACAACTAGTTAGAAACGTGACTAAGGAAATAGATATAGACAAAGATTGGCTGTTGAATGAATGAATGAATGAATGAATATACTTGAAGATTGGCTGTTCTTTCTTCTAGTCTATGTATCTGTAGCCTGTCTTCATTTAACGAAAAAAAGATATTTTAACGGTTTTGCAATACCCTGTGTATCCAATAAACTGAGAAAACTTGTATGAACCAAAATCGGTTTTCGGAGTAAATGTCTACTGTTATCCGCCCAGGTGTAATTATTTTTGGAATTAAAAGTTAGCTGTCGCTAAAATTCGTACAGACAGACATATATATATATATATATATAGGCAGACAAACTCTCACATTTATACATTTCTTGTTTTTTTTTATTATTAAGTTTATTCTATTATATTTAAAGTCTTTTCGGTATAAATTACAATTTTATTCCTAATGGAATTATAAAAATTCTCATACTGAACCGTGTACGGGAATTTAGCGCATACATAATAAGTCTAATTGAGAGAAAATTGAATAGTGATACAAATGAGGGAAAAATTGGGGAAATATTAGCACGCTGATAGTTTTGGGAATATGACTACATGTTACATTATATTTTATATGTAAATTAAGGTAGAATATAGGCGATGTTGGTTTGCAAAAGAGTTGGTCGGCAAACATTTTCCAAAACCAAGTTTGTTGTGAAATTGTTGCGTGAAATAGTCTAAATATTATATTTTAATGACATTCCATTTAGATGGAACAGTAAAATGTTTTGAAATCCCATGTAGGCCCAATAGGGGATCGGACTGTTCACCATATTTTATGAATTATTTTTAAAATATAGATTAGTAGCAGACGATTCGCGAAGAAAAAAACAGAATCGGTTGAAAAACGAATTTACAGTGATTTTTTAAAGTTTCAATATATCTGTCTCTTTCAAAAACGATTTTTTGTATGGAGACTATATGGCGTTGCTAACAAATGACGTCACAAGTGAGTATGTGCCTCTCTGTCTTATCTTGAATTTCAAAACTTTATAACTCGGTAAATTTTAAAGATAGAGCAAAAATTATTTAAGTGTTCGATAGCAGAAACTAAGAAGTTTAAATAAATAAAATAAAAATACTTTTATTACTTAAGTTTGGATTTATAAAATAAAAATAAAGTAGTCCGATCCCCTATTGAATAGCCAAATCAACAATTTTGTTAATTTAAGTAAGTACATTCTCTGATTAAATAGCAATGTTTTGAGACTTTTTTAATTTTGATTATTATTTATATATCTGCTGTCATCTTTCAATACCGATTAATTATAATCAATTATGAATGATGTGGAGGGACATCTTCACACACGGCCATCTGATCCTAAACTAAGCAAAACTTGTACTATGGGTATCTTACATAAATAGATAAATACATACTTATATAGGTAAACAACAACCAGACACAAGGCAAACACAAGTGCTCATCACACGAATGTTTGCCTTGGACGGGATTCGAACCTGCGACCCTGTGCGTCGGAGGCAGATACCCTACCACCTGGGCTACGGAGCCGTCTACTACTACAATACTTTATTTTTTATGCGAATGCGAATTCAGGATATTTTTTTTAATTAATTACTCTACATAATTCCCTAAAAAACTTTTTTTCCTACGAAACTAAATCAGTGTGCGGAATGTCTAAAGTATTTCTTTACAGAATGTAATAGACGTCTACATAATTAAGTATCCGACTTGCGTGGGCGTA
The DNA here is from genome assembly GCA_951230895.1 of Carpatolechia fugitivella. Taxonomy (NCBI): domain Eukaryota; kingdom Metazoa; phylum Arthropoda; class Insecta; order Lepidoptera; family Gelechiidae; genus Carpatolechia; species Carpatolechia fugitivella. Next base: position 3,341,245 of record OX579664.1, read on the forward strand.
TCTACTTAATTATCAATTAAGTAGAACAAAAGTGAAAATTAAATATATTTAGAAAACGAACCTCCTAAGTACTCATTTATTTATTAAAATGAAACAAAAGCGAGAACAAATTAAAGACATTTTGTGTTCTCATGGGCAAAACAAAAGAATGTATAAAATTATGAACTGAGTGGGGTTTCTTCATTGTTTTCTTTAATTAATAAAAGCGACTGCCAGACAAAGAGGTTTTATTTTATCAAAGAATAGTAAACAGTTAGCTATAATACTTTGTAGGTAGCAGCTGTGCTACCAGGGTTCCATTCACCGCTGCTCTGCTGATTTAGGACACATCTCATAAATTAGATGCAAATTACACAGACCTAACGTGCAGCCTCCGGGGCCAAGCGGTAGAGCCATCGGCCTCATTACGGAAATTACGGGTTCGTATCCCGATGGGGACACTGTGGTAAAACAAAAAGAGCTTTTTGAGACTGTTTTAAGTTTGGTGAGGTTCATCATCAACAGCTCAAATACGTCCCCACCAAGGGGCTTGAGCCTACGCTGAATTAGGGCGATTAGGCCTTAGTCGACCACACTGGCCCAGTGCGGGTTGGTCGACTTCACACACAACCTTTGAATTTCTTCGCAGGAGTGTGCAGGTTTCATCACGATGTTTTGCTTCACCGTAAGAGCGTCGAATAAACGTACATATGAATTCGAAATTCGAAAACACATTGGCACGTGGTGGGGATCGAACCCGCATCTCCCGAATGGGAGGCAACGGCCCTAGCTACTAGACCACCGACGTACTTGGTTAGGTTAGAACGCCTGATTGTCCGATTTCGTGCTTTGGAAAGCACATTAGCCGTTGACCTCGGCTTTTGTCTACGGAAGCAGTGATTGTCAACGTGAGTCATGTCAGAGGCCATTGACGTTACCACTATAACACCAAAGTTCGTGAATTCAATCAACGAACCACAACCCGCACGATATAAAAATAACTCGTCAAACTAAGTGAAAGAAGTACAAAAGGGGAGCTAACGGAGTTAGTTTGTAAAACGTTCATTGGCAGAGACAACTATTGGAAAGAACATTTTAACTGGGAACAAAGCTCTCTTAGTTCAATTTAACATAATTAATCAATGAATTCGCGGCGGAAACCTGCTCGTTCTAGGTCTTCCAGGTGCGGTTGTTAGCGCTGACAATTGCCCTGGGAACAAGCCGGAACTGGAAACGTTGGTGACAGCGGGATAGAGAGGAGCAGCGTAGTAACAAGTCAAATAGTATCAAGTATTATACATAACTGTGATGTACCTGATAAAACGGAAGTCTGCACTGATTTATAAATAAAAATATGTCTTCTTTTAGTTTGGGCAGATCTGTTCGTCTTTCCGTCGTCAAATTCTTAATTCGTCAAGATAACGGGAACACGCCTTTAAAATTTAAAAATGTTATGCCAGTATACCTAATTAGAGGGTATCAGATCTGTTAATAAATCTGAATGTGAGACAATTTAATGATTATGTGTTAGAATTTTTGAAAAACTACAGTGGTTCCATCTTGATTTCACAAATTTGACTATGCGTAAAGTTCCTATTTCATTGTTAAAACACCTTTATACGGTACAACATGTTTAATACCTAGCAACTATTTCTAGTATTAGACTAGCCTTAAAGAGAGGGGCTATTTTTGCGCGCCTAGGATGCTAGGTATGCTTTAAGGCCGATTTACATTATCTTAGTGTTTAGGAGAGTATTTTAGCACAACTTGAAAGGCAAGTTCTTTAGTGCTTTAGTCTTTAGTGCGCTGCGAGTGAACGTTTACATTTCTTCTAGTAGAGTATCATTTCGACGCCACAATGAACGCGCAACGACGTCGCCAAATACGCGTTATTCTACGCAAAATGCTAACTGTAGTTATGGAACAAATAGAAGACGACATTTTGTTCGAAATAAATAAACCAAAACGAGTATGGGAGCGTCAATGGATTAGTCGCAGATCCATTGCTGGGAGGAAGTTCTTTGTTGCTAAAAGAACTGGCTATTGAAGATCATAAAGAATATCGCGATTCGATGAGAATGACAGAAGAATCCTTCAATTGGTTACTACACAAAGTGAGGCCTGCTATAGAAAAAAATTACACTCACATGAGGAGTGCAATACCGGCCAAAATAAAACTCCAAGCAATTATTTATATGCTTGCAACAGGAAATAATTTGAGGATCTCACTTTTTCAGAATATCTAAATCTAGCCTTTCGTTAATGATTCCTCACTTTTGTGATAACCGCGTTGACGTCGAGGTCAAGAATTCCTATAGCTTCTTTTATGGCAGTGTATGCCGAATGCCTAGCCGGTTTGTTTTTATATAAATTGTTTTTAACATTCCACAAACATTCGTGAACAACATATTCAGACACAAATTTAATAGTCGTATCTTGTGACCATTTAGCCATCTTTAATAAAAACAAAAAACACGCACGCGTTTTACGGCACTTGTGCACTCTCCAAAAGATTTTACTAAATTACATGTTTACACACAACGAGGGAAGAGCCGAGTGACGCGCCGGGGTAGCGCGGGCGCGGGAGGGGTATCACTTGAAACAAAAATAGAAAGCGATTCTATTTTGATTCAACATGAAAGTAAAGTAGAACCGTACTAAAGCAAGTAGCGTTTACATGTTTCAACTAAAGTACTATCCTAAACCACTCTGCTAAACACTAAGATAATGTAAATCAGGCTTTAGTCTGACTGCGCGCAGCCATTTGTTCCTATAAGTGCTCATTCACACATTCACGGTTTGCGCCGGGCCGTTGTATGAAGCTCTATGGAGGTATTCACACGGCGGCACCGGCGTTAGCGCCGGTCCGGTTTGCAACCGTGGACGGCTCGCACAGGGCTTACGTCCGGCGCATAGTCTAGTATGGCAGTCTACTCGTATGATAGCATTCCCACGTAGCCGGACCTACGCACGGTACGTGCCGTCTACCTACGATGGAAATAAATTCGGAAATATTGATTACGGCAGTCAAAGAAAGATCAGTACTTTGGGATAAAACTGATGCAAGGTTTAAAAATAAAGTTGAAATATATGACGCACCAAACGTACCAAAGACTTGTCTTTCTTGTGAAATTGGATGAACCCAATAACTTCTCTGTACAGTTTTATCTTTTAGTTTTATTTTTCAGTAATAATACCAAGCGGCGATTATTTTTTTCTTTTTTACACTGAACATAATGTGTGTGAACAAAACAACGTCAAAACAACATTATATGAGCTCACACCGCAGCCAGCTACGAACCGTGCCGGTCGCCGTGCACGTGGACACGCATAGCCGGCGACGGTGACTCGCCGGTCCGGCGCAACCCGTGAATGTGTGGGAATGAGCCCTAAGGCTAGATTCCTATAACGCGCGGCATTTCTATTTCGATACTCCCAATTCACCCCCGAACTGCGGGGTGGAGTGAGGTGCTTGGAATTGGCGGGAGGGAGTAAGTAGCTGTTCAGTACTTAGAATTATATTAATTCTTTGAAAGGTATTAAAACGAATTAAATTTATCAGTATGTTTGTTACACTAGCCATCACAAAGGAAGAAAAAGAATATCCTAGAATTGACGTCGTAATAAGCCCGCCTTCAGTTGCACGTCACTTCTATAATGCGCATTCATAATGCATGAGAGCTCTGCAGATTATATCCAATAACAAACGCGGAGTATATGAATCTTCGTGCTAGGATAACAATGTGTTATTCTATTGAATTAAGAGACGACTTTCAGTAACGATTGATATTAGTCACATAAACATATTTTTTTTATGTTAAACCTGTAGACGTGTTCGAGTGAACGGGTTTGTGGCTCAGGCTTCCAAGCCTCCGTGGCCAAGTGGTTGAGATGTCACCGCTCATTATGGAGGTTCCGAGCTCGATTCCCGGTGAGGACACTGTCAAGCAAAAATCTCTTTGTGAGACTTTCCCCAGTTTTCTTAGAACATTGCAGGCTGAATCACCTGATTGTCCGAAATGAAAGATGATTGATCGTTTCGGAAGGCACGTCAAGCCTTTGGTCCCGGCTACTACCTAGTCGTTACACGAGCCATGTCAGTAGCCTTTGGCGGCTCAATAACACTGACAATAGGGTTTGTGAGGTCGGTTGTCGACCTTGCAACCGACATCACAAACCGTGTTTATCTGGAATTTGAAATATTTCGATTATTCCCTATTCACAACAGTAACGTCAAGTAATGTATTTCATTGAAACTTAATATAACGTACTTGTAAGTAGATTATGACGTCGATTCGGGATGTCATGCTCTAATTCTAATTTTAAAATCCTGCTATTCTTTTCATTTTTATGATCAATGAAAGAGAGGTGATGAACGAATGATAACCTAAAATAAGGGCATAGCTGTCAGTTTAAGAGATTTTTAAGTCGCATGTTTTAAGTGCTCTCTAAAATTGTGCAATCGACACGGCCATAAGGTTCAAATTCGATGTTTGACAGCTCTAATATTAGAATGGCCATCTCCTGTCCCTTTTCAATCTTTAAAAAGTAAAAAGGACAGACTTAACTTAAATTAAGGATTAGAGCGTGACAGTGTGAATCGGGGCCTATGTCAGCAGATAATTTGTCTTAGTCGGGCTGTGGAGTAGCAGTTCAGTGCAGAGCACTGTGAAGCAACTTAGTTTTGTTATTTTAGAAATAAAATGTTCATTCTTTTTACTGGCATTAAAAAGTATATAGTTTGCTGAGGTTACTGGCTGGTTTTCTTTTTTAAATGAAGAATGTGTTTTTTTACCAATAAGATGGTCAAAAATTTCTTAACTGCAATTTCAAAATAAAGATTATTTAATATAACAGTCATCAACAGCTCATATACGTCCCCACCAAGAGGCTCTAGCCTACCCTGAATTAGGGCGATCAGGCCTACGCTGGCCCAGTGCGGGTTGGTCGACTTCACACACAACCTTTGAATTTCTTCGCAGGAGTGTGCAGGTTTCATCACGATGTTTTCCTTCGCCGTAAGAGCGTCGAATAAACGTACATATGAATTTGAAATTCGAAAATGCATTGGTACGTGGTGGGGATCGAACCCGTGTCTCCCGGACGGGAGGCAGCGGCCCTAGCCACTAGACCACCGACGCTCTCATAACAGTATTTACTTAATATAGTATTTTATAAAAAAATATGAAAGCTTATTTTATTTACCTGTTAAACTAATCATAATTAGTATTTATAGATTTGTGTTGTTTGTAAAAACATCAACGAAAATACACAAATAAACGACTTAATTGGAGCCGATCTGAAGATATTAATGTCTATAAATAGTTTTATATAAACCGACAGATATTAATAATGAGTCGTAAGGTGATGTAAGGTGAACGTGACCTCGCATGCGCACTTCGAATGAGAATTGACGAAGGTATTTTTGGCGCCTGCGGACGATTTGTCAATAGAAAATTTTAATACTTAGAAGACTATAACATAACCCACGTCAAGGAAGAGAAGTTATAGGTAGTTTGTGATATAAAAGAAATGAGAAATCCTGAACAAAGTAACATGAAATTAGTTTCATGCTTACCATTACCGTCTACGAATAAAATAGAACTACGATCGTAGACAAAATTGCTACGAGATTGCTACGCGGCCGCGCCGCCGTGTTGCTACGGCGCGGCGTAGCAATTAATCATCGATTTTGATCAAACTGTTTTCTAAAGAAAATATATTTCTTTCCCAAGTAAAAGTTATGGCTTATTTTGGAATGCAATAAAGAAAAAAACAGTCCAAAAATATTATACAGATAGGCGACCTTATTTCTAAGGCAATCTCTTACAGGCACCCTTAGTTACTAAAGGTAATTTCGTATGTTATTCCCGTAGCAATAATTTGTGAAACCTTCGCTGTCAGTTGATTTATTAAATCAGCTGTACACTCGTTGGCAAATATCATTGCTTTCGCGATTCCAGTAAAACCTAACGAACTGCTTTTTCTCTGGTGCTAAAGCTAAGCCTATCAAACTATTTAAAATTGCGTGATTTACCAGTTTTTTAAGTCGTCTCATCTGCATTGAATGTGGATGATTATGACCTAAGAAATATACTACAACAACATTTATTTTTAATAAACCCAGTTGTTTTCCAAAAGAGAAAAATGTGTTCGAAAATATATTTATTTGAAACACGTCTTATTATGCTCTACTTATTACTCTATTAATAAACTATTCTAAATTTTAATATTAATTCAACCATTTCCTGTAAGGTTAACTTTATAATAAATTATAAAAATTAAATGTATTTTTATCAAGTACCAACCAAATTCTAGAAATTATTTATAAAAAGTTAAACTTTCTTGAAAAAGGTTGACTTGAAAGACGTCCTTCGCTTTATTCTAAATTACGCTGTTTATCTGAGCCAACTTAAGAACTTTGAGAAACAGTCGACAAAACCGAATTCCCGTAAATGAGCTATTTGAACATTTACATTCGCCGGCATTGCCGCGGCGGACCGGAAATTCGCGCGTTAAGAATTCATTGCCCCGAGTATCGCGTTGATTTGGCTTTGTTGTATTCGTTAGCACAAAATCGAAATTCAGTAAAGGTTGGACTTTCATACATTTGCGACCTTTTATTATAGAGTATCGATATTTAATGGTGTTTATTATTTTGCCCAAGTCTCAGCTCTTTATGTTTGATAGTTTCCGACTTACGTCATTTTTAAGATTAAAAAATTATTATTATTATCTCACAAAATACCAACACGATTTTTCTGAAATTTTTAGTCAATGTTCTGTAAATTAAGATTCACCTCTACAAAAAATATGAATACTACTTGTTTAAAAAAAATCGAAAGAAAAAGGAATACAAAAATAAAAAAAAAACATTCAATGTTTTATGAGCTAGCGACACCTTCAGTTTTTGTTCATAAAGTGGGTGATATTAATGTCTACTACTTGCATAAGTATCAGTTGACTCTTTTACGCGTCGCCGGCCAGCTGCTGGTGTGAATACTCCTTGCTTGACTATACTTAATTATTTTTTTAACATTGGAAAAAGGCAAAAAATATGTATGACATAAAAATGGTTATTCGTGATTCACACTTGTCAGCTAATCGAGATTGATATGGTATCTGGAAATGTATCCTATGAAAGACTTTTCGAATGTTAAAAAATTAAGTATAAGTTATTGTGTTTAGATTGCCACTTTGCGTGTGTTTTGTCTTTTTGTTTGTTACTTGCTGTGTTTTGTTTTATATGCCGTAAATAATTGTTATCTTATTGTTTCCATAAATGTCAAACGAACCCAAACCAAAACCTTAGCGAAATGAAAAGTTTATTAACTTTTGGATGTTACTCTTAGTTTTGTCATTACATTTTTTTGGGTGAGTTCACTACACAATGTGCGGACTGTGGCTATATTTGTATGTAAGCCTTTTATTTTTTAGTGGACTGGACATCACAATAATAACGAAGCTTTGACGTGAACTGAAAGCGACTTTTGCGTTTTGTTTCTCGTTTGTTTATCTATTCCTCCAGTTCCAGCTTTTGACTAGTCTGTGGATATTAATTTAGTCCGATTGTTTCAGAAAACAACTCGCAGCTGGATCGAGAGCACGTTCCAGAAGAGAGAGTGCAAATACTTCGTGCCGAGTGCAAAGGACGAGCATGTGTAAGTATTCTAATAACTTGTTTTATGTTGCTTCTATAGTCCTACAACTCAGTAAGGCTGGCTTAAGAAATAATTTTATTTAGTGGAATATAGGGATAATATTACTAATAAAACCTTTAAAACACATGAAAACTAACGCGGGAAAACGAAACTTAAAAATCCTAGTGATCCTAGTGGCAATAGGGCCACGAATCGATAACCTTCTCTTTTAACAAACATAAAGGTCACGGGTTCTGCCTACCTTTTGACTGGGACCGCGGATCTCAAACCTTTTATTTTACCGAACAACCTAACCTAACCTTTGACTTGAGCAGTTAGCTCTTGTGTTTTGTCTTTTTAACTTCCCAGTAGATTAATTCTATCCTCGCCTGAGTCCTCGTGTGTTGGTTCCGGGGGGGGGTTTCTGTATATAAACTAGAATAAATCACTCTTTACCCGTGGTCCCAGTGAATCGACTCATTTCCTAATCGATATGTTTTCTTGGAACTCTTGAAACTAAGTTATGCTCTTAATTTATCGATAAACAGTCGCTACTGCTCCCGGCATGCACGTTACTGAGAGTTAGCTAATATAACTTTCATAACATTTATCTAGTTAGGAGTTCTGGTCTAGATAGTTACAAACGTGTTCGCAACTAAACCTTTTACTAGCCACAATTCTAACAGTATTTAAAGCCTTGAATAAGAACGAAAGGGAAGAGTGCAGATGATAATTAATTTACCCGTATCTTTATGGTAGTAAAAAACACCTTAAATAATTTGTAATTATCCGGTGGTCTGATCGGTTTGACCGATCGATCGATCGGGCGACGAAGATAACCCAGTGAATACAAATGAGTAAATTGATAAACAAGTTTTTTTACTTAGCCTCGTTATGCTTCTTTGGCCCAGAGACGCACTAGAACATTGCTATTAAATAATGAAAACTCGTTTCATCAAAGCCATGACCTTGAAAGAATACACAAAAAAACAGGGGGAATTGTTCACTTTCAGTACGTTACACACACAGGTTGTCAATATGATGTAACATGAACGGTGTGCCAGCTGGCTCCTAAAATACAAGCTTGCCTTAGTTTAGGAGTCAGAGGTTCTAGTATAATTTGATTTGTGTACAACCAACCTGCTTGTTTATATCTGTATCTGCTATTGTTTGATGTAATAGTTGTACTCTTTGGGACAATAAAAGTTATTATTATTATTATGTGTCACACTACTGCTGACCAAACGCCTTCCTTCACTCTAGCCAGTCATCCAGATCTTGGGCCCCTAGATGCATGTCCATAAGAAGACCGCCTCGACGACGACAGCGGCGGCGTCTATTTAAAGAAATTAAAGATAAAGTACATAATGAAATATCGTGTCGACACGTCCAAGAGTTTGCAGAGGTGTCGTCGCATTCATTAGATGAATTTTACACATTCCTTAATTAGTTTATTAGGTTTGTTACCTGCCTACGTACCTACATCTTTAGAACAAGAAGATTATTATCGCTGAAAAATAGCGTTGCATTTTAGTGCTTATTTAATTGGTACTTTATTGCAACTTATGCTGAGCTGGAGCCCCTTTGCGGTGCGCAAAACATACCGTAGTTGTGGACATAATTTTTTATTTTTCTTTTTGCTGGGAAGGTTCACATCAGTTGCTGTACGGTTAAATTTAAATCATTGTCGCGACTGGTGTAAACACTCCCCTGCCAGGACATGCTCGGGTTGCCATTGTGCTCCAAGCTATTACATTACTGTAGTGGCGGCGGCGGCGCCGGCGCGGCGGCGTGGCGTATGGCGATACGATCTGTCCATTTTTTGTTATAGTTTTGTTTTTTTTTATGAACCTACTTTTCTTTCCTCTATAACTTCTGTCTATGTATGTTTTTGTGTCAATCAATCAGCCTATTGCAGTCCACTGCTGGACGTAGGCCTCCCCAAAGGTACGTCAAAGCGCACAATCACCCGCTTTCCTCATCCAGCCACCACCAGCGACCTTCTTCAGGTCATCAGTCCACCTGGCAGGGGGGCGTCCCACACTACGTTTCCCGAGACGCGGTCTCCATTCGAGAACCCGTCTGCTCCAACGCTCATCGGTTCTGCGACAGACGTGGCCAGCCCACTGCCACTTCAGCTTGCTACATTTCTGGACAATATCCACCACCTTGGTCCTCTGCCGGATGATTTCGTTTCGGATTTTATCCCGTAGCGAAATACCAAGCATAGATCTTTCCATAGCTCGCTGAGTGACATGTAGCTGGTGGGCCAGCTTTTTAAATAAATTAATTTCTTTCTTTCTATTTTAATTCATAAACTTCGATGACAGAAGAATCCATTATATCCGAACTAGTGTTACTGGACATAAATAAAACGTTAGTTTAGAAGATTTCTGTTTATTTACAAAATTGACAAAAACATTTTTACTAACGTTACATACATTTGCACAGAAACATTCCGATAAAAAAAAATACAGATTACCATAGCAATGAGTGGGTATTACAAGTATGACAACCGTGTTATTCCTGTTTTTTGTTTGTGTTTTACACTTTTTGTAACATTTCCCGTTTTCAGTAGTAGACCGAGCAGCCGGCCGAGTAGTTTTATTTTTAAATGCAAATAAGCTCACGGATGCCATGTGTATACAAACTAAATTCTTTTCAATAATTATGAGTAAATTTTGAATCCTGCGCATCATCGAAACTGGTATTTTCGGATTGATGTAATGATTGCTTATGTTTTTATTTTTACACTCGTATTGTATCGAATTTACGTCAACTGCATAGCCACGCTTTGTTAGTTTGCTCCAAAGTTGTTTTCAGAAGCGTGTCACAAGGAATGTTTCGATTATCATCCTGTAAGGAATCTCGCACCGTTACTTTCCTAGCCAATTGAACTGAGTTTTTACCAGATAAAACATTGAATATTGTATTCAAGGGGTTTTCTGAGCCTTCAAAAGGAATCTCTATATGAAGTGACTGCGGTTTGCTGGCGGCTTTTGACAATTTATTTGTATCTTGAGTTGATCTCCCTGTAATCGATCCTTCAGTCTTATTTTGCAGTTTACCTTTACTTTGGAAATTGTCATTGATACTGATCGAAAAGTGTTTACTACAAGCTGCTTTGGTCTGTGTTGTGGACTCTTGAACGTAATTGCTTTCATCATTGAATAGGGTTTTGACTTCCCTTTTACCAGCCGGTTCAGGCAAAACTTCATGGAAGTGGCTGCGGGAGTCACGGAAGCGGATTCCCCTTGTTTTTTTGTGTATTCTTTCAAGGTCATGGCTTTGATGAAACGAGTTTTCATTATTTAATAGCAAGGATTCTTGTGAAGAACTTTTGCTGGAATAAGTTGAATTACTGACTGATTCCATTCGCTTTCGACGTTTTAGTATCATTTGTAGAGAATTTCGATGTTTAAAATCCCAACATGCAGGTGGTGGTTTCGTGCGCCTTCGTGTAGTTCGTTTTTGGCGGCATCTACGATCCTTTTGTTTTGATTTGAGTATACCTCGCAGAGGTCTTTGATTGGGTGGCTTCGCTCTTCTGCGTGATTCATGAGACCGAACTGCTCGTTTCTTGAAAGTTCCACGGCGCACCTCAGAAGATTTATGGGAATTAATACGCTGAAGTCCCTTTTCAAGGCTGATCTGCTTTGCAATTTTCAGTATACGTTTTCGACAACTAAACCCCATGTGTTGTAGCAAATTACTCGACGAAGGCGGCTCATACTGGCAAGGTGGTGGTGGAAACGGTTGGCACCTACACTGGCTGCTGCACTTTGGTTGCGGTTGGCATACACACAGCGATCGACGACGCCATCCTTCGCAGATCAAATTTACTTGATTCTCGAAATGTTGGTTGTCCTAAAAAAAATAATGTTACAATCGGATCTGACTGATCGTTTTCCGCTTGAGAGGTATAGTATTGATCTTTTAAAAATGTTGCTTGTGTGCCTTTTGAGGGGTATACTTATCAGATTAGTGGTCTGTAGAAAAAAAATATGGCCAGGACTACCCATAGAGACTTCCTGCAGCTGACTCACCAAAGCCCCGTATTTGATCCAGATTCTTTATGAAGAACCGGCGGCGATTCCTGAAATTATGTCATGTCATCGTATATGACTTAGCCTTTGTTGCTCACTGCTGGGAAAACCCTCTGTTATGTCGTTGATAAGTTAGAGAATCCATGTCCACCATGTCCTCGACCGCAGTAAAAGCTGTTCAGTTCCATTTGGATTGAGCTACCACCTGAGTGCTTTTGCTTACACGTATCTTAGTATATGTATATGTCGCAGTCATCTGGTTGAATCTGCTATTTGATTGAATGACTAGCGCGTTCATTGAATGACAAATTTCAATTGAATGACTAAAGGACAACTCGTCAAGTCGTTGAATGTAACGTTCAACGTCTTGACTGAACGTCATTTAGCGAAGTCGTTGAATGGGATATAGCCGACTTTGTTGTTCGTATTCAGCCAGTTTCGCCTCAATTTTTTCTTTAAAAGTAGCCGGCGGTGGCGTAAATCCATGCAGTCACGCAAGAACCTTAATGTCGTGTTCTTGCAAATAAACAATTTTGATTTTTGATTTGATTTGAAGAAAAAAATATCAACACAGTGCTATCTGTCCGAGCTATTTGACGCCATATTTGTTTTGGCGACTACTAGCGCCGCAGTGGAAAAAAAATGAACTACATTTGAATCACCTGACTGATTTTACGTCCGCTATGTTCAAAGGGCTATGTTATAATCCGCTAACTAGTTGGACGTTGAGTGACGCTTGTTCAATCAACGTTTGCCTAGTCATTCAATTGAATGTTGTCATTTAATGAACACGCTAGTCATTCAATCAAATAGAAGATTCAACCAGATGACTACGACATATATATAGTGTATATATCTGTTTGTATATGGAGAAAACAAGATTGTTGAAATAATAGGCACTGACATAAATAACCCCTGAAACTTCTTCTTTGACGTCGTGTCATCGTGGACGACAACTGACCTCACCAACCCTGGTGTTAGCGTTATAGAGCCGCCAAAGGTCGCTGACATGGCTCATTTAACTATTATTTCCGTAGATAGTGGCCAAGATCAACGATATAACGTGTTTCTTTTCGGACAATCAGGTGATTCAGCCTGTCTTAACGAAACTGGGGAAAGTCTCTCTTGTTTTACAGAATTCCCCACCAGGATTTGAACCCGGGACATCAGTAGAGTCAAACATTCGACGGTTTGACTACGTAAGCTGTTCCTTGAAGCTTAATTAGTGTAAATTAATTTTACCTGTAACTCTTTTCTCCTGACGGGCGACATAGTATCGCAGTACAGTTTCCAAAACAGAGTGACATGGTTTTTGTTGAACCCTTGTCGAATGAGCTCAGTCGCCAAAGCCCAGTACTTGACAGACTCCCTCACCTCCTGGGTTACTATTCCTGGAGAAATAGAAGAAAAATTATCTAGGGTAGGCCCAAGTTCTAAGTTGATATGATGACTAGAAGAAAACAGTTCAAGTTCGGGCTTAGTGACGTGTTATGGCAGAGGCAGCTGATAGCCACACAGATCATCTGTACAGATCTGAGTAGTGACTAACTGACTGAAAATAAAAGACAAAAATCTGATGAGTACAGTAAAGTTGTCTTCAACATCAACGGCCCGTTACAGTTGTCTTAAAAGAAGTATAACAATGAGCACAGTTGTTTTGAAAATAAGAAAACCTATAGAGAGGCCCTTACCAGTAATTGTAGCGATAGCCAGCTTGAACGTCAGTTCCTCAGCCAGCTCCTGAGAGTCATTATTGACTGGATAGTTGATCTGGAACAAATTCATACCAAATAAATAACTTGTTGAACATTCTAACTACACAGTAATGACTAGCAACTTGTCACTACCAGGTGATAATTTTTTTCAAAACCTTTGTATACGTACAGTTTTACTCTGTGATTGAGTATAAGCTGAGGCTCCTACATCGCAAAAAAAAATTGCACCTAGGTAGTTCTTTAAGAGACACGTGCCATCCATGTTAGCTTAGACGTCGAAAAAAGATTTGTAAAAATCTTAATTCGAATAAAAAAAAAATTACTTTGACATGACTAGAAACTTGCGATAAGTAAAACAAATGAAAAAATATTGAAAAATTTTAGTACTTTGTATGAAATCTAGATCTGGGACGCATTTGTAGCATCTAACAGCATGGCTAATTTAGTATCAGAAATGCTTAATTTTCCTAGACTATCCCTGTCTAATAGGGGATCGGACTGTTCCTAAATTTACCACATTTCATGAATGATTTTTAAAATATAGATTAGTAGCAGACGATTCGCGAAGAAAAAACAAAATCGGTTGAAAAACGAATTTACAGTGATTTTTTAAAGTTTGTCTGTCTCTTTCAAAAACGTTTTTTTATATGGAGATTATATGGCATTACTAACAAATGACGTCACAAGTGGGTATGTGCCTCTCTGTCTAATCTTGAATTTCAAACCTTTAAACTCGGTCAATTTTAAAGATAGAGCAAAAATTCTTTTAGTGTTCGATAGCAGAAACTAACAAGTTTGGATTTATAAAATAAAAAAAGTAGGCCGATCCCCTATTTTGTCAAATCCCACTACAAATACTAGCAAAAGAAATGACCTTTATATATTCCAAGATAGGCGGTAAAGGCACCTCTTGTTTCCACTTCGTGAGGGATGTCAAAGCCTCATATATCATCTCTGGTGTGATCTGGAAATATCCATATTATTGACTATAAATTTAGATCAGACAAGTGAAAAAAACAAATATGCTCCTTATAGTAAAGGCCTTTCCTAGCAGTAACTTTTTAGGCTAGATACAAAAGGCTAGACATAACTAAAGATGACCAAAAAAGTTAATATCTTCGGTAGGAACGTATAAAAATTTATAACGAAATCAAAAGTTTATTTATTTATTTTTGTATCCTTAAGAAATAAACTTTTAGTATCCTTAACTGGATTGTATGGTTGTCTCATTTTATTGATCGTTTCTGGAATACTCAAATTGTTCAGATTTTTTTGAAACGTTTTCTATCACCTAGAAATGTTAATACCCCTTGAACTTTTATGATTACCTGTGTGTAAGAAGAATAATCGGGACTTGGAGTTGGTTCATCTGATAGTGTTTTATTTGTAGCCACAAAAAGCGGAGACAGGACCTTGCTTCGACTGCCCGCCTGGATGCCTTCTTCCTCTGACAATTGACAACGTTTCATTTTATTACATACATAAAAGTCACGCTTCTTTCCTGAAGGGGTAGGCAGAGCCCACTTCCTTCCACTTGCAACGATCCAGACATACCTTCTCTTCAGCCAAATTTATCATTCTCATTGTTAATACAGTGCTCAATTTGTTTGAATTTATAAAATTCTATGATTCTTTTGTTTCTTGTTCTGAGTGCATGGAAAAAACAAGACACGAGCAATTGAAGCCTTCAGAATCTAAATTATTCAAGACGTTTCAAATTAATAAGTACGTTTCTTTTATCGTGCATATCTTTTTCTAAAATCTGAAATGTTGTCAATGTTAAAGCCAATAAAAACTGTTGTGCGACCTGTACCATGCATTTCCTTACTTATTTTTAACTAGCAGCGGTCCGCCCGCGGCTTCGCTCGCACTATGTAAGATTTTACCGTGGGAATAAAGCTTTTCCCGGTAAAAAGTATCCTATGTGTCAATCTAGATTACAAACTATCTTGATTCCAAATTTCGTCCAAATCCGTCTAGTAGTTTAGGCGTGAAAGCGGAACAAACATCCATACATCTAAACATCTAATATAACACATAATATTAGTGTGATTGATATTATGGCAATAAAATTATGATGCGCAGAGCCTCAGCTGACATAATATTCAAATTAAAGCTACAGTCATATAGGTCTTAGATAGTACCTATAAATAACGTACCAATCCCGTAAGTTGTGACAAGTTGCTATAATATAACCAAAATACACACAGAAAATGAACAAGTGAAATAAGCGGCTATTTTAATAGCAGGCTATAAAAGTTATTGTCAATTGGCAATACTTCTTCTTTTCATACGGATATATTGTAATAATCTAAAAGGCAAAGATACCTATATAAGGTGCCCCGTTATTAGTGTCAAATATTTTCAGGGCTGAAAGAAGAAGTCCCGATCTTCACCTCATAAATGAGATCAATTTACACGTTAGTTTTCAAGTAATTAAGCCAAAAAACTTGGTTACCTAACCATAAAAAAGCGGCCAAGTGCGAGTCGGACTCGCCCATGAAGGGTTCCGTAGCAGCAAGTAACATAAAAGTTCTTGTAGTTCGTTGTAACTTAGATAGTAGCCGCGGTTTACGATTTACGATTTATGACGTATTAAAAAAAAAACTACTTACTGGATCTCGTTCAAACCAATTTTCGTTGGAAATTTCCATGGTAATCTACATCATATATTTTTTTTAGTTTTATCATTCTCTTATTTTAGAAGTTACAGGGGGGGGGACATACATTTTACCACTTTGGAAGTGTCTCTCGCGCAAACTATTCAGTTAAAAAAAATGGTATTAGAAACCTCAACATCATTTTTGAAGACCTATCCATAGACACCCCACACGTATGGGTTTGAGGAAAAAAAAATTTGAGTTTCAGTTCTATGTATGGGGAACCCCCAAAACTTATTGTTTTTTTTCTATTTTTGTATGAAAATCTTAATGCGGTTCACAGAATACATCTACTTGCCAAGTTTCAACAGTATAGTTCTTATGGTTTCCGAAAAAAGTGGCTGTGACATACGGACGGACAGACAGACAGACAGACAGACATGACGAATCCATAAGGGTTCCGTTTTTTGCCATTTGGCTACGGAACCCTAAAAACATCACCCTCAACCAGCTGATCACTACTGCATTTGCATTAATGCACGCACACACGCGTTTGTTGCGTGTTTGCATGTATCTAGAGTAATGTGAGTGTACAAATGTAGAGGATGATCTCTTTTTGTCAAATTAATTAAAAATTTTATTTTGGTAGAAAAAAAAAGCTTTTAAACTAACAGATTTTCGAAATATTTGACTATTACTTTCAGCCCTGAAAATATTTGACACTAATTACGGGCCACCTTATATATATAAAGTTATTTAAAAACTTATGTTTAATAATGTGATTCACTAAAGTTCATAGCTTTAACGTTCAGGCCACACAGAGGCAGTGCTACGGGAAAAGCGGTGGTTTTTTGGTGCATAAATTACAATACCATATAAAACAATCAACATCCATCAACGGCCCGTTACAGTCCACTGCTGGACTATGAGCCTCCTCCACTTAAGTGGAGGGTTTTGCCAATATCTCCACGCTTGGCAGTCGGGTTGGAGATCGCAGATTAAAAGGTTACTGTATCAGAGAGCGCTGCTGCCCGTTCCCTGTTCAATGTGTAGTCCCTAATTCGCCTCTTACGACACCCACGGGAAGAGTAGGGGTTGGTGACAAATGTATTCTACTCTGCCGTCACCACACGGCTTATAAAACAATAATCTATTCTAATAAAGAAAATGAATATTAAAAAAATCCCGTTCTAGAACTCTCCAAATACTGCCTCTGTGTAGCCGCAGCGCTCGTGTTGTAAGATTGCGTAGGTACTGATAGTCTTGGTAGAACAATAATTCTGACCTGTAGTGTTTCCTAGCAGGGCAGTTCTCTTTTTCGGTGGAACTCTTCTGCCTTTCTGATTCTTCCTTCTGTTCGGCTCGTTCTCCTTGCCTTTCTTGACAGATTCTTGGTCCTGCTGATGGTGTCCATCCATGTGCTCCTCAGATCTGAAAAAAATACCCAAGTTTGTGAACCTAAAATAGCAGTTGGAGGGTTATATTTATATACAAAACAACAATATCAAATGAAAAAAAAAATACTTTTAAGATCTTTCATAGGAAACGAGATATAATCCTTTACACAAATGCAGTGTACCTCTAATTCTAACTTTTATTTATGGCGTTTCACTTAAAATATTTCACCAGTATCAAGTGGTTTTGCTAAGTAGCATGAGATACACAGACAGCCCTAATCCTAAGACTAGGGTGCTGTGTACGGTGAAGGACTCCAGTAATATGATAGCAGCATTACTGAAGCCACCACGTGGCCACTGCAAGTCATCAACAAATGACGGCAAAATGCAAGCGTTTCAATTGTCCTATTAAAGTTTATTGTTCGGAGTTATTCACTGGATAATACGCTATCAAAATTATACACTAAACACTCAAATAAACCAAAAAACGAAAGCCAGACCGCTATTGACTGTTGCTAACAATCAACCGTGTACGACCTCAATATTTTTTTATGACTGAAGTCTGTGGGAGACGTGACGCGGACGAAGTCGTAGACGGACTGGGTTTTAAAAAATATATATAGATAATTAACTTATCTACACTATAACGTATACCTTTGGTTTTTACGGCGATGGCCACAAAGAGAGCATCTGCTGGAATCTGCTTCAGTAGAACAGTGGCTGGAGTCACATTCACTCCTCGAGGGCGACGAGTCGTCAGTATGGGCAGTGGAGACAGAGCAAGCCTTCGTGAACTTGTACTCTTGACCTGGAACCTGCTGGGG
This sequence comes from Carpatolechia fugitivella, assembly GCA_951230895.1. Lineage (NCBI taxonomy): Eukaryota > Metazoa > Arthropoda > Insecta > Lepidoptera > Gelechiidae > Carpatolechia > Carpatolechia fugitivella. The sequence continues at coordinate 3,359,446 of OX579664.1, forward strand.
CTCTTCTTGTGGCGGTTTCCTTATCCTCCTGACCACTTTGTTCCGTCGCCGGCGCACCGCTAAACGCCGCGGTTTTGAAACGCGACCCCGGCGCACGCGCTGGTACCGCGTCTTCCGCCTGGTTCTACCAACCATCAGGTTTATTGTTTGGATCAAAAAATTTATGAATTTTAGACGAAAATTTTGATAAGCCTAAAAATACCAAAAGATGTCAAAAACTGACGGAAGTATGTCAGGTAGACGTGGGTATTCTTTTGTTATTATCTTTTTCGTTTTAATAGCAAATAAAGAGGATTACTGGTGGAGGAGCAGTACCCAAGTGACGAGGTTATTTTATTTGGTGGAACTTTTGCTGGTAACTTACTTTGCCCTGCGGGAATTTAAAGCGCACGATCACCCGCTTTCTTCATCCAGCCACCTTCTTCAGGTCATCAGTCCACCTGGCAGGGGGGCGTCCCACACTACGTTTCCCGAGACACAGACACACTATACTTTACTAAAAACCCATACGTCGTCTTTGGCAAAATACTTCTTTATTTAAGATTTGAAGCCATAAAAAAATCCTTTTATTTTCAATACAACTACGAGACAAAAATATAGACAAGTCAGGTATCCCCATAAATACTGTATCAACCACGACTATGAGTAACTCGTTCTTTCTCCAACAGCTGCTGGTGTGGTCTCAGCAAGACAGCTCATGGATCCAGCATCGCCACCGCAGCCCCTGGAGAGGCGTGGGTTCCTGGGAAGCACACACAAACAGCTCCCACAGACGCGTACGGCACGGTCGAGTTTCAGGGCGGACCACATCCCACTAAAGCCCAGGTCAGTCTTTGACTTTAATTTCATTATCAGTAAGCTAGATCGTCGGTGTTCTAGTGGCTAGGGCCACTGCCTCCCGTCTGGCAGACGCGGGTTCGATCCCCACTACGTACCAATGTGTTTCCGAATTTCGAATTCATATGTACGATTATTCGACGCTCTTACGGTGAAGGAAAACATCGTGATGAAACCTGCACACTCCGAAGAAATTCAAAGGTTGTGTGTGAAGTTGACCAGCCCGCACTGGGCCAGCGTGGCTTAAGGGGCTAGTCCGGGAATTTTCAAGATTTTTGTTGAATCAGATCTCATTATCTACGTCAGTGAATGTATTGATTTTCTAAAATATGTTATTGGACTCTATTATCTACGCTTACACTAAGGCCAAAACATGTTTGGTAAAAATCTTCTCGATACAAATGTTATCCAAAGCAGCGTCTTCGATTCTCGTTATTTGAATCTGAGAGGTAAATGGTAATTTATTGGTCGCCGAAATTTAGTTACAAGATAGGTCTCCGACTGCTTTATGTTTTTCCTAAGCAAATTTACAAATCAAATTAGTACTTTTTATATAAACTGAGAAAGTAAATTTGGCACTTACGCCATTTACTTGGAGCGCGCGAACATTATTTCTTTCTTTGTTAAACACGTGCGGAGAAGCTTAGCGTCATCACTTTCCTTTCTTGAGCTCAGTCGCCCATGATCTTTGCCGACGACAGATGTGCGCTCGGTGGCGCTCCAAGCCGCCCGGCTCACGAAATAATTTTATTTGGAGAAGACGTACTATGAGTAGGTCCGTCACATCCATCCGTCCGATCCGTTACATTGACAATATTTCTAAATCAATTTTTAATTAAATAAATATAGGTTGGGTCCATACCTGCTGCTTGTATACTTAGTAAGGTTTAGTCAAGTTTGTGATACTATCACTTTCAAGGTCGACACTAATAATACGAGTACACTACGCAAAGGGTATATGTGTATGTACAGTGGACGGCACATCAAGGTATACATTTTTTTTTTTTTTCAAATTAGATGTTATTATTATACTACCTAGTTACAGATGTCGATCATTTTATTTTTATAGTACAACACAGGCACAGGTTTTTTAGAATTATTTTTATTGTGTTAGGTAGGTAAGATATAATTTATTTATTGATTCAAAAGTAAAGTTTGCATACTCGTTACGTAATTTTATAGCCTATACCTAGCTTACAAAAAACCAGCCAAGTGTGTGCGGGGCCAAGTCTTATTTCCAGTCAAAGGATTATATCCCTCACGGGGGAACAACTAAGGATTTTTCCCGCTGTCCCCCAGTATGTTCACTCGAAAAAAAAAAACAGGGGACAGTGGGAATCAATATTACCGTTCTCCCACGTTACAAATTATAATTATAAAATGAATGACTGATTTACGAGTATTTTTATTCAAATGATATTTTGGAGGAGTAATAATTATTTATAAAAAAATAATTATAATATTGAACAAAATGAACTCATATATTTTTTAACTGACAGTTTATTATTTTGTTAGTGCTCTGATTACGATAAAACTTGGGTTAGTGGACTATTCCATTAAGAAAACAACATTTTTTTTTTCTATGAGTTAATGGGTTTGATGAAACTCGGTTAAGAGCACTATTTTGCCAAGGAAACAATGAGGCAATGTTAAAAATAAAAAAAATCCAAGAATCTTAGTTTTTATGACAAAATAGAACCTCTAATAAATATAAGGAAATATTGTCACACTTTAGAAATTCTAAAATACTTAATGAATTTCTAAAGAGATATCGTTAGCTTTGCCGTGACAAATCAAAACTAAAACGTGTCAACGTCTTAGCAAAATAACGTAAAGCCTCTCGTGTGGTAATAATCGGCCTATAAAACTGAACAACTTTCGTTCCAAAACTTTTTTAAACTCGTATTTTTTTCAAACAAGGTGATCAGCTGATCGAGTAAATTTGTATGAAAGTTTAAAAACATTTTTGACGGTACTTAGGTGTCACGTGGGATCGATCTCTGACATAAAGAGAGAACTGCCGCAAGCTTAAGAGTAAAGTTGGTGCCCGGAACAACATCCTGAGACGCCTTACCACTACCCGCTGGGGAGCCAGCGCACGCGTTCTTCGAACGAGTTGTTTTGCTCTCGCTTACTCAGCAGGCGAATATTCGAGTCCAGTTTGGGCTTGTTTAGCCCATGCGAGAAATGTGGACACAGCTCTCCACGAATCATGACGTATAGTCACGGGCACCCTGAAACCGACACCACTGAGAAAGCTTTACTCCATGGCAGGAATTGTTCCACCCAGCGTGAGACGTGAGGTCGCTTGCGATATTGAAAGAGCGAAACAGTCTCAAGACAGCAGGCACCTCCTTTACGACACAACCCTCCTCTTTCCCGTCTCAAGAGTCGCCGCAGCTTCCTCAAGAACTCCACACCCATCTAAAAAGACCCACTTTTAGCACGTAAACATCCTATCAGATCCTCGTTTTAAGACATTATTAAAAAGAACTCCACACCCATCTAAAAAGACCCACTTTTAGCACGTAAACATCCTATCAGATCCTCGTTTTAACACATTATTACAATTTTTACGAACGAACACGTTATATTTTTATCACTAGCGAATCGCGATGCACAGGACTGTCCATACTAGGCAGTGTTGGCAGGGTCACCATGCATGAGGTATTGAGACACAGGAGCGTGTCAGAATGAAAGACGTGTTGTGCGTCAGACAAACATATTGACTACAAGCTACTTAGATGCTAAATTATATCTATCTAGATGTGGTTGAAGTGAGTCATACATATACCACAGTTGGCTGAATAAAATACATTTTTTGCCTAGTGACAAGCAAAAAATTTAGGTATGAAGTTAGCTGTCATCGTATGTCATCAAATGTGTTTTAGTGATGCCAGACCAAGCACCCTAATAATTTCAATGGTAAACACAAATAGTCGATGCTTTATCAATAAAATTTCGCGGCGTGGGCAGTCTGATATAATACTAAAGTAAAAGTTTTACAATTAAATATATTTAAATAGCAGATCAAGCTTTACACGTGGCGCAAGATTCTGTGCCATATTCAAAGATGAAGTTTGACATTTGTGTAATTTTTTTATATATCTCGTTTGTCAAGGCAGAGAATCAGCCGTATATCAAATCAAATAAAAATATTTTATTCAAATTAAGATTTTTATGAATCATTTTTCGACGTCAAAGCTACCATGGATGGCACGGCTACAGGTTACTTTTTGGAGGGCACTTGGAAATTAAATGATTTTATAAAAAAATAAACAACCGTGTAGTATTTTGAGCAAAAAAAAATGCAAAATATATTTAAGAACCAACCTTATATCTCGAAATGGTTTTGCATTTAGCATACTTTTTTTAAAACTGCATACCCAATTTTATTGACAAAACAGAAACTTTTGATCTTGATTTGAACCAAATATTTGATATAAGATTTCTTTGGTACCAATTACTCATCATAATGACAGTGAAAGAAAAAAATAATTGATGTGTTGAAGTGACGTGTGTGTGATAAAAATATTATAAAGACATTTATAGTGATCATCCTGTTTAATCTAACACAAAGAAAAAAATAGACACGATGAAAACATTATGTATTTCCGGAAACATTCACAATATTGATCGTATCAGAAATAAGTAGATACGTATCGATCGTATTGTAAATCGTAAATAAACATCACATTTTTATTTTTTTGCATCCAATTAATAAATTGACTTCAGTTTGGAAACAATGGAATAAAAATACTCGAAAATCTGTAGGTATTTTATAAATAAATTAAACAACAACGGGAATTATTTTCCCCTTGTCCCCTATATAATTTTGAAGTGAAGCTACTAGAAGACAACAACTACTGAACGGATTGGTATGAAAGAAATTTGGAATAAAGTTAGTTTATACCCTGGAACACATAGGACACTTACATAGGATACTTTTTACGGGAAAAGGCTTATTCCCACGGGAAAATCTTACACAACGCGAGCGTAGCCGCGGGCGGACCGTATTATAGTAATTCAAATTATACTTACTATTACAATGTCAAAATGTCTGGAATCTTGAAATACTAAATCTTTTATTTTTAGGTGAAATTATAATCATTACTACCCTACACTCCACTACACTAAAGACCAATTAAAATAAAATAAAAAATATATACTCAAAGAGCGAATCATACATAGTAATATACTTTGCGCGATTACATCAAATCAAACAAATATAATATTTTATCATTGTCGCAGAGGTCATAGACCCGCCTCGATGTTTTAGAGCGGGGTCTGTGCGGGGTGGCGCGGGGAGCGGCTGACCGACGCGGGGCGCTGCCCGCGCCGTCTTCCTTAGACACACCTCTTGCGCAACAATTTTTTTTCGGCGTAGCGCCTTAATCACCCTAATTCAGGGTAGACTCGAGCCCCTCGTTGGGGACGTATATGAGCTGTTGATGAGATCATAGGATAAATATCATCACGTCTCCCGGGAGAAGCAGTGCCTGGGGATGGGATGTGTATTGCATTTTTTACGTACGCACGTATGACGAACGATGACGATGGACGGACGATAGACGGGTCGTCGGTTGGAATATACTTTTTTTTTAGTAAAACTAAAGAAATAGACGATTACTCTCAGTTTTTATTTATAAAAATCGCCTCAAACCTTGGAGTAGAGAAGAATCCAAGTAATTTAATGTTTTTGTCCTCCAGTACGTTCGACTCTCTCACGACACGAGGCCCGACCTGATCGTCCAACTGCTGACCCGGGAGTGGCAGCTGGACCGACCGAAGCTGCTCATCACCATCCAAGGAGGCAAGGCCAACTTCGACCTTCAACCGAAGCTCAAGAAGGTTCTGAGGAAAGGGCTGCTCAAAGCCGCGAAGACCACAGGCGCATGGATCTTTACTGGAGGCACCAACACAGGTAAAGCTTTCTACTTAAAAGTAGTGAAAATGTACCTCCACCACTTTTAACTTTCCTTGTGAGAAATAATGTGTACCTACTAATTAAAATGTAATGTAGAATTTATATGAGTTTCTTCCTTACGAAAAATGCAAAGCGGAAAGCAAATAGAGTCTGGCTATGTTATAAAATATTGTACCTATATCAACTTATTAACGAGTTTATTTATCTATAGTTTATAAAAATTTAGAGTACCTACTTATCTTTTCATACACAAATCTATACTCATTATAATAATAATAATATCTATTATAATATCTCAGTGTTTATTATAATATCTCAATTTCAGTTCATAGTACCCCTGTTATTAGTATAATAATTAATACATCACTTCGCCATCATGGGTCGACATCTCTCCTTGGGATCCGGTTGACAGAAGGGCTCGACTGAAAAACGGCGTCTAGCTCTCTCGAGGTAGACATATGCTGAGTCGATGCCTTTTCACTGTTGTGCCCTATTGCATGCTGTAGTATGGTAACATAAGTTTTAACATTTTAGTATGTGCTTCGTCACAACAGTTTGAATAAATGGTTTTTCTTTCTTTCTTTTCTAAAAACTTAGGCCGCTCCAGGTCTTTCCAGTGCTCATAAATTTAAGATATAAGTACCAACTGATATTTATACTAATTCATATAGGTATCTGTGGATACCTAATCTACTCCAAGAGATATATCTAAGTATAGGTACTTAGTTTTTACTTGACATTTAAAATATTTGAATGCCCTAGCCAGTATATCATTGATCAACCGTGAAGTATTCTTAAACCTGAGCCCCTAAAATATCTTAAAAGAAACCCTATCTATCTCCGACTAAAGGAAATTTAAATATTTGTTTTTATTATTAATCCTCTCCTTCACAAAATTATTTTAGCAATTTCTTATTCAAGAAAATATTTAGCATATTTCCTATTAAGTGTTTAGATGAACCTATTTATTATGGAACATTGTTTCGGATTTATCAGCCGGAAGTTAATTAGTGATAATAGCACCTCATTGATCTGGGAGACTACGATCAAAAGAGTGCATACTGTGCATAATGTTAGGCTCGGAGGAAAAATTAGGTCATTGTAATACCATGTTAGAAACAAATAAATTCTTTTTGACGGCCCGTAGCCAAGTTGGTAGTATGCTTGCCTGCGAAGGACAGGGTCACGGGTTCGAATTCCGTCCAGGGCAAGCATTTGTGTGATGAGCACTTGTGTTTGCCTTGTGTTGTTTATTTATATATAGCTATGTTTTATGTATTTAAGTAATATATATCATCAAACATCAACGGCCCGTTACAGTCCACTGCTACTAATGTATATATCAGCTGTCTAATACCGGTACAAGCTTTGCTTGGTATAGGACCAGAAGTCCGTGTGAGAAATGTCCCCACATTATTATTATTATTTTTATATGAAATGTTTGCTCTAAAGCTCACATTTGATTAGCTTGACTCATAAGACCTTTAAAATATTCATCCTGTTTGAATTCTCAGGTGTCACGCGTCAAGTCGGGGATGCCTTGCAGCTGGAGAGGTCTCAGCGAGCTGGTCGCGTCGTCAGCATTGGCATCGCGCCCTGGGGCATCGTGGAGGGAGCCAACGACCTCATAGGCAAGGGCCGAGATGTGCCATACCATGCCATGGCTTCGCCGAGGTGATTACTTATTATTCTTCTTCTTAAAAGTTATTCTATTACTCTTATCAATATACCGTCTCCATTGTAAGTATAGGGAAATTGAATTATTTCAAGAATAAAGCATCCTATTTTTTTATAAAATTCAAACTCCAACTTAGTATTTGTTGTAAGAAGAAAGAAATGATATAATTTAATTTCAGTTAAATATATTTTTGTCTAATTTTTGTGCTTATTTGAATTTTTCATCACCGTTCAATCACGTCGCTTTTACAAGACAGTCTGACTGACCCCAAAACTCCCCCTCTACGAAACTATTGGTCAGCGATTCTTGCTCGTGATTGGACGCTTTAAAAATAACAGTGACACAAAATGTTGCCATCTTTTACAATTTTTTGCCAAAAAAATTGTTACAATATACAAAATAAAGAAATCATCACACCTACTTCCATTTAAAAAAAACTTAATTATTATTACAATATAATCTGGATATCGTACGCTAAAGTTATCTACATAGGGTCCTGTTTGAAGGGGTCTGAGGTGGAGATGACAGTGGACGAGTTTAAGCCGTTGAGTTGAGCTTGGAACAGAACATCATTGAGCAGCTTCTCCGCCAGGACTCTCATGTTTTCCGGCAAGTTACGGAGCTTTGATGCTACGATTAAACCTGAAAATAATAAAAACCCAGTTACAGCTGTTAACATCACCACCAACACCAATGGCCCGTTACAGTCCACTGCTGGACTATGAGCCTCCTCCACATAAGTGGAGGGTTTTGCCATAATCTCCACGCTTGGCAGGCGGGTTGGAGATCGCAGATTAAAAGGTTACTGTATCAGAGAGCGCTGCTGCCCGTTCCCTGTTCAATGTGTAGTCCCTAAGTCGCCTCTTACGACACCCACGGGAAGAGTAGGGGTTGGTGACAAATGTATTCTACTCTGCCGTCACCACACGTCATAACATCAACATCAGTAAATAGTGCCTAATCAATTTACTCCTCTACAGTATTTTCTTCGTACTCGTTTAACATTACTCATAGGCTGTGTTTCCCTCTTTTTAGCTTAGTCTTTTAAATTTTCTGTGTCAAAACTGTTCATCATCAACAGCTCATATATCCCCAACGAGGGGCTCAGGCCTAACCGGATTGGGGCGATTAGGCCTGCGTGGCCGAGTGGTCGAGATTTCGACGCCCATTACGGTTCCGGGTTTGATTCCCGGTGGGGACACTGTCAAGCAGAAATCTCTTTGTGCGACTTTCCCCAGTTTGGTTAGGACATTGCAGGCTGAATCACCTGATTGTCCGAAAAGAAATATGATTCCGTGCTTCGGAAGGCACGTTAAGCGGTTGGTCCCGGCTACTATCTAGTCGTTACACGAGATAAGTCAATGGCCTTTGGCGGCTCTATAACACTGACACCAGGGTTTGTGAGGTCGGTTGTCGACCTTACAACCCACACGATGATGATGATGAGTCGACCACGCTGGCCCAGTGCGGGTTGCTCAAAACTGTTATTTCAATTAATCATCTTTTTTAGCATTTTCAAACTCACCAAAAGCGTCATATTCATCTTGCACTGAAGTACATTGTCGTTTAACTTTAGTATTATCATCGAGACCGTGTGCCGAATGCTTGTTTGGTTCAGTAACCTCGATAATACACGATGCAAAATCATAATCTGCAGGGTCCAGGGACTGTTCGAATTCTATTTGCTCTTCAAATTCTGGATGGTCCTCGTCTTCTCCTGATTCCTGGAAAAGGGCATTGTGATTTGAAATAACTTATCCTTGACGAGCCGTGGCTTTGTGTAATTAATTAAAAAAGACACGTGATTATTTTTAAAATAGCTTTTAAAATTTAAGAAAATAAATACACGTTCACTAAGTCTGGATATTATAAAGAGTCCTTTACTGTGCAATCTACACATTTGTGGAATGCTTTACCACAAGAAATACGTTTTTCGGAGTCTATTTCTACCTTCAAATTGAAGGTATATCAACATCTTTTGACGCAGTCACAACTTGTTTGCTAATCGCTTAATCTCCTCTATTTCTCATTATGCATCTATTTTTATACTTAGTGTGTGTATGTATTCATATATGTATGTATGTAGGTAGGCTACGAATTTAATCGTAGTGTGTAGACTGTGTAGGTATTATTTTATTTATATATTCTTGTTTGTCTAGCTATATATTGTTTAAGTATCTATGAAGGTATATATTGCATATGTAAGTATATCTGTGTGTATATATATTTGTGTGTATATGTATATAATATGTGTATGTATTATGCTATGTATTGTATATTGTATTTATATATTTACTATATTTGTCTATATATCATAGTTATAGGTTAAAGTAACTGTACATTTCCTTCACGCACTTACTACTCCGTTTCCGTACACTGTTCCTCTATAAAAAGAAAGGTTGTCTGGAAGAGATCGCTATTAGCGATAAGGCCGCCTTTGCGCACATTTTATAATAATGTTTTCTTTATATGTCCCATATGGGTTATGCAATAAAGTGTTACTTACTTACTTACTTACTTACATGTATACCTACAGGTAATCATAGAAAACAAAATCAAACTAATATTATAAATGTGAAAATATATTTGGATGTTTGGATGTTTGTTCCGCTTTCACGCCTAAACTTCTGCACGGATTTGGATGAAATTTGGAATACAGATAGTTTGTACCCTGGATTATCAACGGCCCGTTACAGTCCACTGCTGGACTATGAGCCTCCTCCACTTAAGTGGAGGGTTTTGCCATAATCTCCACGCTTAGCAGGCGGGTTGGAGATCGTAGATTAAAAGGTTACTGTATCAGAGAGCGCTGCTGCCCGTTCCCTGTTCAATGTGTAGTCCCTAAATCGCCTCTTACGACACCTACGATTAACCCTGGATTAACCCATAGGATATTTTTACCGGGAAGTCATATTCCCACGGGAAAATCTTACATAATGCGAGCGTAGCCGGTGGCGGACCGCTAGTACATTATAAATTAGTAAATCACAGCATGCATTGTGCTACAAAAAGAAAAAGGATATGATTCAAAACTCATCATAAAAAATATTTTTTTGTTTTTCGTTTTTAAATTTGGTCTTACTTTTCATATAGTATTAACATTTTAAGCTATCGCTGTATACATTTTACTAATTCTTAGATAAATGAAAGGCTCGCACGGCGCTCGCCTAGCTAGATACCGCGCTATCTAATAAAGGATGCAAGCTTGGAGGAAATACGAGACGAGACGTAGAATTCGGCGTAGTATTTGTTGCCGCATTTTACAACTATGCCAGCGGTATCTAGACGAGCGCCGCGCGAGCTTTTCATTTGTCTAAGTTAAAATTCTTCTTTTTAAATTTTATTTTATAGAATGCTTAACTTTATTAGTCATCCATGTCCTATAAACTCTACACCTATAAAGCTAGATTATATTATCACGTGTGTATTAAGTATATGAGAACAAAATATACGTAAGCATTTAACAGACTCAAAATGCATAATACTTTGAGAAGAGCCATGTTTCAAACGAGTATAAAAGTTATAAAACATCTTTTGTCGGAAATCAATATTGGACTGCGGCGCAGAAGTTGTTTGAAATCAAGTAGGCATTGTTGTCCCTCGCTCGCTTCTCTCTTTCGATGCTATGTTCTTTCAATTACTCCACTAGGGAGCCACTACAATCATGCTATTGTGAAATACATTACAAACTATGCTTTTTGTCAGGTATTTTTTTAGGTTCCCACAACTAACTCAGTAGTTACTTTAGAACATATTTTTTGGGGAAAGTGGCGCGAACATTTTCCTTGGTAAAAAATGTTTGTCTAGTTCCGTTTATTCATGTTAGATAAGCCGTTGAAATTCTCTATCAAAGCCGTAGATAACATTGTCTTTTCTGTATGTTGATAAAATATTTTAATATTGTTATTAAACACCTTGGGTTTCCTATCTCAATTCGAATATTTAAATCACCATATTGTTTGTTTCTTTATGCATTTAATCTACTCATTCCAAAACAATTCGTCTCCTTAGAAATTCTAATGTATCTTCAACTTGCATAGAAGTTCTTGATTCTGTCAACCTATACTACTGATTGCTGGTTTCGTTTTTTTCTGTTTTACTTTTCGTTACAAATTGGAGTCCTCGTCTTCGTTAGCTCTTTGTAACTTTTGTGCTGTTGTCCAATTGCTTGTTAGTGAACTTTTAGCTTTTTTTATAACGACATTTCAGATGGGTTCCATTCAGATACAGAACAATAATTTTGCGTAAAATAGAATGATGATGATGATGATGTTGATGAAAATAGAACTCTACCTTATTAGAATAGAATAGAATATACTTTATTGCACACCAGAAATACACAGAAAAAAAAGCAGTTCAAATACTAGTGTACAGATAGGCGGCCTTATTGCTAAGGTAGCAATTTCTTCCAGGCAACCTCCTTATTCTACATATCGTATCATAGTTGTAGAGTTAATCCCTTATAGTAATGAAAATCTAATCATTATTATTTATTTAAAACGGAAACACGTAATAATTGAAACTTTGTTTTCCAATGTTTGTTTTGTTTGTTTGTTTACTTTCTATTTTTACGTGAGGGTTTCCGTTTTAAATAAATAAAAATGTATAAAAATCATGTATCGTTCAATAAGAAAATGTAATCGTAATTTAGCGTAACGATTAATTTTAGAATATGTATGTCTTTTATAAAAAAGCGACACTTTAATAAAAAATCATGACTTGGTGAAAACACAAAATATAAAAAATCTGGACGATTAAATTGTTTCATTAGTCTTGTTTTATTTTTAGAATTCATTAATTCGGATTAAGATAATGATTTTAAAATGTAACCCTCACAACGATCGAAGCTATTTTGTTTAATTTGAGTTAGAGATATTGAAAACGCCACATTATGCGGGAACGCTGTCATGTGAGAAAATAAATGGAGAACAAAAGAAGAAATATTCTAAAATTAAAAAATGTTGTTTTGTTTCAGATCAAAGCTGGCAGTTCTGAACAACAGGCACGCGTACTTCCTTCTGGTGGACAATGGCTCGGTCGGTCGGTACGGGGCGGAGATCGTGCTCCGGCGCAAGCTCGAGAAATACATCGCTGCTCAGAAATTACATCCATGTAAGTCTCTTTACAATAATCAATTGATTGTGCAAACTGAAGTGCTCAGAAAAATCTCTTTACTCGTGCCCTTATCCCATTATTTGGGCAAGCTAGATAAATAAATCGCTGCTCAAAAAAGTATTTTCACTTGAGCCCTTAATCCTTTATGCATCCACGCAAGCCTTTTTACTCATCATCATTCGCATTGTCCCATTATTTGTGCAAGCAATCCATGAGAGATAGCTTTGTTCTCACTGGTTCTTTTGATTGAATTAGTTGGACTTTGTCCCAAGATTAAAATTTCTGATATGAGACTCACGAATTCAGCATTTTATGGAGATACTTACGATGCTTTGGGAGGAAATTAAGCGTCGTAATGTGGCACTTAACTGCGCTTCTGCACAACGCTCTCATATTTTATCGCTGTAATTATGTTTGAAATTTACCATAATATTATGTTTGAAACTATGAATTAATTGGCCGGGCTACACGCCACTCATCGCCCCAATCAGTGAGACCTGTGACCTGACCGTGCTCCGTATTGTAAAATAATGAACCAATCCTTATTTCTACTGAATACACCATTTCGTGGTCTTCTTAATTGACTGTCCGTTCCAAAATAAAATAAAAACTAGAAGCAAATACATTGAAATCGTACTTAGGTGTTTACGAGCTGCAGAAGTCATTATCTCTGTGCTCAGCGAATTCCAGAGATGTTTTTCGAAAATATTCTAGAGATATTGCTACTATAACATGGCCCCTCTTCAATACTTTTCTATTCACTCGCGTAATAATAAGTATTATCGTTATATAGAGATTATAACTTGACCTATTTTAACTGGTAGATAAATTATGGTTTTTGGTAATGGAGATCAAATGTTTAGAAGATCGCTTTGTCCGTCAAATTCCTACAAACATTGACTTCAGTTTATAACCTATTGCACAAATATTTGACTTGATTCAATATTATGGTTATTGATGTACTTATTTGGTGCCACAATGATTGACCGGTTACCATAAAATCGGTAAGCACCTACCTAAATACAAAACTGGCAGGTCTAACAATAAAATACTACCTACCCACTCACAATAATGTCAGAAACTGTTTGAAAACCAACTCTCCTGATAAGATAAGAAAACACCATTAACCTTGCGTAGACGTATAATGTCTATCCTTATTGAATACCTTACTTATTTAAGTACCTATAGTTACAATAGCAATACAGGAAAACAGCTACTTAACAACAAAGCATCACTTACCGGCCCGTGTCCAGCTTTGCGCTCCGCTTTTATAGGAAAGCTACTGTTGTCGCTGTCGTCCGCAAACACAAACGAAAATAGATCGTAATACCAGAGCTGAGGCTTGTAAATCTGCTCTGGGGTTTTGGCGGTGCGGCGGCTGTCCCGAACGCGCCTTTGCTCGCGGCGCACGCATGCGCGCAAGCTCTCTATCTTCCGCAGAATGTGCACTCGCGTCGCGGTCGGGTCATGTTCTTGCACCAACTTCGTTAGCCGGGTTATAGCCGCGTGCCGATTTTGTTTTCGTTTGTACGCCGGGTCGTTTCGCTCCCATAGGCAGGTTAGTTCTTTGTAGAGCGCGATGAATTTCTTGAGTAAGGTGCGGGGGAAGTGGACGTTGTTGACGTTGGGTTCTGGGAGGCTGTCGTCATTTGAGTCGTCAGCCATTTTGGGGCGTTCGTCAAGCAGCGCGGCGCGCGGGGCACTGGACTGCTCGATACGCGTGGCGCGCTCGGCTCGGCGCGGCCCTCCCCCCGCGTTCCCCTCATACCACTCGCGTCTGGCGCACGGTTTGCCAACATGTCCGCCGCGCCGAGTTGGCCTGTCACGCTCGAGTCGATCGATCTCGATGCTTGCTTGTTTGTTGCGTTTGCGCGCGTCACTGATGTGACGTCACACACACAGCTGATGTCGTCGTGTCTACCTACGCATTTGCATTGTCAATAACTGCACCTGCTAGTATGAAGTGGGTACTTGCGCATGTGGCATAGAAGTAATTGATTTTGTTTTTTTTTATCCTACGTACATAATACCTGTATCTTGAAATCATAGGACTTTCCTATGCTTTTACAAAAGTTTAGCAACCGAATTTCTGGCCACTGTTTTTCAGTGCCTTTTCCGTGTTTCCGGCTACTATTTTAGATGTACGGACAGATACTAAGTTTTTTAGACAGACTTTTATGCTAAATAGGTATTATGGCTATCCAATGAGATCTCATCTGTGATAGAACACAATCGCTTTTAGTCCAATGATTTTATACAAGCACTAGGTCTTGTACTGGTAAAGGTTGCCTGGAAGAAGTCGCTATGTACGAATAATGCCGATCTGTGCACTTGTTGATGTTCTGTCTTCCATATTTTCGTTTGTGCAAGTTCTATTCTTTTCTTGGTAGATAAATTAAAAAAAAAACTTATTTACTAGCATTTATTAAACAGATTTCCTACCTACCTTTTATCCGTTTCATTTGTATATAGATTGGAAATTACAATGAGGTTTTTTCTCGCACGAATTGGTATTCACTTCGTTGCCGACAAACTCACGAGGTGAGGAGGAAGGTTGTGAACGCTTTTTGGTATAACGATAAACGTTTGAAATTATCACATTATCATCTACGTAAAAAAAAACATAATAAATTGATCCTGTGCCTTCCACTTAGAAAGGACACAGTCCACCGACTACGCCGTTAAAGTCGTAATTTTCGTAGAGTCCTGCTGGAACCCCCCTCACCCCGTAAGAGATGGGGTGGTGTGGTTACGATACGACGGACGGGGTAAAGGAGGGGCCACAGAACATAAAAGGAGATTTAAATCATTCTCTCGGTATTGTGTCCGCAAATTGATAAAACACCAACATTCCGAGCTCAAAATTTTTATTGCGTCACCAGCAGCGCCCTAAATAGAAAAAAAAAATTTAGAACATTTTATTTTTTCTCAATTTTTAATGTTCTGTTTGTTTTTTTCTTCTTAGCAGACTAGAAACTTTCGGAAAGACGATTAGCTGATAGATAACAAATTCTCTACACCGTACTCTCCAATACCGAATAGGGGATCGGACTGTTCCTAAATTTACCATATTTTATTTATGAATTATTTTTATAATACATATAGAATACGATTTGCGAAGAAAACAAACAGAATCGGATGAAAAACGAATTTACAGTGATTTTTTAAAGCTTCAATATGTCTGTCTCTTTCAAAAACGTTTTTTTGTATGGAGATTATATGGCGTTACTAACAAAAGTGGGTAAAAGATAGAGCAAACATTCTTTTAGTGTTCGATAGCAGATACTAAGAAGTTTTGATTTATAAAATAAAAATAAAGTAGTCCAAAACCATCCACGTCCAATGTCCATGTCTTTTTTTATTTTCTTTTTTCCTTTTTTTATTTATTTATTTATTCTATTCTATTCTATATTTTCTTTTTTTATGATCTTTAAACTGTCATAATATTCTACAGTGGTACTAAAAACTGTTGTGCTACGTTCTATAAAATAGTCAAATTGGTCATAAATACTCGTAAGGTACTGACGTCGTGTTGCTAAAATTTTCTCCATCCGAAATTTATCTCAGGAGCGATAAATTGACTTTCTGTAATACTCTTGCTTGACGGCATGAAATTATATTTTCAAGAATTAAACTTCCATTTTTGCAGGAAAATTATATTCGGAAAGCAACGGCGACGAAATAGAGTCTGTTCATCACCGGTAACTTCAAACCAAGTCAATTCAAGTTGCCGACTTTAATCTACTCTTTACAAAAATGAGAAGGCAACATTTTATATCAGAAGCAGCATTCGCTACATTTTCTTCTAGGCGCTTTGTAGTTTGTGCCATCACATTATAATTGCTATAAAATTTTGCTAGGAGAAAATTAAAACTCAATGAATCGTTACCTTTTCTAAAAGAATGTTTTGTTTAGCTTAATATTTTACTTTAATAAACGCCGTGTGGTGACGGCAGAGTAGAATACATTTTTCACCAACTTTACTCTTCCCGTGGGTGTCGTAAGAGGCGACTTAGGGACTACACATTGAACAGAGAACGGGCAGCAGCGCTCTCTGATACAGTAACCTTTTAATCTGCGATGTCCAACCCGCCTGCCAAGCGTGGAGATTATGACAAAACCCTCCACTTAAGTGGAGGAGGCTCATAGTCCAGCAGTGGACTGTAACGGGCCGTTGATTTGATTTGAATAGTTTACTTTTAATCAAAAAGACGTTTTTATGTAAACGCACCACCCTGGTTTTCTGCACTAGACCGAAATCGAAATGTTATAAAATTTGTTTCTAGCCTGTAGACGCTTCGATCTTCATTCTCACCTCCAAAATTCAATTTGCAACAAAACCTTCACAAAAATCAATGGACTGTCTTATCCCAAACAGTAAGGATTCGGTCGACTTAGCACAGATCAAAATATACTGGAGGCTTTCTTATAAATAATACAATGAAGAGCCGGGTTTATCACCTGGCGTCGAGAAAGGTACATAGGGTTGCCTTTTACCCACAGCTTTCACCGATATGCATGCTAATATACCAGAATGTTATTGTGTTTGAGGATTTTTAAAACCACCTTTCCTATAAAAGTGTTATTTTCCTTCTTTTTTCGTTTCGATAACTCAGTCAGTTTTCTATAATCTTTAACTATAGTAGCTATAAAACTGTAAGGAATTATTTTGTAAGTCTATATCTGTTTATTCTCCAAATAAATAAATGATCTTTATCCGAGACGTCCATAATGAGCCCTTCCAGCGAGCAAAGATTATCAAATTTTAAATAAGAAAAAAACTGGTAACGTAGTATAAAATACATAAAAACAAATAAATCGACACGTGTTGCGGTATTTTAGAAAATTCCTCCAATGAAAATGGGGGTAAGAATTAAGTAATGTGCGAAGCAAGAAACTTGAATACTGGTGTTAAGGTTAAGAAAAGAAACAAACCGGTACATAATGGCTTCGATTCGGGATGTCATGCTCTAATTCTAATTTTAAAATCCAGCTATCCTTATCGTTTTTATGACCAATGAAAGATAGATGATGAACGAATGATATTAATTTGAACGAATGATAACCTAAAATAAGGGCATAGCTGTCAGTTTAAGAGATTTTTAAGTCGCATGTTTGCTCTCTAAAATTGTGCCATTGACACAATTTTAGAGAGCAAACATGCGACTTAGAGCTGTCAAACATCGAATTTGAACCTTATGGCCGTCCATAAGGTTCAAATTCGATGTTTGACAGCTCTAATATTAGAATAGCTATCTCCTGTCCCTTTAAAATCTTTAATAGGTAAAAAAGACAGACTAACTTAAATTAAGGATTAGAGCGTGACAGTGTGAATCGGGGCCAATGAAGCTTATTATTAGCCTCATATATTTAATAGTTTGAATTATTTACGTAACTTTAGTGCTGTTAGCTTCCCTACAATATTAAAATAAAAATAAATAAATAATCCAACTCGTATTACATTTAATCTTGCGGGGGCTGAGCTGGCTGAACCAACTTCCAAGCCACACAAATTACAATGCAATTAAAATACGATGCCAGAATATTATGCGCTTGGTTACTTGCTTTATCATATATGTCTTCTTGTCCCAACCCTGAGCTGTGGTAAAATAACGTCGATAAAATATGACAATATGTTCAGGCCTTAAGAGGGTCGCATTGGGACGAGCTATTCCAGGGAATGGGGCTTCGTGAAGATGCCTTACGTGTTTTTAAAAATGTTGTTATTTTTTCGATTAATACCTTTTATTGGGTTTCACAACATGTGTCATTTATTTATTTATTTATTTATTAGGCTTACCAACAGTTACTACACTAAAAATATCACAATAACAATACTGTACTTAAAAATATATAAACTGAGTGCATAACTAATTATAGGTAAACACCTCATGCGTTGAATTTAGCTACACTTACTAATGTTACTCTAATAAATTATAAAGCGAAAAATGAAAAAAAAAAAAATTCAAGTGATGGCCCATTGCTACTCTATTATAAAGCAAAAAATGAAAAATGAAAAAAAAATTGCCGATCTTGGACAGGGCTCAAAACTGCACCTCCGGCTATCCAGGCCAGAAACAGGCGCAATACCAATTATGTCACCAAGCTCTGTGAAAGGCCGACGAAACCTGACACTCTTCATTCTACCTTAATGCTCAGAGTGCATTATTAGATATTTCGTTAACAAACGTTTTCTGTAACAATAATAATCTGTAAATTTTACTCTAGTTTAACAAAAATCGGAAACAAATTGTCACATTTACAAATTTACCTTAAAGTTAAAAGAGTGCTGGTAACGCTCTTACGGTATAGAGATAGTGAATCAGCAAAGATGTCTGAGGATTTGCTACATTTATTGGCTAGTCTGGTAATACGTGGGATAAGGGAGTTTGACCCAAGGACTGTTCTTCGAAACGGGGGACAGAAAGGAACCACTTGAAACCGCGGATATCTGGCAGTGACTGAAAAATTTATTTCATTTAGAAGCTGTGCGCTGTCGATTTTATTACGAAGTAACTTATATAAAAACATAAGATCAAGAAGATCTCTGCGCTTTGCTAAAGATATAATTTTAAAATGATCCAGGCGGCTTTGGTATGAGATGTTGCGATTAGCAATACCTGCAGAAAAAGAAAGGTGCCAAAGAAACTGTTTTGAATCCGTTCTAGACGAAGAGAGTGCACTGCGTAATGTGGTCTCCAAATAATACTACATTACATCTAATACGTCATTACATCATCACACTAGAGTTCACCTTTGAAAACAATCTATGATATAATAAATAAATTATTATTATTTATTTTTTATTGGTTGAGAAATATGACCTGTAGAGGAAAACAGCCTCAGCGGTAGACCTTGTAAGCTGGTAACCCCCATAACTCCGTCATTTTTTTAAATTTTCAAAAAACTGACTCGACAAAAAAATTTGATTAATTTATTGAACTTGCTCACAAAATTTCACGAGAATCGGTTGAGAAACGCGACCTGTAGAGTGGAACAAACAGACACACACACACACACACACACACACACACACACACACACACACACACACACACACACAAACAGACATGCAAAAGCAATTTTGGCCAAGCTGAAACAGAGACGCTTCGCTCGCTCGATCAATTAAGTGTCACAACTTGATAAATAAATAAATAATTAATGTATATTATGTGTCTGTAGATGTTGTTGGTTCAATAAGTCGTAATAAGAGATAAGAAGCAGCAAAACAGAGTCGAGATAATGCGAGGAAGATTGCCGTATGATTGGACGCCCGGAAAGATAAACAGGGCACTCCTGTACCTTCGTATTTCAAGTCTCACGATGTACGTGATTGGCTGCCTGAATTCCCATGTCCCCTAAATTTATTTTTTAATGAAGATACTGGGGGGCTTTGATGTGACGGACGGGAATAACTCCCCCCAAGCATATTGTCCATTTCACAGGGCTACGAATCCTTTTGTTCTCCCAAAAGTCTGCGCCTGCTATGTTTAGTTAGCTGTCCATCCGCGGCTACTCTCACGTGTAAGGTTTTTCCCGTGGGAGTAACTTTTTATCGTAAAAAGTATCTTATATGTCATTTCAAGGTACAAATTATCTCCATTCCAAATTTCATCTAAATCCGTGCAGTGGTTAAGGTGTGAAAGCGAAACAAACATCCAAACATCTAAATATCCATACATACTAGTGATTAGCGTGATTAACCATTAGGTCAGTAAGAAAAAAACTAAGTTAGTTTCATCAAATTATTATGGAACACTATTTCAATACAAAGCAAAACTTAATTTTCTCCGCTTTCATTTCAAACAATCGCAGAGAGATATTACTTTTATCTCCGGCTGTCTTTGGATTAATCTTATTATATTATTATATTATATATTATATTATATTATATAACGTGATTCAGTTGCGAAATGATCGCATAAGTGTTAGAAACAAAAAAAGAAATGTTTGAAATTGTCACAATTTTCGGGTTTGTTACCACGGTTATATTGTATTTAATATTGTTACCTCGATATTACAAACCCGAAAATTGTGACAATTTGAGTGTAGTTAGCAACCATGAAAATCTTAAACCATGTAAAGAAATGTTTGTTCATGTTTTGTAGAGTTAGAAATAGAAATAGAAATAGAAATATTTTTATTATTCTTCTCTCACATAGATAAAAAAAACATTAAATGAATATTAGAATAGAATAGAATAGAATAGAATATACTTTATTGCACACAAGGATATAGCTAGTTTTAGTTACTTAGTTACTGTTATTACTTTATTAGACGAACGAGTTTTGACGAGTAGGGACGTGTTTTTTTTTTAAATTGCCTTGTTGTACAGCTACATAGTTAATTTAGGATATCATTAATTCCAAATAACATTCGTTCATCTCCTATCTTCCAATAGGGGATCGGACATTAGAGTATGACTTCCCGAATTAGGGCTTTTGTTTGCCAACCAATCCGTGGCCAGCTTTGCTCACTCGTAATCATAATACACTCACTTTTTTTAAAATAATAATCTCAAAGTCAAAGTCAAAGTCAATTTTTTTTATTCGAATTAAGATTTTTACAAATCATTTTTCGACGTCAAAGCTATCATAGATGGCACGTTCACTACCAGTGTACGCCCTCTGTGGAGAAGAACGGCCAGAAGAAACTCCACAGGAATTGTATCTTTTGTACTTTTCTTTTAAATATATAAAGAATCATACATGAGTCATAATTACAATCTACTCCGCTGATTTGGAACAACAGTTGACCAGACGTTTTTATCATCTAAGTAATCATTTATCGTATAATAGGCCTTAGAACATAAAATAGTTTTAATTTTAGCTTTAAATTGGCTATCGGACAGATTTACAATATCAGCTGGTATTTTATTATAGAAGCGAATACAGTTCCCCATGAAAGAATTATTAACTGAACACAGTCTAAAGTTTGGGTGCGCACTTTGGGCTCTGAAGTCAGAAAATCAAAGTCCACGTCTTATGTCTCCAACCTGTGGCTCCTCTGTCAGTAATCCAATAAAAGTTTCATATACTA
Source organism: Carpatolechia fugitivella (assembly GCA_951230895.1). Taxonomy (NCBI): domain Eukaryota; kingdom Metazoa; phylum Arthropoda; class Insecta; order Lepidoptera; family Gelechiidae; genus Carpatolechia; species Carpatolechia fugitivella. The sequence continues at coordinate 3,381,042 of OX579664.1, forward strand.
TTTGTTCACACCTGCCCCTCAGTTTTATGTCAAGAATGTACTTTAGCTAGCCTCGTAAAATGCTGTTTTATGTCCCTTTTTAGGGTACTCTCGGGCTGATCCACGTGGCCCAGATGTCGTAGAGGGAACTCGCTTGCAATTACAACAAATATTAAGCTTCTTGTAGATAATATATTTAATCTTTTTCCTCAATATCTTATTTCACATTCACCATTGTCTGCTCCTCATTTTCTGACTCTTATTGGAGAAAAAGCAATAACAATTGTAACAATTGTGTTACAAGCTTTTTCATCCACAAAAGGCTACTAAAGTGCCAGTAAGAACTAAAAAGTATCAATATAAAAGAAGAGATCGCGGAGTTTGCACACGGAGTATACAAACTCCACAATACCCTGGTTATTTGGTTCCAACAAGCTCGTATGTACATGTAATACTTGCAATAAGCTTCCAATACTGCAATTATTTTATTCTTTGCTAAATATAAATTGAAGTTTAATCTTTGTAGATAAAGAAAAATATAATTTTTGTGTATCAAAGATATAGAAAGAGCTCAAGCAGAATAGAAAGATTATATTCATATCTTTTATTCAAAGGATTGAATAAATCATATCGCTTAAAAACTTAAAATTTTACTCTAATATTTAAATTTTTAAATAAACCTATTATAAATGCACCGTTTTTTTTTTAAATCGCAGGTACTCATCAATACAACCTTGAATGTTTTCAATGAAATTCCATTCTATTTTGGGCAAAATTCCGAAAACTAAAATTTTAAATGCATTATATTACAAATGTACACAACAGTAAGTACACTTAGATAAGATACAGCAACAGTATAATATATAGTAAACCGCATTCTATGCAAATAAAGATTATTGCCAAGCCTGACATTAATTGTCCTGTGAAACTTACGGAACCCTGACGTATTTAATTCTGCTCCCACTATCTCGGTCTTAATGAAACGTCTCAGTAACGGATCTTTTCCATTCTATGGCACATAAAAAATTAAGGCGGCAGCTTTTTTAATGACGTCACATCAAACGGACTTTACAGTTTGCTTGTTACTTGTTAGGCCGTTTTTTTATACGTCATTGTACGTTTCAACCGAAGGGCTCAGCCTTCTATGAACTAGAGTGATCAGTCCGTGTCTTCGGCCACACTGGCCTTGTGCAGGCTGGTTGACTTCACACACAACTTTTAAATTGCTTCGCCAGCGCGTGCAGATTACTTTAAGATGTTTTAGACTTCCGAAGTTTATCACACAATCACAATAATATTATAAATGTGAAAATATATTTGGATGTTTAGATGTTTGTTCCGCTTTCACGCTTAAAGTACTGAATGGATTTCGGTGAAATTGTAATGGAGATAGTTTGTACCCTGGATTAATGCTGGGATACGAGAAAAAATCTTATTCCCACGGGAAAATCTTACACAACGCGAGAGTAGCCGCGGTATAGAAATGAACATACACGTTAGCTGCCTTCTCTTAGCTTCTCTAAAGAGTCATGAATTTTATATTAAATCGTTGTACTTAAACGGTCTGAGATCCTTTCGAGAAGCCTTTGTCCATCAGTAGAAGATAATGATAGTAAATTGTGTTTCAATCTACCTCTTTCTTCTTACAATTGACGCAAAAGTAATAACTCACTGTATCTACAACACAAATCGCTACGACGCGCGACGGCGTAGCAGCTCGCTACGGCGGCGTAGCAGCTAATTACGACGTCATGTACACATTCTGCGGCAATAGTTTTATAGAAGAAACTAGCGGCCCGCCCCGGCTTCATACTTTAACACATTTTTAACCAACTTCAAAATGGAGGAGGCTCGTTTTTTATATTTTTTTTAAATACCTTCTTTAAGGAGAAGGACCCTTTAAGTCGGGATTTCGAAAACATTTTGGAACTCGAACCGAATAATTCAGTCTTATTATATAATTTTTTAAGTTCCTAACTTTAAAAATGGCTGATATTCCATACAAAATTGAATCCCTACTTCCCTTTTCAAATAGGGATTTCGAAAAAATCCTAAAAGACGTGTCAAATCATTTAGTAATCTTAGCTTACATCCAAATTTTCAATTTTCTAACTTTAGAACTGGACTTTCTATAGAAACATTTAACCCTACTTTCCCCCTCAAAATAGGGAATTTGATAAAATGCTAAAACATGTATCAAATGAATTATTAATCTCAGTCTAACACAAATGTTTTAAGTTTTTACCTTTTAGAAATTACAGACTTTCCATACAAACATTTAATCCCTGCTTCCTCCTCAAAATAGGAGTTTTGTAAAAAGCTTAAACACGTATCAAATTATTAATTAATCTGTCTTAATAAAAATTTTCAATATCCTACCTTTAGAAATGACAAACTTTCCATAACAAAACTTTATCCCTACTTTCCCTTCAAAATAGGGATTTCAAGAAAATGAGAAATATGTCAAACGATTATTTTTCCTTAGTCTAAATGGCAATTTATAAGTTCTTGCCTTAGAAATGACACTTTCCATGAAAAGCTACTTTCAAGCATTTGGGATTTGTCTAATTCATTACTGTTTCTGCTACAATTTTTGGTAAACTATTCAGTATCTGAGGTAGGATGCACCTCCCGACCCTTCTACCATAATCGTTGTTAAATTTAGGTATGCAACACAGAGGAAGATTAGACAATTTTCGCAATTTTTTAGCCCTAGATTTTATTTCTAAATTTGACTTCTGAACAATAATCGGATACAATAGTGAATTTCACTTTATCGAATATATTTAAAACCCTGGACTACTGGAATAACTTATCATAATTATTTTTGTACTTATATTTGATCTTTAGAGGAACAATTGCTTTTAATAGCCTTAGTTGTAAATTATAAATACTTTGTAGATAAGTTTTATACGTTCTGCCATAGCTAGAAATACCATAGTTATTAATTGAATCTGCCATTGACATTATAATATATAACAGTCTTAGGGTATTATACGGTAATTTGTACTTAAGAATAGGCATTTCGAAAAAATGCTTAATAATTATGAATCAAATGATTTGTTAATCCAAATTTTCAAGTTCTTACCTTTAGAAATGACAGACTCTCCATAACAGCTTTTATCCTTACTTTCCATTTAAAATAGGGATTTCTAAAAAGAGCTAAAATATGTGTTAAATCATTTAATAATCCAAATTTTTAAGTTCCTATCTTTAGAAATGACAGACTTTCCATACAAACCTTTAATCCCTACTCTCCCCCTCAAATAAGGATTTTGATAAAATGCTAAAACGCATGTCAAATGTTTTATTGATTTCAGCCTAAATCCAAATTTTCATGTTCCTACCTTTAGAAATGACAGACGTTCCATACAAACATTTAATCCCTACTTTCCTCCTTAAAATAGGGATTTTGATAACATTCTAAACCACATGTCAAATGATCTATTAATCGCAGTCTAAATAAAAATTTTCATGATCCCAAATGACGGACTTTCCATCCAAACATTAAATCCCTGCTTCCACATTAAAATAGGGATTTCGAAAAAGTACCTAAATACGTGTCACATGATTTATTTATCTCAGTCTGCATCAAAATTTTTAAGTTCTTATCTTTTAGAAATGACAGACTTTCCACACAAATATTTAATCCCTACTTCCTCTTCAAAATAGGGATTTCGAAAAAATGCTAAAACATGTGTCAAATTATTTGTTAATTTTAGTCTAAATCCAAATTTTTCAAAATGACAGACTTTACATACAAACCTTTAATCCCTACTCTGCCCCCCAAAATAGGGATTTTGATAAAATGCTTAAACACGTATCAAATGATTTATTAATTGCAGTCTAAATCCAAATTTTCATGATCCCAACTTTTTGAAATGACAGACTTTCTATACAAACAATTAATCCCTACTGTCCTCCTTAAAATAGGGATTTCGAAAAAGTACCTAAATACGTGTAAAATGATTTATTTATCTCGGTCTGCATCCAAATTTTTAAGTTCTTATCTTTTAGAAATGACAGACTTTCCACACAAATATTTAATCCCTACTTTCCCTTTAAAATAGGGATTTCGAAAAAATGCTAAAACACGTGTCAAATTATTTAATAATCTCTGTCTAAATCCAAATTTTCAAGTTCCTACCTTTAGAAATGACAGACAATCCATACAAACATTTAATCCCCCTTTTTCCCCCCTTAGAGGGGGAATTTTCCAAAATCCCTTCTTATTGCTTCTCTACGCCATAAATGTAACCTACTGTGTAAATTTGGTATTTCTAGCTTCAGTAGTTTCGGCTGTGCGTTGATGAGTCAGTCAGTCAGTCAGTCAGTCAGTCAGTCAGTCAGCACGGACTTCTCTCTTTATAATTAATAGTATAGATAGTAAGGATAACGAGGACATTTCTGATATTCTAGATGAAGCGTCAATTTGGTACCACAAGATTTTTTCTGAAAACGTCATCAATGAATTTGTGCCCGTATTTAAAATACATTTATACTTGATTTATGTCAATTGTTATTTTGTTTATTTTGTAACGAAAAAATAACGATTAATTTTGCACAACGACAGAATATCTGAAATCCGATGATATCGCTTTGGAAAAATATGAGCTACGTGAACTGACAAAATCAAATTTTTACGTACGTAAACATGCTTCATAATAAAAATAAATGTAATCTATACTATTATTATAGAAAGAGAAGTCCGTACTGACTGACTGACTGATTAATTGACTGACTGACTTATCAACAGCCGAAACACCAAATCACACTAATATTATAAATGTGAAAATATATTTGGATGTTTAGGTGTTTGGATGTTTGTTCCGCTTTCACGCCTAAACTACTAGACGGATTTAGACTAAATTTGGAATAGAGATAGTTTGTAACCTGGATTCACACATAGGATACTTTTTACCGGGAAAAGTCTTATTCCCACGGGAAAATCTTAAATAGCGCGAGCGAAGCCGCGGGCGGACCGCTATAGCACTGTTTATTTATTTAATACTATAGTATTAAATAAATAAACAGCGCGTTTGAGTGAAAACCTGAAGGTGTATTAGATTGAAGAGCTGCGCGGACTAACATAAAACGATTTTATAGCGATCCTTCACCCACCGCCACTCTACTATACTATGTACTCGTACTTTACATGGTGATGTCAAAAAGTAATATAAACATAACAATATCGCTTACAAAATAAACGTTCATTCCTCATCAACCTACAATTGACGTCACAAACCCTGGTGTCAGTGTTATAGAGCCGCCAAACGCCACTGACTTGGCTCGTGTAACGACTATATAGTAGCCGGGACCAACCGCTTAACGTGCCTTTCGAAGCACGGAATCATCTTCCTTTTCGGACAATCAGGTGATTCAGCCTGCAATGTCCTAATCAAACTGGGGAATGTCTCACAAAGATATTTTTACTTGACAGTGCCCTCATCGGGTATCGAACCCGAAACCTTTGTAATGGGCGTCGAAATCTAAATTTTAAAATTTACTGTATGATTTTCTCAATTATATTTTATACAATAATCACTTCAATCGCTAACTGAGCAGAGCGACTGTCATACACCATCTTATTGTGTGGGTTGTAAGATCCATAACCGACCCCACAAACCCCTACATACATAAATACACACATAGTCATACTAAAATGATTTTGAAAAATACTTAACGGACAAACTAAATATAAAATATATATAACATATACCTACTTACTTTGACAATATATTATTATCCTACTTTGTACACACTCAAACACACGAACATTATAGTCACACACATACACAAACACACACACACACACACACACACCCACACACCCACACAAACACACACACATTAATTAAACTTTGCTTTTTAAAATGAAATATAAGATATAAATATAATAGACAAACATAAATGTTCACATCCAACGAGGAAGAGGCTGATATCCCACAACACAGGGAATCCTAGTGTGGGGATCAGTGTGCAACCATTGTTAACTTTGTTTGTTTTTAGGCACTAAAGATTTATTATTATTATTATTATTATTATTAGTCATTGATTGACATCGATGGACAGTGACCAAATAGTTAATTAACACCCTATACAATACAAGGTTATTCAATCATAATTAAAGGTTAAGTAAAACTATTTTATAGCCTACATAAAACAGAAGAGTTTTTTTTTTATGTATCTACTGTAGGTTTGTCGGTTGGCTAGAAAGCAACTCAAAATAGCTTTATGTTGGGTTTTTTTACGGCTGTTGGGTCAGAAAAGTTCTTGAGTAGCGACCACGTATCGGCAAGTATAAGTAGACAGGCCTTGACTAGGTAGACCATAGGTAGAACGAGAATTTGGTAAAAGTCGCGGGGAGCCGATGCTGGAAGCGCAGGACATAAAGAGATCTTTGGGGAAGGCAGTAAATGTAATACTAATTTTATGACGGGTAAAGTAGAATGTGTTAGATCGGATAGAGTTCTTTCTTCTGGATCTATTCCACAAGGTAGCGTCCTCGGATGTTTGTTGTTTCTAATTTACATAAATAGTCTACCTAATGTAATAGATAACACTTGCACCCTATTCGCTGATGATATTTCTATTTTGTTTTCTTGCTCGAATACCACCGAATTAAACCATAGTTTAAATATTGCATTAGATAAGATCACTGACTGGCTCGATGAATCAAATTTGGAACTCAAAAAGACTAAAATCATTCAATTTAAACCCTCACAAAAAGCCACTTTACAAATCTCTTACAGCTATAACCAAATACCATTAGACTCTACAAAAACAGCAACCTTGTTGGGAATCGACCTGGACACAAACTTGAGCTGGAAACCATACATACAAAGATTGCAAAACAAATTATCATCTTTTATTTACGCTCTCCATCAACTTAAACGGGTAACAGATTTTAAAACTTCTCTTACTGCCTATTACGCATACGCACACTCCAGACTCTCGTATGGTGTCATATTATGGGGAAATTGTTGTGAAGTGAAGGATATTTTTATTCTGCAAAAGAAATGTGTTAGAATACTTGCAAATATCGATCAAATGGTATCTTGCAGATCTTATTTTGTAAAATTTAAAATACTTACCTTAGCATCTATCTACATACTGGAATCCTGCAAGTTTGTTAGAAAAAATAGTCACCTATACTCCCCTCTAGAAAATAAAAATAAAAGGAATAATAGAGACCAGAATAAATTAAAGAAACCATTCACGAAGTTAAAATTGGTGTCTTCTAGTCCTCATCATATGGCCATCAAAATATACAATCACATACCGAATGACTTAAAAACCATAGAGAAAGAACCACTATTTAATAATCATTTAAAGAATTTCCTCATTGACAAATGCTATTATGATGTTAAAGAATTTTTCAATGATAAATTAGATAAGTAAATTGTTGCTTTAATAACATTAGTATTTTTAAGTATTCAATCAATTTTTTAGTGACATTAACATCTTTGAATATAATTTGGTAATGTTTGAGTAAAGTCTAGTCTTATTAGCATATTATTATTATTATTATTTTTTATACTTATTGAATTTCATAATGCAAAATGTTATAATTTTATTACTTATTTTATTGTTGATATTACTTATATAATTTAATTTATGTTTAATTTAGTCACTTTATAAATTTAATATTTTAATGCTTAATTATTGTGATTTAATAGGTATAAATGGGCAACTGATTGTCCTCTGCATGTTGCTGTGCCCTAGCCCCTGCTAGGGCACAGCAACATGCAGAGGACATGTCTCAAAGTCAACATGTCTCAATGTACTTACCTTTGTTCTACCACCTTGTGAAAATTTTGTGACTTGCAATAAATTATTATGAATTATGAATGTTTTTACTGAAATGATGACAAGAGTTTGAAAGCTCTGCAAAAACGATTTATACAAGCTGTATGCATCGACAATTATTTAACTGAACCCACAGTTCTCGTAGATTTCCATTACTGCCAAATCAGAATTTTAATCCTTGAAAAAGTATTTCAGTTCATAAAAGTATCTTCTGTTTACGACACTAACAAATTCTAATTATCCCATATAAAAATTATTTTTGGAAACAAAGCAATTCCGGAAAAGTTACTCGATTTAGTTATTATTCGCAGTGAGAAAAGACTTAGAATATTCAACTTTTTTAATTTTCTTTCTAAGGCCTTTTGTTGGACTTTAAAATATGCCCTCCGATTAAATTAAGATAACGTTCTGAGTGCAAATGCCAGTGGGAATAGGTACAACATCATTTTATCTATCATCATCATCATCATCATCATCGTGTGGGTTGTAAGGTCAACAACCGACCTCACAAAGAGATTGTGGTGTCAGTGTTATGGAGCCACCAAAGGCCACTGACTTGGCTCGTGTAAAGACTAGGTAGTAGCCGGCCTTCCAAAGCACGGAATCATCTTTCTTTTCGGACAATCAGGTGATTCAGCCTGCAATGTCCTAACCAAACTGGGGAAAGTTTCACAAAGAGATTTTTGCTTGACAATGTCCCCACCGGGAATCGAACCATAGATTTTAAAAAAGGATTTGTTTGGGAATCGAACCCGGTCGTATTGAAGAAATATAATAACATGGCTTCTATGTCGACATCGATTTTGTAGGTCATAAGCAGAAATGTTACTATGAAATTATGATACCTCAAATGATTAATATGCATTGTATTTCACTTTTTTTATTCTTTTGTTTTTTCTTCAATACGACCCGGTTCGATATCCGAACTGTGTATAAGTTTTTGTAAACGATGAATGTAGTTTTTCTTGTTAATAAAATCGATGACAATGGTTCCTAAGAACGGATCTTCGTATGTCTTATAGTTTGAGACTTTCCCATACTGACCGATCTAAATGTTCACATCAACGGCCCGTTACAGTCCACTGCTAGACGATGAGCCTCCTCCACTTAAGTGGAGGGTTTTGCCATAATCTCCACGCTTGGCAGGCGGGTTGGAGATCGCATATTAAAAGGTTACTGTATCAGAGAGCGCTGCTGCCCGTTCCCTGTTCAATGTGTAGTCCCTAAGTCGCCTCTTACGACACCCACGGGAAGAGTAGGGGTTGGTGACAAATGTATTTTACTCTGCCGTCACCACACGGCATCTAAATGTTACACCCGTATATTTACTTCACAGATGATGATGATGATGATGTCGACCAAATCATAATGAATCGTTTCTTATCCCTCAGACACGCACTCGTCGACCCCAGTGGTGTGCCTGGTGATAGAGGGGGGCACGAACACGGTCCGAGCAGTGCTGGAGTACGTCACCGATACCCCCCCAGTCCCGGTGGTCGTGTGCGATGGCAGCGGCCGAGCGGCTGACCTCATCGCCTTTGTCCACAAGTAAGTAAAATTTTTTTTTATTTAGTTACATGACATAAATAGTACGTCCGCCCGTCTAAGAACGATATCATCAAAAATTCTGGTGGTTTTCTTCATGATAATTGGAAAGAACATGCTCTCGTGATGTCAAAAAGCTGAGTCTTAGAGGGCGCAATCCGCCGCAGCAGTTTTTATGGAGGAGTGAAAATCGCCAAAAATGCTCGTTAAATTATAATTTAAGTCTATTAGGTATTTTGCTATTAACGTGTAGCCCTCGATAGACTGAGTATCGTGTATATTGTTAAGATGCAAAAACGTGGCCGAGGAAACTTTTAAGACCGCTCAAACTTCGCGAGTTTTCCTCTTTAAATAAGACTCAGGTTTTTAATAATAATAATAATCTTTATTTCAGGCATACACCCAGTAAAATACAATACAAGAAAATAAACACAATATAGAATAAAATAAAATACAATACAATAACTAATAGCAAATAAAATTTAAAACTACAAGTAAATAGGTATGTAAAGGTACCTACCTACTACTTGCGGTTCCCGTCACGGTGCATAGACTGCCAGTGTCGGTAGATAGGGCAGTCCAGGCACTCGGCAAGCGTTCTGAGAATCTGATTCTCAGATGATCTGATTCGCGCTCAAAATTTTTGAGATCATGAGAGCGTGTTCCTTCCAAATATCATGAAGAAAATCACCAGAAATTTTGATGATATCGGTCTTAGACGGGCGGACGTACTATAACTTAAGAACTAAGTAGTAGTAGTAATAAGTATACGGATATTTCCGAAACCTATGTCGGGAAGACCCATGCTCTGGATGTTACAAAATCATAAAATATATATAAAGAAATCTTAATAGCATTGTGCACTTTTGTCACAAGATTAAACTAATGGCTACTAAATCAATGTGGAACGAAGGCGGAGGTGGTTTTTTAACTGAAAGATAGATATTTCTCAAGAGATGTATTTATTTTCTTTTGCTAAGATCTTTACACACGCGCAGTCTAACCTAGAATCAGCTCTCTTTTTTCTACGTCAAAACTTATATTCCAAATTCAAATCAATCCAAATGTTTACGGCCAGCAACAACCAAAGAGGCAAAGAGGTATAGGTATGTACACATACCTAAAACAATGAACTTAAAGATATATGGGATTAAAGTTTCTCCAGATAAATTAAATTCTTCTTTGAACGCCAGCTGTTCTGAAATACGTGACGCGACTACAGCAATAATATTATTGCACTTTTGCAAAATGGTATATTTTCTTCATTACTTTCGATATTTTTTACACGACTGCCCAAAAAAGGAATGAATGAATGAATGACATAATACTTTATTGCACACAGACAGACACATACAGTAAGGAGTGTACAGTTTGTCTACAAAGTCGTGAAATTAACCCTTTATAGGTCATAAGCGAAAACCGATCGATAAATTGACCGCCTGTACCCCTCTCTTTATACGGTTCAAACTCCTTTAATATGGCCATTTATTACAAAGTTATGATTTTTTTGTGTAATCAGCGAACGATCAAAGGTCTTGAAAGTGATCGCGTAACTATAGACAATATAAATCCTCAATTTTCCTTGTATCCAGTGAAATTATTGCAAGTGATTATAAAAAGGTAAGTTTTATACAATTTCTACATTTATAAATATTATAATTCAACATTTTAGTCATACCCATAACGTTTGATATAGTCGTAAATAGATTTTGAAGTGAGACATGAAGTAAAATCTTGATTTCGACCAGGCTATTTAAAATTCCGTTTTTATTTTAAAACTACATTATTATTAGTAAACAATTAATATTTTTCGAAAAATATTCGATCGATTCGAACTTTGTAGTGTATGTGCAATTTTTTTGCTTTTTACTTTGGCTAAGATAATATTAGACATCAAATTCGAAATTGAGGTTATGTTTTTGTAAGTTATTTTGATCTCACTAACTTCTATACTTTTATTTATATTTTCAGATGTTTCGCAAGCGGGCTTTTACCGCAGATGAGCTTGAGGAGCTAGGAGAGGATGAGCTGGAGGAGCTGTGGGCAGTAATAAGTTCACAATTTGATCTAATCTGATGTCTGTGATTTTTCGAGAAACTAAGTGCCATTTCATTAGTTTTGTAATAGTAAAGAAATAAGTAAAATAATTGTAAGTAAAAGTAAAGTAAAATGAGTAAAATGTTGAAGTAGAAAGGTGAATTTCATCTCATTTCTTTCTAAATAAATACAATTTAATAAAATGTGTGATGTTTTATTTTCTTACTAACATACCTACACCAAGTACGCAGGTAAATGATCAGTGGTCGATATAACAACCATCTTGTAAGACGCCAAATGGACTGCGGTCATATGGTTGACCGCCATTTTTTTTTATTTTCGTAAGTTCAAAGTAGTTTTTTTGTCATAGTAGATATAGTTTTCCATTTTTTTAGATGAATCCAAAAGATCAGTACAATCACCCTAAAAAAAAAATTGCCCTATAAAGGGTTAGGGGCGCCACCTCCTTTGCAGTGTTGCCATTTTATATGATGCTTTCCTGTTCTGACTTATGGAAATTTTTGAAAAGTAAGATAAAGATTAAGTTCCAATTCAAGACTTTTTAAACAAACTGTATGTGAGTTTCTTTGTACCATCATAACTTTTAAATACTTGAACAGATTTAGATGTGTGGGTATCGTTACAATCCTTACATCAGCCCGAGTGACACTGACTATTTTTTTTGTCGACGCAGTTGTGTTTTTAATTTTTAGTTAATTATTAACTATTTATTTTCTTAGTTTTGTAGTTTCCAAAAAGGTTGTCCGGATACCACTGATGCTTAGGTATTCCAGCTACTACAACTTGTTGCTCTTTCCCGGGAACACATGACCCACTTTAGTCGGGGCTTCGGTGACGTCATAGGTGACGTAGCAACTAGGAAACGGGAGACGGAACGTTACACGAGAGCGGTGCGCAGCGGCAGTGTTGTATGATTTATCGTTCTTTTGAATATTTAAAAACGTTTTAAGAGATAAAAATTGGGTAAGAGCCTTTTGTCTGATTCGCAGCATTGAGTTCGTACAGTGAACTGCTCATACTATACGTACACCGGGGTATCTTGCGCGTTGGTAGTAACGTCTAGTTTGCAACAAAAAAACGTGTAGCTTTATGTGCTGTCTACTGTATTTATCAAGCAAACAAGTGAAATAATTAAATTCAGTAACTTAGCTATTATTCATTTGGACGCTACTGGAATTCAAACATCGTTAAAATTACAATGCGACACGAGATAGAAGACAAAAACAAACTCAATAAACGTCTTGATCAATTAATTCAGCAAATACTAACAAAAAGCTTTAAAAATTGATGAAGCCCGTAAAGCGTTTTGCTTTTGTTTTTATTTCATTCCAAACTTTTCCTCTTTTAGGGGGAAAGGAAACATTCTCTCAGTTGTAACAACAAAGACAGGAACACGACATCACAATTCCGGAACGAAATACCGAATGTTTATACGAAATCCCATTTTACCAGATTGAACAATAAAAAACACGAAACTACAAGTGCGGTGGATGCTAACATCCAGGGTTGTCATGCAATTTGTTTTCGTTAGCTGCTTGGAGGCGACAAAAAGTGGTTTTCCGAATAAATATTTTAGTAAATCATGGACCTAGTTCAGTTTGAGAAATAACAGGACTTCAATTATACATATATCAAAGATAAAAAAACTTATTTTATTGTTTATTAATTACACATTATATTAGTACTTAGATTATCTTTTAATTTTCAGGCTGATCTAGACCGTGATGGAATAGTGTCATCGCTGAGAAAATACGTATAATTTTCACAAAATAATTACACCTATAATTATATTTTACGGTGAAGGAAAACATCGTGATGAAACCTGCACATTCCTGCGAAGAAATTCAAAGGTTGTTTGTGATGTTGACCAACCCGAACTGGGCCAGCGTGTTCGACTAAAGCCTAATCGCCCAATTCAGGGTAGGCTCGAGCCCCTCAGTGGGAACGTATATGAGCTGCTGATGTAATTATACCAAAATCAAATCTAATGCAATCCAATCAAGACCCCGAGCACTAAAGTACAGTTATTAACATCTCCCGTTTCTGCAGATACGCGTCAGAGTCGGGGGAGCAGACGGTGCTGGAGTCGATGCGCGAGTACCTGATAGGAACCATCCAGAAGACCTTCGAGGTGGGCCTCCAGCAGGCCGAGTGTCTCTACAGCGAGCTGCTGCAGTGCACCAGGAAGAAGAACCTGGTGAGACATTTATAATGATTTTTTCTAAACATTCTTCCACGAGACCGAGAGCTTTTTCATTTGTTTAAAAAATTAAGAATTCGTACCGAAGTTATCATTATCACATGGTTTCCGGATACTATTCTCAATACTCTAATTTTATAGTTAGGTGTGTTGGCAATATTCAAATTTTACAGGTCTAGCTTAAAAACTACATTCCATTGAAGTTGTTGTTATAACCAGGTTAAATCACGCAGTAAAACGTTCTGTAGAGTATTTAGACAAAATAACAGAGCTTTTTTTTATTTATACAACAAATGATAAGTACTTATCGGCGAATACAAAAGTCATCGCCAAACTGCTACGTTTATTGGCGATATAGTGCTCTAAAATTTACATAGAATGTACCTACCATTATGCTACATACAGTGAACAAATTAAAACATACCATACTTATAGTTTCATATTACTTTGGAAAAAGCCTTTTACAGGACACATTTCCAGACACATGTCAACCTCGATTAGCTGCCAAGTGTGAATCATGAATACCCTTTTTTCTGTCATACATATCTTTTGTCTTTTTCCAATGTTATTCGAAATGAAAAATTACCTTAACCACAGAATAAATAATAGCTAGCCTTAACTTAAATATAAGACGCTGTATTTTATCACGGTACATCTCTGATATCATCTTCTATTATGTCCTGTGTAACTAGCGGTGCGCCCGCGGCTACGCTCGCGTTATGTAAGATTTTCCCGCGGGAATACGACTTTTTTCGTTAAAAAGTATCCTATGTATTAATTCAAGGTACAAACTATATCTGTTCCAAATTTCATTCAAATCCGTCTAGTAGTTTAGCCGTGAAAGCGGAACAAACATCCAAACATCTAAACATCCAAATATATTTTCACATTTATAATATTAGTTTGATGTGATTAGAAGCGCGATCAGCTGAGGATCCGCCGCCATCAACTGTAACTATGTAAGTAGCGTGCTCACGTGCCCTCACTGTGCGTGTGCGCTTCGAAGATCGGCTACATAAGCCAGAATTGGCCGCCAATGTCGCCATGGTCGAAAAAAGAATAAAAAAGTACGAGAATATATCAGTTAATAATAAAAATAATAGTAAAGTTCATTTATTCCAAAATTAAGAGGCATTTCACAGAAGTTTGTTGGCGGAGACACAAACTCTCATTAACGTACATACATGCTAAGTTATATTATTATCTATTTAGTAGTTTAGTTGTAATATTCGGATCGGATCATACATAATAAAATATTTTAGTATTTTAATGGACTTTAGATAATAACAATAATTGTTGAATAGACTTCCCTTTTAAGCAAAAAGATTTTTACTTGTGATACGGAAAAATCATTATCATCATTGCCATCGTCATTAGATTATTAGTATTTTTATTTCCTGTCCAAATGTTTCAAGATTTCACTGCGAAGGTACTCGTATGATACACATGTGACTCTGACATGACCCTCATTAGACACGAGAAAAGCGAGAGGCGACAAAAACTGCTTCTTTTATCAGCTAAAAAGGGTTTCTATTGTGACTTAACACTGAAGATATGTGATAAAAGTTAGTAGATTTCTTTTTTCTTGAAATATTTGGACAAGAAATAAAAATGTTAATAAATTATAAAATACGAGTATTTCTAAGGAACACATAAACCAGGTAGCATAAAGCAGGTATGTCTAGGTCTAATGATCTGACAAATGGCTTTTGTTTGACTTGACTTACCGATCAATATCTTCTAAGTAGCAAAACAATCTTCTTTGATATTTTATGACTTGAAAAATGACTTTGGTCAGAAATATTATGGTAAGTGCGCAAAATTTTAATTCATTTGGATTAAACTCCTTAGATTAGACCTAGTTACAACGACGCGGCGTTTCTATTGTCAAATCTACGCCTTTGATAGAGATAGCTATTATGTAGATCCGTTAAAAATAAAACATATTATTCGTTCCACCAAAAAAAAAACTATTATATTTAGACAAATCTTCCGAGATATAGATCTACAACCACTTTTGTTTTTATTAATCTACGGCTACGCTCGCGTTATGTAAGATTGTTACGTTGGAATAAGACTTTTTCCCGTAAAAAGTATCCTATGTGTTAATCCAGGGTACAAACTATTTAGTTAAGGCGTGAAAGCGGAACAAACATCCAAACATCTAAACATCCAAATATATTTTCACATTTATAATATTAGCGTGCTAAGATGTCTACAGTTTTCAATATTTCCGGTACATGGACAGACCCTTCTTTGTCGAAGTCAGCAGGCCCAAGATTACAAGCGTCTTTTTAGTACTGTGAGTTCTTTACAATACTTTACATACGGTCATGCTCATTGCTTATGTAACTAAAGTCGGGCCACGATATGAAGCGACTTTTGAAGTTTCGTGTACTTACCAAAGAACGATAACCTTGTACCAGCGTACAAATAAAAAACAAGAAAAGAAGCACTTTTGAAGCATTCTTCTTAGATATAATCAAAGAACTTTAATTTTTATACTACTTCTATGATAAATTACAGCTGCTATGTAAGCGCAACAATTTAAAAAAGCTATAACAAAAATATTAGGCCGACGCGTAAAAGTTACATCGGCCGTAATATTTTCTTTTTTATTCCCAGTGTTGTCACTATCAGTACCAGCCTGATAGCAGTTATAACGTGAGTACGCTCAAGAGTTACTTTTGAGTATAGGTATTTTGTTATCTATCATGGTTGCGATTGTGTAGGGTGCATCGGCGTCTTTTGTACTTAAAATTCTGAGAAAAGATAATTATTTATTCCATGTAGTCTTGTTAATGGTTCGGTTCAATCAGTCAGTCTTTCGTTTTCGTGCGCAGTGGCTACCCTCTTTTGGACTCTGATCCTGTTTTTTTTAAATACCTGTATTTTTTTACTTATCTATGTTTTTTTCTGTTAATAGCATATTTTGTATTTTTTTTTCTAATTATAATTCTAAACGGTCGATCTGTTAATTTTAATATGACATCTGCATATTTTCATATAATATTATAATCTGTACATTGATAGTATCAAATAAATAATTTTATTCTGTGATACTTCACAGAATGTGTATGTTGATTATTTCCGATAACAAAATATCGTCAACACCGATTGTAATACGGAATTTAACAATGTACTAAATTTCATTATTTTTTCGTAATATTCATTATTTTTTCGTAACTTATTACGAAAATAATAAATTTCAAATAGATAGGCATCTTTGTAAGTAAATATAAAAAATGAAAAGGTTTGACTGAAATACTAGATACTAGGCAAAGTCAACCATTACACTACGGGACATCACTATTTACGTCACAATGACATCCTTCAAAAGTCGCTTCATATCGTGGCCCAACTTTAACGGAAAGAGCTGATCTTCGCGGGAGGTATTCAGGTCACATACTAACACAGCCAAAATAGACGGTTTGATTGGAGATGGCAAAAAAAAAACATAAATAGTTGGTAAGCCTGCCTTTGAGAAGCTGGTAATAATCGTGCCTATATAGTTTGCCATTAGATGACCGTGTGTGAGATGTCTCCACACTTATTTATTTATTTATTTTGCAATACACCTTGCTCGAAAATTGAACTTACGAAGACCGTAAACTGTGCGGTAAATGCGTTTTACCGCACTAGTGCGATTTTATTACAGTTTTTTTTTTTATTCCTACGGTCTTCAAAATTATTATTCAGCCAGGATCATTTTGACACTAAAAAATATTTAAATCGATTCATACAAAGAGAAAAGTATTTAATATTTTTTTTTCTATTTCAACAAATTGTATCAAAAATATTATCAGCCAGTAATATTTTAATTATAAAAAATAAAATTATCTCGATTTAACAAAGAATCAATTCGTAGAGGCTGAATGTCCGCCAGAGGCTTTCTCCGTAATTATGCTTATAAAAAAGAAACATAATATCGATTTGTGGCTGGCGCCAATTTTGTGAAATTTTCATTTAATTGTTAATTACATTGAATTTACATTGAATGTTGTTTTATGAGTGATTAAGTGTTGATATTTAGTGATAAATGTGAATAGTAAGGATGCTCAAACTGTGCACGATATAATAAAGGTTAGTTTTTACAACTTCTACATGATCAATTTTACCTGTAGTATCATAGCTTTTGTAGGAGTACCTTCTTAACCATTTCAATTTAATTATTTACTATCAGTTTTCTCACAAGTGTATTGAAAAACGTCGTACAACACACGGATCTTAGGTTTTATAACAAACTCTTGACATTATAACAAACGTCACCTCGTTTGTAATAAGCCACCTACGATCCTTGTATCGTTATGTACTATTATCGTCCCAAACCGGTATTGAAAGTATCCTAACGATGCATGCAATGTAACTAGCAAACCCCGGTCGCTGCGCTGGTGTGGAAGAATGTAAAAAAGAACAAGCAATAAAATTGTACATAAGGAAAATAAATGTCTCTCCAGTGTTCTTTTAGTACTACAAAATACATTTAAGTTAATTCAGGTCACTAACGAGATAATTAAGCCCAGCAATCTTTTTAAGGGAAAATACCATTTTAGACGGGGCTTTTCAAGAAGTTTGTATCGAGTAATTGAACCAATTTATGCTTTACAATTAAATGTAACCGGCCCGAAATAACAAGTTTCTCGTCCAAACAGCGAAAATGTATTTATTTTGAGATCAAGTCATGGATTCAGTAAAAATCAATGGATATTTTTACTTTAAGTTCTCAACTTGCTGAACAACTTCACGCGTCTCATGTACGTTAATCAGATAAAACAACTAGACAATAAACAACATTTATTTGGCATAAAACACACTAGAATACAGCAAAAAAATAAGAAATAAAAGAAATTTCTCTTCCGTCACAAATTTTTTAAGTACCTATACATTTTCAACTCTACAACACTTTGTTTTTGTAACTCTATCATCACTTTGATTGAAGTTAATAATTTATTTTTGTTTTACCCAGGTGGCGTCCATTTCTATGACATTTTTATTATTCGTCACTGATAGCCATCACATTAATGGCATCTTTGTCTTTATTTACATATAGAGGCCAAAGGAATATTTTAAGTTACTAGTGATGATGGACGGCATTCTAATGACTGCTTTTTAAAACTAAATCGGTAATAGTGACTGCTCGCGGTTACGTCTTCGTTGTTTAGATTTTCTCTGGAAAAGTGGTTTTCTATTTCTTGTTCTGTCTTTTCTTTGTCTTAGTGATAAATTTCCCCGAACTTTCACAGAGCTTGGTGGCATGGTAATGCGCCTGTTTCTGGCAAGGATAGCCAAGGAGATGCAGGTTCGAGTCCTGTCCAAGAACGACATTTTTTTTAATTTTCTGCTTTATAACAATTTAGCTTAGTATTCGTATCTGAATGTCACCCATAGTCTCTATTTGATGAACTGCACTTTGGCCGCAGCCTAGCTGCTGCAATGTCTAGCCTACCTGAACCCTGGACTGAAAAATCAAAACAACCGTAAAACTTACTTATTAAACTACTTTCTCAAGTAAAGCATTTCCATATGTATTGCAACACTTTCCTCATAAATGCTAAAGTTTGTAACTAGTTGGAACACCAATTTGTAATAAATTGTAGCACTATTGTGTCGAACTTATAATAGTCGGCTGCTACTAAAACTTTGTAAGCTTTTGAAACTAAGTGAAAAGAAAGAAGTGGTATATCTGCCCACCCCACAGAGACCTACCCCTACGGAAAAAAGGGCGTAACTTTTGTATGTTCCATAAGCAGCAAGTTACTGATGGATGAGCAATACAGAACCGATTTTGATGTTTGGTACAAAGATAGTTTAGCACCCAAGGACGTAAGACTGGGTTTACTGCAGGAAAATTACTGATTCCTACTTAAATTCGTATATTCCTACTTAAATTCCTACATAAATGCGGGTAGGTAGCTAGTCAGGTGTAGTTTTTAGTCTAGCGACCACTCCGCAGACGGGAGGAGCTCTTAAGTTTTTGATGAAGATAGAGGGTCTTTCCATTACTTAAATCCGACACGACACGACAAGTTCTCTACACAGTAGTGGTGTGTAACTCTTGAGCGAGTGATTGGAAAGAGCTAGATCTTCTTTAGAAGCCCAATCACTCTTCAACTCATTGCCGATCCGATAAACTCTTCAACTCTTTAGCTCTTTAGCTGCGGTCATTCCAAAGATTTCTGACGCGCGTCAGGGAGCGAAGCGATCGTCTTTTATTTCCTATGAGGGTCATTCTGAATCGCGCACAACTATTATGAATGACTCATTCATAATTGTTGTGCGCGGGAACGATACCGAACCGACTGAGTGAGTGAGTAGAGCGAGTCGCTCTGCCGCAGCGGGTGACGAGACAGCGCGTAGGATCAGGACAACAATACAATACCTACATAGGGTGCATTCCGAATCAGACTTTCAGCGCTGTCAGCGATCAGAAAAAAACGTACGATCTTTGACAGCAATTCGGAACGCTATTACGGGTGCTTTAATCAATTTCAGCGCATCTCGGAACGCAGGGATAGTTTATGCACAAGAGTCTTAATCCTGTCAAGTATGAAGGAAAATCATGGCTATACATAAAATTATTGTAGTTCTGCGAGTCAAATAAGCCTATAATCGTTCGCGAGTCGTAATGAGCTAAAAGAGTTACTGGGCTAAAAGAGTGATTCTAATCTCGAGAGCTAAAAGATCCGAATCGCTCTTCTCTTCAAAATGCTACTACAGAGATATAGCAAAATATTTAGGTGGAATGGCCTGGGCCGCTGCTTTCCGCCCCGGAGGTGTGGGTTCGAACTCTACCAGTTAGTTTTAGAATTTCGAATTCCTTATCTTATTCCACGGTCTTACAATGAAGAAAAACATCGCATCGTGAGGAAACCTGCACCAACCTGCGAAGCCTTCAGGCAAGGCTTAAACTCTTCATTGAGGACGTAAATATGAAGCTGTTGACGAATTTATCAATTTCGTTGCCACCTTTCATAATCACAATGATCTAAACTCTAGATTGGACTGTACGAGTATTTTTATTTGGCGAGGAATTTTATTTGACTTCTACCTAATCGATTTACAAACCCATCTTGTCAGTCAAAGCAGAAGTTCTTCCCTCAGTAAATTTATCGAGAGTAATTACTAGAGATCAATTATTATTTTCTGCCAAATTGAGACGAAATTGAGAGCGATTTATTTTTAATTGCTCATTAAAGTTTCCCGACAGACCTCTGAAGCGCCCTCTTGTTTATTTTAAACATTTCACGAATGTTTTTGTAGGCCTAATGAGAGTTATCATGTCATAACATTTAAGGTAAGCGCCGGGCCGCAGCGTACCTTTAAGGTTGGACTAACGATCTTCTTTTTCATCGTGTGGGCTATAAGGTCGTCAACCGCCCTGACAAACGCTAGTGTCAGTGTATTATAGCCGCCAAAGGCCAATGACATGGCTCGTGTAACGACTAGATAGTAGCCGAGACCAACAGCTTAACGTGCCTTCCGAAGCACGGAATCGTCTTTCTTTTCGGACAATCAGGTGATTCAGCCTGCAATGCCCTCACCAAACTAGGGAAAGTTTCACAGATTTACGCTTGACAGTGTACCCAATGGGAATCGAACCCAGAACCTCCGTAATAAGTGGCGAAATCTCGACCACGGAGGCTGTTAACCACCGACAACAATGCGGCGAAGGCTCAAGCTTGAGAATTTAGTGGTTTGCGCAGATTGGTGTCGTTGCTAGCACAATTCGTACACGGCATACAAAATCATTGTGTACTAGCTTTGCTAGAACGAACTATACTCAAAACTCTATTCTTCATAGAATACGTACGTACGAAGCACGTTTCCGTGACGCTGATATTTTCTTTCTTACTAGGAATGCATTTATTAAATTCATTTTGGATAGTTTTCCTAATTTTGGTGAGGAGGAACCTGACTGAACAAGGTTCAATCCCGTATACCCAGTTAAATAAAATGAACACTCTTGTGAGTCATGCAATCATTCGAGTATGTTGCTGCGCAGGAGCGGTGGCACTACTATGCATCTTGAACACTCACACACACCCCCCTACCCTACATAACCCCACATACACATATGTATGGGGTTGTATGTATGTATATATATACATACACTGTCACACATACATAGAGAGACTGTTGACTGGTTGGTGGACAATATAATAATGTTGTATTGTATACAAAATAACCCAATCCCAAGACTTAGTCGTAGGGCCAACCACTCAACAGTTTCTCTCCCTTGTTCCATACACACACACAGACACCCCCACGTGATTTGGGGGTAGAGGCTAGTGGACTTCCGATCCCAAGCATTTATCTGCGTAGGGCTGGCCTCTTCCATCCTTACACTCACTACACAATCACCCTCCACATACACAGCACATGCACCTTTATACTTACCCCCCACCCCACACCCCGAATTATATTGCTATGTATATATTACTATTTATTTTATATACAATCACTTTTATAAAGGTCCCTCTTTTTCTTTCTTTTCTTTCTTTGTATCGATTAAAAAAAAAACCTTTCTCCCTACCCTTAATAAAATGTAATATGTGATCTTCGTTATTGGCTATGTATAATTTTAATGTGACTTATTTGAGATATGTTTGTGTGCTGTGAAGTGTCACTAATAATAAATAAATAAATAAAAATAATTAATCGCTAGCTAGTTAATCGCTTTAATCGGTTCATAAATATTTATTAGATACTTAAACGCCGTGCTTCAAAAATTAAATATAACCAAATATTCACAAATAGAGGCCAGAAATGACTTATTTTCATCATGTATATCATCGCAAACAAAAATGATTATTAATATTCGATGTGTAAAGTTGCAGTAAAAACTCATAAAGAAAATTATTAGAATATACTTCATATGCGCTGAAATTTTAAAATCATTTAAGACGGTGTCTTTTTATAGCCTTCACTGAAAGATCAACCAAACTAGTTTTGTTAGTTGAAAGTTTCCTTGTATTGTAGGGAAGTAACCTTTAGTTAAATATAAACAATCAGATTAGTAATCGGTCCAAACCAGTAGTTCGCAAGTCCCTAGATTACGGCCTACTGGCAACCACTTTTTGGTTACTGTTAACCAATATTTTTTTTTCATTGTTTAAAATAAAAATATGATGGCTCTGTACGTATATAATAATTTGATCCCTTCAAGAAAAATGTAATGTAATGTATCGGCTCAGCACTTTGAATACTTATTTGTTGCTTCCGAAGACAAAGAGAATGGAAATGAGCTTATTGGGGCTTAAGGGATTCAATAGTATTTCGTTTGGAACCAAGAGCCGAAATTGAACGGTTGTAATGGTGTAGATTTTCCTTTATTTTATGTTTCTTTCTAAATAAAAAAAATATAAAAATATGCATAGGCATAGTATTTATTTAAGTACAGGCAACTGCAAAAGAATCTATTGCCACGGCAATCGGTTGAAGTTTTCTGCAAAGTACATAATTTATTTAAATATATTTATTTAGAAACTAGTAGTCCACCCCGCGGCTACGCTCGCATTGTTTAAGATTTTCCCGTGGGAATAAGACTTTTTCCCGTATCCCATGTGTTAATCCAGGTTACAAACTATCTCCATTCCAAATGTCATCCAAATCCGTTGAGTACTTTCAGCGTGAAGGTGGAACAAACATCTAAACATACAAATATATTTTCAGTTATAATACGTATTAGTGTGATTACATTGCTCTTAAACAGTTCTACATTATCCTGAAACTATTATATCAAAAGAATGATACACTTTCAAGTAGTTTCGAGAAAAAGTCGAATCGTTCGCCACGGCGGCGGCGGCGGCGGTGGAGTTTAGCGTATGCAATTTTGCAAAGGGACACAAAATAGGCTCAATAAAAAAATGAATAACATGAGTAATCACTTTTATTATCATATGGGTTGTAAGGTCGACGACTAATTAAGTAATAAGATCAGAAATGAAGCATAGAAAATATTAATTTCTTAATTATTCATATCTGGAACAGGTTTTTACTAATATAATGAACGTCCAGCAGTGGACTGTAACGGGCCGTTGACGTTGATGGACGTTTGTCTGTTTGCAGACCGCTTTCACGCCTATTAAGGCTGAACGGATGTTCTCCTCTATAGGTCACTAATTTTGTGAGTAGATTCGATATTTTACTATTTGAAATTTTTAAAAATGGCGTAGGTACGGGGGTTGAAAAAGGAAAAAAAAGTAGTAATATTTCAGCCAATTCAAAAAAATATTAAAAATGTCTCAAACTTTTTTGTTACACTTACGAGTATTAAGATGCATATACTTCAAGAGGGGTGTGTAAATAAATGAAAAATAATGGAAAAAAAAACGCCATAAAGATAAGACAC
Source organism: Carpatolechia fugitivella (assembly GCA_951230895.1). Taxonomy (NCBI): domain Eukaryota; kingdom Metazoa; phylum Arthropoda; class Insecta; order Lepidoptera; family Gelechiidae; genus Carpatolechia; species Carpatolechia fugitivella. The sequence continues at coordinate 3,404,984 of OX579664.1, forward strand.
ATTATAAATGCGAAAGTAACTGTTGTTCTTGACTTGTCAACTGTTGTTCCAAATATGACTTATGTATGATTCTTTACATACACGTATTGAAAAGAAAAGTACAAAAGATACGATTCCTGTGGAGTTTCTGCTGGCCATTCTTCTCCACAGCGAGCGTACACTGGTAGTGAACGTGCCATCTATGATAAAAATCTTAATTCGAATAAAATATTTTTTATTTTGATTTTGAACTCTCTCTGTTTGTATGTTTGTCACGCTTTCTCGGCTAAACTACTAAACCTTTTGATAGTTTGGTACCGTAGAATGGTTTGACATAGGCTAATTTTTACCGCGGGAAAATGTCTTATTCTCACGATGTTGCAACTCACTACAATAAGATTACTAAAATAACAACGCCATCTATATAACGTGCTCTGAACGACGTAGGTAGTTCCATGTCCAAAGATGGCGCTGGTAGTTTTAGAAACAAGGAAAATCTACAAACAATACAGGGCTAACTACAGGCAGACAGCTAGAAGAACAATTTAATATTAATATAAAGTGTACAAAATAATATGAAATTTAATTTTCAGACATTTCGTTCCTTATTTACTTATCTCTAACTTATCTATTAGCTTTTTGCTAATTATTTTAAATTAACAAACTGACGATTGTTAGAACAAGAACTATCAATGTTGAAGCGTAGGTCAAACCAGCTCTGTCAGTTTCTATTTCTTCTGGACTCTCTACCTTTTCATTAATATTTTCCTTCTTAGTACATGCATAAGGATCCGGGTCGTAACTATAGTCAATCTCTCTTGATCTGAATATCTCTTTAAGAACCAAAGCTGATTTTCGCGGTGTTCTCGTTCTATTCTCATTGGCCATGTCTACTTCGTATAAACCAAATCGGATGCTGAAAATAATTTGCAATACTAAGTAAAAAAAAGTTGCTGCTGTTGACTTTAAAACAAATAATAGTTATTTATTTACCAACTACTTTCTTTTCTCGAAAAGACTGAAAAAGACTATCTTTACATATAAAAGACGCGGCGCTAACAACTTGCATCTTTTCTATGGGATTTTCTTCCTGTCTTTGTTTTTTGAGAATAGTAAAAAGTGTCTTAAATGACATCAATACCACAAAAATTATTTGATTATAAAATATGAGCACAAGTTTTAAAGTATTCCTGTAGTTATTTCTGTAATGATGATGAGATAACGTTACAATATTCTTTATTGAAACCAAACAGAAACAACAGGAATAAAACTACACCCTAAGGTAGCCCTGTCACTAGAATAGGATATACTAAGCACAAGATATGCGAGTACTAACGTGTAACCAAAATTCCATTCAAAACTGTCCATCAAACTCCATGCAAAGTATCCTTTGACATTAGCGCCTTCCGCCACTGCGTCTGCCACAGATTGCATGTAGTTTCTGAAATATCCAGTTCTACCGTCATCATTCAGACCAGTCACTTCCGAGGAGCAACCATTTTCTGTTATGTAGATTAGCGGGTTGTTGTACGCATCTCTTAAATGTACAAGAAGGCTGTATAGGCCTGGGCTATATTCCTGAAAATGTAAAGAATCTTCTTTCATGTTTTGTTATATCATTCAAAGGTTGGCGTGTGTGCGAAGCAAAGCTGGTAAAAAAATAAGTAGAAGAGTGAAGTTGAAGTTAGGTACATAACCTTAACACGACTTCGTTCGTATTTCGTATAAATTCTTCTTCGGTATTTTTTTTAGAATCTAGATTGCAGAGCAAGGTCCAAAGTACTGGCTCTGCTTTTGACTATACATAAAGCAAACAACCAGTAGTTCTTATAACTTACACTTCACACCAACTTCCAAAGTATAACATTACGAAAACTACTTACGGCGATTAAACCATGGTAACGCCATGAAGGATCTATGTAAGTTCCTACATAGCTATCGTCGTAAACCGAAGGAACTTCAAACGTTCCATTTAGAGATGCATTCCTGTACACGTATCTAGTTGAATAATGGTTTAGTCCTAGGAAATCCATTGTTCCTTTCATATATTCTATTTGTTCCTCTGAAAACGGGCGCAGCCGTGATTCGTTCAGCCCTTGGGCTACACTGGCTGCAGCTACCTTGTCGATTAATATTTGAGGGTAGTTTCCATTTTCTGTTAATATTGGATGGATGTAGTGATCAATCTAAAATGAAAACATGTCTTATGTATTTTATTTTATTTTAAAAAACATCCTTGTAGTGACAAAGATAAATCTATAAATAGATATAAAGCGATAAATACTTACATGGAAAGCTCTGTAATCTTGCAGTGCTTGTGCATCTTCTTCAGAATCCGAACTTGGTAGTCCCCACATCATGCTTATGACAAATCCAACCATGCCACCTTGAGATGCCCTGAACTCTTCGTTGTATATATGATATGCTCTAGCATTTGCTAGAAGATTATTTCTTCCACATTCATAATATCCTATCCCAGGATCATTAATCAAAGGTGCATATTTAGGATGGTCGTAACCGTAATAACAATGATAAAAAGGTTCGTTAATTGTCATCCAATGCTTAACTCTGTCTCCAAAGTTTTGATACAATACACGGGCATAATCTCCAAACCAATCTACAATGTCATCATTCAGCCAACCACCTAATTCATTCAAAGTTTGAGGAAGATCCCAATGGTACATCGTCACAAATGGTGTAATTTCATTTGCTAAAAGTTCATCTATCAAAGCGTTGTAGTAGGCTATTCCTTCTGGATTGACGTAGTGTTGGCCAGAGGGCATAACTCTAGGCCAAGAAATGGAGAACCTGTAGTTGTCGACTCCCATTTCCTTGAGCATCTCGACATCGCGTTTGTAATAATAATAGGACATAGCCGCGTTATCTCCATTGGTTTCATCTATAATTTTTTCAGGTCGCGTTCTCACCAGGTGGTCCCACATTGACCACCCTCTAAAACAACAACTTGTTCTTAATTTTCAAAAAAATTAACAAAAATCTTTGTCTGCAGTTGTTTTGTATTAATTAAGTTCAGCATTTAATACAGTTGAAAATAATATTTTTTTAAACATTTTGAAAGCTTGAATGTCCCTTAGAAAATATAATTTTTTTTTTATATAAAATAAAAAATAAAAAAAAAAGTTTTATTCCGACAAAAATATCAGGCATTTCATACAAAGAGCCCGCCAAACTGCACAGCAGTTTGTTGGCGGAGACACAATACTCTCAATATACATAGGTACATACATGCCAAGTTATACTATCTATATTAATCTATTACATAGTTTATAATGATTGAAGTGTTACTGTAAACATATAGTACCTGGTTGACCGAGCTTTGCTTGTTTAATATATTTTAAGACAGCCACGCACTCACGCACTCACTCACTCTACGCACGCACTCTACTTTATACGTTCAGAAGAAAACACACGCGGCTAGTCATAGTAGCACTTTAAAGAATTGAAATAAAGAAAAGAAACATTTTTTATTTTTACGCCACAACACAGACTAATAATAGAAGTATAGATTATAATGGTAAAATGGTAAAGCACTAATGCTACTGGAACTCAGAGGAAATAAAAGACGATCACTTCGCTGCGCGAGACGACGCGCGTCAGAAATCTTTGTACTGGAATGTGCCGTGACGTCAAAATAAAAGGACCGCACTCAGCTTATGCCGCGATCGTGAAGACCGCGACGCTGGTTTTCTGTGGGCCCCTTGCGGTGGATGTAGAGGGCGATAAAATCAATAATAAAATACACACATGTATATAATATATACACATATATCTATATTCATTTTTGTAAGTAAATAAATGCAATAATATTGGATTTAATTAAAAAGGGAAGGAATACTGTTCAAATCAAAGTTTTTGGATACTTTTGAACCAAATCGCTTTCATCAATAGCAAAGAAAAGAAACTAAGAGCAGTTTAAATATAAGTATTACATTTTTAGTTACCAGGTTAAATTGTCGGCCCCATTGTCGGTCGGCAAACATTCGTGTGATGAGCACCTGTGTTTGCCTTGGGTCTTGAATGTATATTTATTGATGAAAAGAATACTCACTTACCGCCAATATTCCAAGCCCCTTCTATTTGATACGCGGCAGAGGCAGCGCCAAACTCAAAGTCTGCGGGGAATCCATTTTGAGTGCTTCCAGAAATAACACTTTAAAGAAAATAAAGGCAAACATTTTAACAATCGTCTTCAATTATGTATATTTTAAAAATATAATTATTAACATAGAAAAAGTTTTTACCGTAAAAGAAAAACGAAAAACGTTGTTATTGTTGCTGTGCCCATGTTTTATAATATTAGCTGCACTTCATGCGTGTGGTTTGAAGTCGCTAAAAGGTAAACAAGCAATGAACTTACTAATAGTAAACAGTACTATAAATACACGTCACCAATGCATTTTGTCTAAAATTTTCGAAGAAAGCCGACAGCAATATGGCAGATATATTATTTGAAAGAAAGGAAGAAAAAATATTTATTTCGAACAAATCACATTATACACTTACTTAAATATTACTTAGTCTAAAAATTATTGCTATGTGAAATGCCAAAAATGGTCTCTACTCAGCATAATCGGCAAGTAGGGCCTTAACCGCTACCTACCTACTAGCGCTGGTCTTCCATACAGCCAGTTGTTCAAAGTTCAAAATTTCAAAGTTTATAAATACAAAAAATATAAATACAAAATTTCTTTATTTTTACAAATAATGTACAGTAATACATTAGTGACCGGTGACTCTTTGTAAGCTTGTAAGCCTGTACTGTGTTAGCATAACAAAATACATTCTGCAAATTACAAAACAGGAAAAGATATAAAATTAAACGTTCACATTATGAGTTTAGTTATCAAAAGTATATTACTAACAAATGTCAAATGTCATATGTTATGGATGGATATGATATGACAACAATCTGTGTAATTTTGAACATATTTATGATAAATTATATAATGATCTCAATGACTATGAGTAGGTAGGAATTATTTATTTTTAAGTACTCACTATTTTTTCTTGATTGAAATATTTGTGACGGCGAAACCCAGTGCCCAGTGGCGGGGTCTAACCATCGACATTAACCCCTATCGAAGGGGGTTCTTGAGAATTACTCAGGGTCCAACTTACAGTCAGAAAATAGCGATCGAATGATTTAATTATACTTACAGATAAAATCTACTATAGGTTACACTCACTTAAATCAACGTTGATAACACACGTATCCAGAGGGATAGCAGGGGATCACTTACTTTGATCACAAATCACATTTAAGTATTCGAGGAGACCAGACGGTCTTTGAACGCAGCACTATCCAGGAGGTCCCCACAAACCACGTGTATGAACCGTGAACCGTGAACCGTGCGTATGTCTTGTCGAGTAGGCCCGCACAAACGTATCGGGGTGTAAAGGAAGACAGGAGTCGTTTCCGTAAGTGTGGGCGTGAAAACGATGAGGCCCAAACCTCGGTAGGTATTGACCGTTCAGTGTAACTGATTGTGGAAGGCAAAAGCCTTCGGCGTGGTGTAGTGTTCTGTTCGGTAGTACAGTTGGTGTACTGTACGTGAAGTACCAGGTAAAAGCCGTCAGGATTTCAGCACTAAAGAACGATCTAACACTGCCGTGGGAGTCGTCTCTGTTAGTATGGGCGCAACAGCGATGTGCTGGGGCAATTCAACCTTCCGTGCAGTAGTATTGAATGTCAGGCCGAGGCTTCTGGTATGGTGTGATGTGGAGATTATTTATGAGTACTCGAAGTGTACTGTAGATGTAAGTACCTTCAAGTAAACTGGATTAGCAGCCGCGCCGCTAGTCGGGTATTCGACAAGTTCGGGAACCGTAAAGTTAAAGCAAAGAGTCAATATTGGTGTAAGGCGGTGATAGAAAATTCAGGACTTAAAATAACTTTGACTCGGGATTTTTAACGACGGAGAGTGCAGGAAAAGAAATACGTCCGGAGAGTTCAGTCACGGTGCTTGGAATCACGAGGGGCGGGGATGTATGGGCTTATAAGACCAACTGGTGCGCGGGGGCGGGGCAGGGTGTAGCGCGGCGCAGTGGCTGGTTCTGGCGGTACACGCGGCGATCAGTTCGTTCGGTATAGACGGGGCCGGCCTCGTGTAGCCATGCGCCCGCGACGCTGCAAAATAATGTGGCTGACAAAATTTAAGTATAAGAGTTAAGTCTAACACCAATCTGCCAATCTGCACGATGCGCTCCACGATGCACGGGACAGACACAGGTAGCGAACACTGGTTAAAAAAAAAGCTAATTCCAAAAGGGGATATCACGACTCTCAGCAATGAGCATGACAAGGGGAGAAGAATGCTTCACTGCATTAGACGTCGTCTTTCCATCAAGAAAGCTAAACACATCTACCATGACGTAATGGGCATCATCATTAAAGTTTGTAAGTCGATCACCAACCCCTTAAATAATATAGGGCTTTTGTTTAAAATTGATGTACATTATCAAACTAAATGGTTATATCTTTTACTAATGTATAAAGATAGCATATATCGATATAACAATCTTGCCTTTAATTTATCCTTACAAACTACAATTGATAATAATCAATTATATTTTCATCTATAACCTTTACTAGAGTAAATAAAGAAACAAATCAGTTTTTTACAATAAAATTTATTAATTACCTACCTAATATTAGCTACTGATTAAACAACAATATTTAAATAAAAAATTACAGGAACAGACTGCCGAATACAATATTAAAAACTACCAATCCCGATGCGTAGAATGAACCGGCAGCATCAGTTTCTATGTCCTGGACATCATTATCTTCTTCTTCAGTAATTGCATAAGGATCAGGATTGTAACTTAAGTCAATCACTTTTGATCTGAATATCTCTTTGAGGACCAGAGCTGATTTCCTCGGCGTCCTCGTTCTGCTATCGTCGCCCATGTCTACTTCATATATACCAAATCGAACTCTGTAAAATATGAAAGTTATCTTATAAGTTTAAAACTTAATTGCAAGATATTCTATCATATTATTAAAAAAATATCCAATTAGGCTGGGCTGCGTTCGGGAAATTGCGGCATGTCTTCTCGTCCAAAATACCTCAGTGTTTGAAGACTAAGATCTTTAACCAGTGTATATTGCCAGTAATGACCAATGGCACTGAGACGTGGTCGCTATCTATTGGTCTCATGAATAAGCTCAAGGTGCGATGGATCGAATCAGAAATGAGGAGATACGTAGAAAAACCAATGTCATCGACATAGCTTTCAGGATAAGTAAGTTGAAGTGGCAATGGGCAGGCCATATAGCTCGACGAACTGATAACCGATGGGGAAGAAAGGTTCTCGAATGGCGACCACGGGCCGGAAGGCGTAGTGTTGGACGGCCTCCCACAAGGTGGACAGATGACTTGGTGAAAGTTGCTGGGCGCCGGTGGATGCAAGTAGCGCAGGACCGTTCATGGTGGAAACCTATGGGGGAGGCCTATGTTCAGCAGTGGACGTCTTCCGGCTGAGATGATGATGATGATGATCATTAAAAAAAAACAAGTAAGCACGTTATTTTGGCACAACTTTTGTATTTTAACAGTTTTAAAAATATTATGTTCGCTTTCCTTGAGATAAAACTTACGTGTAACCAAAACTCCATTCGAAGTTGTCCATCAAACTCCACGCGAAGTAACCTTTGACATTTGCGCCTTCAGCCACTGCGTCTGCTACAGATTGCATGTAGTTTCTGAAGTATCCAATTCTACCGTCATCATTCAGACCAGTCACGTCCGAGGAGCAACCATTTTCTGTTATGTATATTAGTGGATTGTTGTATGTGTCTCTCAAATATATGAGGAGGTAGTAAAGACCCGGACCATATTCCTACGAATAGAAAAATATTTAGTGAGAAGCATTATGAATGTCGAATGACCGTATTTATTTTAAGAAAAAGCGATACAGAACTGCTCTTAGACATCAAATACAAAATTATTTATGTGTTTTAGAAATTTATTTTTTGTTGAAATCATAATATGACTACGAATTTAAGTTATAATTTTATAACACTTTTTGAGATAAAATTATTTAACCTTGTAGTTATTCAAGTACAAATGAAGTAAGGAATCTACTCACGGTAGTAAAACCATGATAAATCCATGAAGGATCCTTATATTTTCCAATATAAGTATCGTCATCGACAGAAGGAACTTGGAAAGATCCATTTAGAGATGCGTTTCTGTACACGTAACTGGTTGAGTAGTGGTTTAGTCCTAAGAAATCCATTGATCCTTTCAAGTATTCAATTTGTTCGTCTGAAAACGGGCGTAGCCTTGATTCATTCAGTCCCTGTCCTGCACTGGCTGCAGCTACTCTGTCGATCATTATTTGAGGATAGTTTCCATTTTCTGCCAATATAGGATGAATGAAGTGGTCAATCTAAAATTAAAATTAAATAATTATAGAGATAGGACTATTTACAAATCGTCTAACTAACAAAATAGAAGTCAAATTCATACCCACTTCTTTTTTAAAACATTTCACGAGATGAATTTGAATATTAGCACAATTTAGTACCATCATTATAAAAAACAAAAAGATAATATGTATTTTTAAGAGAAATAAGAAACGTAAGATCAAATAAATACTTACATTAAATGCTCTGAAGTCCAGCAACGCTTGTGCATCTTCTTCAGAATCTGAATTTGGTAGTCCCCACTCCATGCTTATAACAAATCCAACCACTCCCCCTTGAGATGCCTTGTACTCATCGTTATAAATATGATATGCTCTAGCATTTGCTAAAAGAATATTTCTACCGCACTCATAATATCCAACCCCAGGGTCATTAATCAGAGGTGCATGTACGGCTCGAGCGTATCCGTAATAACAATGAATATAAGGTTCATTTATAGTCATCCAATGCTTGACTCTGTCTCCGAAGTTTTCATATAAAACTCTCGCATAATCTTCAAACCAATCTACAATATCCTCGTTCATCCAACCACCCTGTTCGTTCAAGTTTTGAGGGAGATCCCAATGGTACATTGTCACATATGGCGTGATGCCATTTGCTAATAGTTCGTCTATCAAAGCATTGTAGTATGCTACTCCTTCTGGATTAACGTAGTCACGACCATAGGGCATAACTCTAGGCCAAGCGATAGAGAACCTGTAGTTATCGACTCCTAATTCCTTGAGCATCTCAACATCACATTTGTAGTAGTAATAGGACAAAGCTGCAGTGTCTCCGTTGGTTCGGTCTGCAACGGCTTCAGGCCGCGTTCTTGCCAAGTGGTCCCACATTGACCACCCTTTGCCTAAAATAACAATTATTTGTTGTTGTTTAAATCTCAACAAAATAGTGATATAATGTTTTGAAAAAGTATTACCTGCAGTTTGATTTCTGTATTTGTATTTTCAATTAAAATTATGTAAGCACATACAATAAAAAAAAACATTATATTACATTTGATACATAGTTGATATTTTGTTACATCAATAATAAACAAATTAGACATTGTCCAAACATTTCTCGAAAAGTAGAAATCAGACAGCATGCAATTTGCAAGTATCTTTCAATTTAAGGAACAGTGATTCATTTGTTTTCAAGATAGGCTGTTGTGGAAGGAGATTTTTATTTCTTACAGTACAATAAATTGAAATTTATCATCATGAAAAATAATATCTATGTGCAAATGTAAGGTTTACTCACCGCCAATATTCCATGCTCCTTCTATTTGATACGATGAAGTTGCTGTGCCGAATTCGAAGTCTGCTGGAAATCCATTTTGAGTATTTACCGAGAGGAAACTTAAAAATAAAAAGTCACATTGCATGATCCCGAATGTTTTATCTTTTTCTTCAATTGAAATATGAAAATCTATCTTACCATAGAGAAAATATAAAATGCACTTTAGTTCCTTTCTCCATGACGACGTTACACACTTTATTTTTCGTTCTTTTATTAAATACCAAACCAAAGTTTAAAATTACATCCAAATTGAATACTACAAACGGCACTAAAATGTGAAATAAGTTTAAGAAATTTGTCACTGTCCTTTATATAACACTTATCTTAAAGTTTATTATGGTAACGATAATATTATACAGGATGAAAAAAAAGGTCTTAGGACTTTTAATTTTTAATAGATAGCCGAAAGGACTATTGATATTGTTCATTTTTGTTATTGGTCATTAAAGTTTTAAATAGTTTGATACACATACACACCCCCCACATACACACACACACCCTCAAACACAATTATGTATTATTCTTCTTTTTTTTCTCTATTAAAAATGTAAAAAAAATGTATAAATGTAAAATGTTAAAAATGTATAATAGAAAAAAATATTTTTTGATATAGAAGAGTGGGGCATCCTAGCACAGGCATTTGTTCATGCTTAAAAGGAGGCCCCAGCAAAGTTTCATCAATAACTTTCTTTTAATGAAATAATGATTTTGTTTTTTTTTATGATTTTTTATATTTTTCTTTAACAAATTCATTTTATTTAAAGTTGATTTTTCCTTTCTATTGTTTGTTTGGATTTTATCTTCTCCATTTTTTGCTTCGCCTTGTATAATTTAAGTACAATATTACTCATGTAGTTATGTTACTTTTACCAAGTGATGAACAGGTTGATTCAATGATGCTATAATTATAATATTATTATCTGGCTCATTAATAGGCAATCAAAAATTACGATCATTAAAAATCTATCATTTATTCCATTCGAGACAAGTATTTTGTTTTTATGCCATTTTTTAGTCTTTTTACACACACGCATCCATACACACACTAACACACAATTGCCACATTTCATCTACAAACACATATATATATATATATCGCACTCCTCCTTGTATGTATTCATCCACATCCCTCCCTTAATATATATACATTATAATATATTAATATTTTTTATTTCCTTTTATTCTGTACTTTAATCTATTGTTAACAACAATGTGTACCTATAGTGTCACGGCTCCCAATGACTAGTTTATAAGAAATTATAAAAAAAAAAATTGTCTACCATCACTTCAATCAATCAATCAATCAATCAATGAATCAGCCAATTGCAGCCTGTCACTTACTCGAATGTAATTATTAAGAGTTTTTTTTAAGAATAAAAAGTTTTTTATTCATTGTCATTACATTAACAATATGTATCAATAAGTAGTTTTAACCTGGATAAGGTAAACTTCCGTGAGATGAACAATTTGATCAGACAAGTAGACAGAGAAATGTATGCACGATTGATACTCGCGATTGTCGGCACTTGATGGAACTAAGTCATAGTATCAAACAACGATATTTTAAGAAAGATACGCCATGTTCATACTGCACGCACAACATTCCGCGTTCCGCGACAGATATACTAACATTGTATAAGCGCGAAAGGAAATAGGCAAAGCGTTAGAGTGAAAGAGACAGCTATTTGTAATCAGTACAGCCGCGAGTAGATCCCTCCGTTATCGTTTGGAAACAAGCTGTGATTAATTAAAATTACAAATTATAGATTTATCTGTTTAAAACTTAATTTGTGATCTTTTTTTCATTTATTATCCATTATTGATATAATTAATATTAATTAATTTATTATCCATTATGAATAACAGGTCACAGCTCGACTGACTGCAGTGGTCACAATTAGGACCAATTCACGGCACGCGTTTCGTGCGTTGGTGGCGTATCTACACCTCTTGTATATAATTGGTATGATATATGATTTGTATGGTATAATTGGTATGAAATCTGTGACTGGGTAATAAAGTTCACTTTTATTAAAAACGTATGCTCTTTTGTTTTTTCTATCGGTGCAATCAATCTATAGGTACATAAACCGGAATCGTTGCAACACTATTTACCTACATATGCCTCGCAGGCATTAATTGCTTTACAAGGGGGCAGATAAGGAAACCGACAATGTAATTCATATATTTTTAGTTGTAATAGACGATTAGATATATCTTACTCTTATACAATAGCAATAAATAGATTTTACCAGCTTTCCCTTAAATTTCAAATCATGAACAGATGTAATACTATCTTTACAGACTTATTTTATTAGCTGTTTGCCCACATATTCGTTCGTATGACCTTCGAATTAATAATTCAACATGTTAGCGAAATAAAAGAAAAGAATAACGCAATAATACAGCCATGCGCCCCCCCCCCCCCCCCGCCTCGGTAGGTGGCCGCGTACGCGTTTGGTAACAGCGCACCTACGACGTAGGGGCCGCGCAGTCACATAGGAAATTATTGCACCTACGAGGCGGGTTTACGCGCACGGCAGTCTAAGCACGCTCCACCTACGTCGTAGGTGCATAGCAGGCGTCGTGTACTGAACAACTATTGTTCTCTTTTCTCGAACCTGAAAAAAAAATCCTTATTTTATTCGTTTTTATCAACAGATCACAGTGTTCAGAATCCAAGAGCGGGCAGAGGGCGGTGAGGTCCAAGAGTTGGACCAGGTGATCCTGACAGCGCTGTTCAGGGCTCAGCACTTGTCTCCCAGCGAGCAGCTGTCTCTGGCTCTGACCTGGAACCGAGTGGACATTGCCAGGTCGGAGATCTTCGTGTACGGACAGGAATGGCCTCCAGGTGATTAAACGAACGTAGAAAATCTGCATATTGTGTAAGAGACGTCGGTGGTCTTGTGGTTAAGGCCGCTGCCTTCCGTACGGGAGACGCGGGTTCGATCCGTACCACGTACAGAGGACAAAGGATATAGTCAGGCCAGGCCGCTTGAAACGGTTTGAATTTTCTCAAGAGATTTTTTAAAATTTTATATGAAATTTTGTTTACATGTACAGTTTACCGAAACGCACAATTATGCGAAATTTCATGACGAAGCATAAATAATTACCAGAGAAAATCCGTTTCAAGCAGCCTGGCCTGACTATATCCTTTGTCCTCTGTACCAATGTGTTTTCGCATTTCGAATTCATATGTACGTTTATTCGACGCTCTTACGGTGAAGGAAAACATCGTGATGAAACCTGCACACTCTTGTGAAGAAATTCAAAGGTTGTGTGTGAAGTTGACCAACCCGCACTGGGCCAGCGTGGTCGGCTAAGGCCTAATCGCCAATAATTCAGGGTAGGCTCGAGCCCCTCGGTGGGGACGTATGTGAGCTGTTGATGTTGATGTGTAAGAGACTATAACCTGCATTTTTTTTTTCTAATAGACCTGTTTGCTATGTACAACAAAGTGAGCAGGCGCAGACTTGAAATGTAATACAGTAGTCGCATGACTAGTCAAATGAAGTTCCTTTCAAAAATAAGCCTATTGGAAAAACTGTAATGCAGTCACGTTTTACTACGAGTATAATAGTTAATATCTACTTAAGGCAAGGCCCTATCCTAAATTAGCAACTCAACGCGCTTTAGTTGAAAGTTCAACCGACGACGCACTACTGAAATAACGTTCATAATTTAGCATGCGATGCTTCACGGAGGTTACGTCCGACACTGCGCAAGAATCGTACATATCAAGTCGTTTCTCTTTTTAGTGAAAAATATAGAAAGAATTAAAAAGCTAGCTGGTTTCGCCGTTTAGGTATTAATATAGCCACCCAAAAAATACAAAAAAATATGTTGTTGTCGCTGAAAATATTGAGAAAACAGATTTGCAAATTTTGAATGTGGGGTGGTTTTCGGTGATTTCAATTAATTATTTTTGCTTTATTCCTTGATTATATGTAAAATTTACTTGGTTACGTGACTAAATTATAAACTGTTCTGTTGGTTGTAATTTTTTTGATTTGGTACATATTCCGAGATGTGAGATACGCGAGTTAAAAAACGAACGAACGATTTTTCAAATAGGGCCTCGCCTTAATTAACTTTTAAACACGAATCAGAACACGAATCAGACAACAATCAAACAAACAAACAAACAAACAAACAAACAAACGAATATCAAACATTTTATAGTTTATTTTATTTTAGCTAGACTGACTGACGAAAAACTTTATTAAAAATCTAAAACTTATTAAAACTTTATTAGAAATCTTATGTCTGAATTTCTTAATAAGAGATCGCTTGTTTAATCCATTTTTGTTTAGCTTTGTATGGTTAAGAGTATTCTTTTAATAGGAGCGTTTTTTTTTATAAAATTATAAAGTGTTCCTTATAACTATATAACAAATAATTAGCAGGAACGTTGCATGCGTACTTTAGATGCATGTTCTACGAGTAGGTACTAAAATGTCCACTATGTGCATAAACTCATTTACTGACTTCCCCACGAGCTTCACAAACTTAGTTTGTAAGTTAACAAAAGCTCCATCTCTGTCTTATTGACAATTTATTCGGCACAACTTTTCAAAACTCGCTAGGGAGGCAAAGGTTTAAAAGTTGACAAGAAGAGAGTTGAGAGTTGAGTTGTTGAAATGACTTATTGAGATAATGACGGCTCCGTAGCCCAGGTCGTAGCCAGGTCACAGGGTCGTGGGTTCGAATCCCTCTGTCTCCGACGCACAGGGTCGCAGGTTCAAATCCCGCCCAGGGCAAACATTCGTGTGATGAGCACTTGTGTTCGCCTTGTGTCTGGTTGTTGTTTATCTATATAAGTATGTATTTATCTATTTATGTATCAGCTGTCTGATACCCATAGTACAAGCTCTGCTTAGTTTGGGATCAGATGGCCGTGTGTGAAGATGTCCCCCCACATATTTATATTTATAATGTACCGTCAGCTCACCCCCCCCCCCCCCCCGCACGAAACCGATGAATTATACGAAATTTCAGGATGAAGCAAAAACAATTACCCAAGAAAACTTCATCGGTTTCGAGCGGGAGGGGGGAGGGGGGAGCTAATTCGTCAGCTGACTGTACTACAGATCAGAACGTTTTCGGATTGAAAATGTTTGAAAAGGAAGATTTCAAACGAAATAAAATCTCATGAAATAGAGATTAAACGAGAGAATTTGAGCGTCTGTATTGGTCGTAGTCTTTCCAACAAAAAATCGTAAAGTTGGCTGGAAGATATAGCAACTCTAGAAAAAAGATCACCCATCTGTATACTCTACTTCTTGTGTATATCTGTAAACTGTTCTATGTATTTCTAGGATATTATTATCTAATGTAGTTAATTTAATCTAAACCTAGCTACGATTCCTAACCTACATACGCCTGCAAAGAACATTAAATTAATTCCACGGATCAAGACAGTAATCATTGTTGCTAGCCAAATTAATTAGTAATTAGTTAGTTATAACGTAAATGTATGGGAGCAGCAAAAAAATATTTTTTCGATATATCCCATTGGTTTTTCAAATAGTTAACCATTTGATAGAGCTCGTGGGGCACTTTTAGTACCAGTAATCAGTGTACCGGTGTCTCATTGACCGAGCGAGCGAAGCGTCTCTGCTTCAGCTTGGCCAACATTGCTTTTGTATGTCTGTGTGGCTGTCTGTCTGTTTGTTCCACTCTACAGGTCGCGTTTCTCAACCGATTCTCGTGAAATTTTGTGAGCAGGTTCGATAAACTAATCAAATTTTTTTGTTGAGTCAGTTTTTGGAAATTTAAAAAAATGACGAAGTTATGGGGGTTGCCAGCTTACAACGTCCATCGCTGAAGCTGTTTTCCTATACAGTCACATTTCACAAACAATAAAAAAGTAAATATTTACTTAATACTCTACCTATCTACTTAATTGAGGATATTGGCAATATTTTTTTACATGTTCCATCTGAAATGTTGTCCGTAGGGATGTGGCGAGCTCGTACATTCCGTTGAGGAATTTCCAATTTTTTTATTACCTCATGTTCCACCATCAGATCTTGACGAAATTTATATGGAACCAACTTGAAAGTAAATCCTATCGAATGAAAAAAAAGAATAAATCAATATCGGTTTACATTGACGGAGATATCTAATAACATACATCCATGATAGCTCTGACGTCGAAAAATGATTTGTAAAAATCTTAATTCGAATAAAAAATTTTGACTTTGACTTTGACTTTACATTAAAAAAAAAACACAACCGAATTGAGAACCTCCTTTTATTCAAGTCGGTTAAAAATGAAAATTGTATATTTACAGAATGTTGTTGTACAATTCATAAAAATACTATTACACCTTTAAAGTATTGTCCAAATTATTATATTAGTATAGTATTTTTCATTTCAGTAAATATTAGAGGCCATCTAAGATCACTGCACTCACGGAAATGATAACACCGGGATGATTAAAAGGATGCTCGACTAATCTTCTTTATTAATTGATGAATTTTAACCTACGGTTAATATTAATAAAAACAAATCAACTGCTTATATCAAACTGCATTGTTAAAGTGATTTACAGCATAATTACATTACAAAAATATGAAACCACATAATAATTTAAAAGGTGCACCATATCAATGTCTTAGCTGACTCCAGTTTTAAGTCTTTTGAACAGTTTAAAGCTGTGTAGTTGTTTTATAAAAACGGTTGGAACGTAAAAAAATCATAAATCAGCCATTTAAAAAAAAAGGACTCGCGAGGTCTACAGCTCACTGAGCCACTAGTATAGTTTGGGATAAATCGAGTGAATATACTTAACGTTTCCACCCTGTATAACACCCATAAAGCACTAATAGCTTTATCTAAATAATACGATTACTCGCGAACTATTTATGTTTGTATTATACCATTTTCGCGCACTTAATAAAAGGTGCTAATTAATGTCTCCTTAAATTATCTTCCTTTTGTCATTAGGGCGGTCCTCAATGGATCCATTGTTTGGAAGATTGTTTGCAAACCTTATATGTGTGAGCGTGGCAAACAAACAACGCCCTTATAGCCTCCGGGTTGGTGATTTTGTTTGCTATGGGAAAACACACGAACGAGGTTCGCACAAAAGAGCAATCAGTGTTAGGTTACATTCGAAATATTTCATTTTGTTTGGCTTTTGATATAATGAGGGGTAATGGTCTGTTTCTGGTCGTCTCGGGAAACGTAGTGTGGGACGCCCCCCTGCCAGGTGGACTGATGACCTGAGGAAGCTTGCTGGTGGTGGCTGGATGAGGAGAGCGGGTGATCGTGCGCTTTGGCGTGCCCTTGGGGAGGCCTACGTCTAGCAGAGGACTGCAATAGGATGATTGATTGATTTGATTGAATGGTCTGTTGGAGACGGTGTAGCGGCTAAGACCCCAAGGGAGTAAGGTTCGAACCCTACCACGTGCCAATGTGTTTTCGGATTCATAATGTACGCTCTTACAAACTTACTAACCTAACTTACTACTCTGTGAACTGTGGAGTAGACCTCGCAATTATATTTTTTTAAATGGCTGATTTATTATTTTATTTTTTACTTTTTCAACCCTCATTTATGTCCGCCATTGTGATTAAAAATAAAAAATTATCGCCAAAAAATACATTTATTGAACTTTGTAAGCAGTTTCTTGAGAATCGGTTGAAGAATGCGGCCTGTTGAGGTGAACAGCCGGACAGCTGGTAGACATCCAGAGATAAGAAAGCATTTTTGCCCAAGCTGAAACAATTACGAATACTAAAGTGGGGTTGTTAGTTGAAAGATATATAAATAGATAGATAGATAGATAAAAACTTTATTGACCAAAACTAGGACAGCACAAATGTTACAAAATTAAAATAACATCACAAAATACACATAAACAACAATTTACAAAATAAGAATTTACATGAAAAATAAAATGAAAAAGTAATAGCCCCACCCCACTCAAGCCGACACGTAGACAAGAAACGCTAGCTAGCGACTACTCGCGTCACTTGTGCAGACAGAGCTTAGCGCACCGTGCTATCTGCATGAAGCAAAACAAATGGTGCTGACTCAGCATGTGCTGCCGTACCATCATTCTGCAGCGCTGATATGATCACGACAGCGTGTTCTTTCCGAATATCACGGAAAAAAACACTTGTAATTTTGATAATATCGGTCTACCGCTGCAATAATTATTTTATAGATGGCTGGAAACAGTCGTGGGAAAACATCTTATACCAACTGAACAAAAATAAAACTGAAAACGATATGCGCGTGGCCGCGTACGGACAGTTAGTTGTATATCAAAACGAATAAATCATAAAACCAACACATTATTTGTAACGACACAGCGTCACACAAGGACCTCAGATTTATGGCTCAAACAGTGACGTCACACCGTTGCACCTGACGCGTGTGGCCTGAAGATTGCCAAGAGTTATGGCCCTACATCCTTTAGCTTTTCAGCTTACTTGCATAGAAATTAAATATCTCATCATCATCATCATCGTGTGGGTTGTAAGGTCGACAACCGACCTCACAAACCCTGGTGTCAGTGTTATAGAGCGGCCAAAGGCCAATGACTTGGCTCGTGTAACGGCTAGATAGTAGCCGACACCAACGGCTTAACGTGCCTTCCGAAGCACGGAATCATCTTTCTTTTCCGACAGTCTGCAATATCCTAATCAAACTCGGGAAAGGCAAAGATTTTGACCGAATGGTGGCCACGGAGGCTATAAAAAATATCTGATAGGCGATGACTCAAAAAGTCACATTCTTACCCCAGGGTGACCTGACCAGAGTTTCTCTCACTGACTGACTGACTGTACTCTAATACTAAAAACTCTATGCATTTGATTTTATATTCGGTCAGGTCTTTGAGTATTTAAATGCGTAAAATGTGTTGAATATTATATTGTTACATACTCTTTTTTAGTGCGTTACAGTAAGTGTATGTTTTTTATTAAAGATTTTAAAATAAATTTTAAAGATTAATTTGAGAAAAGTACTGATGTGATTTACCGTCACTTTGCCATAAAACATAATAATTACGATACGAATAATACGTCGAAAATGAATATTCAACCGAATTGTAAAAATGTACGAATTAAACATTTTACTGAATAAAAAAATCATGAACTCCCATTTTTCCCTTAGCTAAAAATAAATTTGATGAAGTAGCAAATAAAGCATTTAATCCTTCGATCAGTTTTAATTGAAGGATTTTGAAAGGAGAACTGATTTGAGTTTCAGATCGTAATAAAAATGGAACTAAATTTCTTTTCTCTTGAAGTGAGAAGATAATCGTTTAAATACAGTCAATTGTGCAGATTAGAGGGAAAGTCGTCCGCGTCGAACTAGGATCAATTTTCCCTTCGTAAACGATAGAGGTTAACTCGGCCCACATCCGATAATAGTTATGTGAAGTTACGCTTTCTTCAAACCAAAATAAATATACAAGTTGAGACACCATATTATGTAGTTTATTTCCAGAATAATTTTTTGCAACTGGAGTATAATACTCATAGTTTGATTTGTGTTTTTTTTTTTTTTCATTTATTATCCATTATTAATAACATAATAGCTTATGTCTATCCTTAACCTACCCTAATCCCTTCCGAGTTTATCTGTAGGGGGATGGACGTTAGTCGCACGCAGTGCGCGTTTTACATAAATAATTAGGTACAGTCAACAGCACATCAATGCACATCGCTCCCAAATCGTTCTGCATAAGAGCGCTCTCAGGTTAACATGTTACGGTTGATGTGCTGCTGTGTATACTTTCATTTATATATATTATATCTGTTGGACTAACTTATTCTCAAAAATAATTTTTTTCAGTATAGTGTTACAATGCTTAGTATTCTTACATGTATATAATTTCTCAATGATGCATATAGGTGTATTATTCAGTGTATAGGGGAGTATATATTCTCTAATTCTCTGTCCATAAACATTTTTGTATTTAGGTAGCTCAAACGTTGATAGGCATGATAAGCTTCGTAGAAAATCTGGTCTGACATTCCGTTTTATTATTATTACTAATATATTTGAAATTTTTATTTTATTAAATATATCTATCACTTTACAGTAGTCAAACAAGCGTGAATAGTCGTGTTTATATTTATCTTTAATTTTTTTAGGTACGATTATCTTAAGTATAGACAATTGGATTTTATATATGTTTTCTAGGTAAGTCCTGTAAGTGCGTCCATAACTACTTAGGCCGTATGATATTATTGAATCCACCATGGATAAGTATAATGTTCTCAACGTTTTGTATGGAAGCTTAAATCTTAAAATAGACAGCTTAGCCATTATTTTTCGAAGCCTGTCACACACTCGATCAACGTGTCCTCTCCAATGAAATTTGTTATCTATTTGCATACCTAGGTATGTGTGTTGTGTAACTTTTTCTATGGCTATGCATTTACACCCATTTCTACCTGTATTATTATATAGGCATTGGTGCTCGTGTGCAATGATTATTGGAGTGGCCGACACAGGTTTATATGGTGATACTATGTGTATGTACTTTGTTTTATTCGCGTTCAACACTAGTCCAACGTCGTGTGCCCATTCGCATATAAGGTCAAAGTTTTTTTGCAATAGTAACTGGGCAGAAAGTACGTCAGAGTGAGCGGTTATGAGACAAGTGTCATCTGCGAATTGGTACACTGATCCTTCATGTAGTAAATTGCACATTTCATTCACATAAAGGAGGTATTCAGTTGGCGCGAGAATCGAACCTTGCCCCGTGCCCTGCTCCGTCAGTGTCATATCACTGGATTCTCCGGCTACACTCACCGACGTGTATCTATTTTTACCAGCGTAAGAGGGGGCCTTGTATGCCGTTATCGTGCAATTTTGAAAATAATGTTTGTTCGTGTAATGTTTCGAATGCTTTGCTGAAGTCGATAAATAATGCAATAACGTGTTTACCTTCGTTTAGGTACTTATTTACTTCATTTGTGAACTCTGCTAGTAACTGAGATGTGTTACGCCCTCTTTGGAACCCGTATTGTTGTGTGTGTATTATGTTATTGTTGCCTATATAGTTATGTATTGTATTGTTAAAGTATGTTTCTATTATCTTGTCTAAACACGGTAAAATCGTAATCGTGATTAAAGTTAAACTAAAAATACTTCTACTACCCTGACGAAAGAATATACAAAAGCGTCGCGCGCGCACTTATTTGCCCAATAAGGGAAAAAGAAAATAAAAAAACTTGACCTTGGTCAAATATTATAAATAATATTCTGTTCTTTGATAGTCACGGTATAGTTAAGGCATCCATACGTGCTGCTTACGTAACGCAAAACGTTGTGCAAAAATAATCACGAATTCTGCGACATTAAATTAAAATACTGATCACGGGACGAGATACCCCTTTCGTTTGGTATCCCTAGTTCCGAGCTCTATGTATGGTCGCAGACAGAAAATGTTTACCACCTTAAGTATCACAATTGCCTGCACACATTTGAATCACAAGGTCGAAATGTCTATTTCATATCAATTTGATTGACCATAGATTATTATTTTTCTAATAATATGAGAATCGGTTCTCTAGGAAGTGGACTGACTACTATTAAGGTTTGATATATAGAGCAATTATTTTGAAAAAAAAACTAAGATTTTAGTTTCGTAGTGACATCTGTGCTACCAATATAGATGCTCGCAGTGGAAAACTAAGGAAGGCAACTGACCAATCACGATGCGCGGCCTGAAATGCGCTAATGAAGTAAGGACAACACCAGTTGGACCTCGGTCTCCTGGCTATACCACCTGGCCAAGCGGGTGGTAACCCTTTTCCCACAACATCTTGTTCCGACTACCTATAGGCGTCAAACTATCCTTCGCCAAAGTTTTTAACTAAGAATATGAAGAAATAATAAAATAGAAACTAAAAAAAATCTTTATTTAATTTCTAGTATAACCTTCCCCCAGCAGCTATGACGGCACGTAGTCTATCTCCACTATCTCGCATTGATGCGACAAGGCGTGCGCATAGATCATTCCCTCTAGTCTGATATCATCCCATACCCGAGCACAGTCTCTCTAGGTCAGTCACACTAAGAGCATGATTGTTTCTTTCCATTCCATGAGGGTTTCTTTCATTTTGACAGTCCCAGCGTTGAACCTTTAACCTCCATAAATTTTCAATTGGGTTTAAATCAGCAGACCGAGCGGGCCATTGAATGAGTCGAATGTCACGGTGCAGGTTAAACCACGCCATAGTAGCACGGGCCGTGTGTATCCATGCATTATTTTGAACGTAGGCAATGTGTAGGAATTCTGTTGCAGGATACACTACGCGCACAGTAGGCAGCATCACTTCGTCCAAAAGCGACACATAATTAATCGCAGTAGCCCTATTGTCCACCTTCGAAGAGAAATATTATATCAGCTTTTTGCTCCTGGGTTAAACTTGCCATTTTATTTCGTTATAAAAATAGGCATCTTTCTTAAAATTTTACTCTTTTCCAAACGACATTCAAACAATCATATTTTTTAATAAATGTCATTTCAAAAGTTAAGAAATGAGTTTCGTCATCAAAAAGTGATCAATAAATCTCTTTGTTGTTAATCAGTGCGTCATATTGAATAATAACTTTTAAAAGGTAATAAGTAACTTGATATGGCATTTTAGACTAGTCAAAACAGTGTGATATGGAATCTAATTTGAAAACTGGTAAACATTTTCTGACCCCGACCGTATGTATGTTCTTCTCCCCAGGTGCTCTCGACGAAGCCATGATGCAGGCGCTGGAGCACGACCGCATAGACTTCGTGAAGCTGCTCCTGGAGAACGGAGTCTCCATGAGGAAGTTCCTCACCATCCCTCGGCTGGAAGAACTTTATAACACCAAGAGTGGGCCTAGTAATACTTTGAGGTAAAAGTTGAGGAGGAATGTTTGTTGTTTAGAACTCCAGCTCTTTAGTGAAGTTGGGTAAGAAACAAGAGTACTGTAACGAGGCATTCGTCCTCCTTCCTGTTTTATGACTGGCAACCTTTCTTGCTGGCAGTTTTATCTTTCATTTTAGATTCATTTTCAAATTTAGATTTCTTATGTTTCGATTTTGTCTTTTTTCTGATAAATTCTTCACTTCATGTCCTGATCTCCGACAGTAAACTCCTAAAGTTTATCAGAATTTTTCCATGTTAGTCATATAATATATAATAAATAATATATAAATAAATAAATACCTTTTCTTCGGACTACGCCCTGGATATTACCACATACCAATCCTCTACAACACTCTTCGTGTGGTGCAGCAGCTGCTGGGCCACAGTACTATTAGGCAGGGTAAAAGTAGCACTCGGTTTACCCATGGTCGCCTGTCAGCTTTAAAGATTTAAAAAGTTTGACGAGTGTACGTCGGAACCCCGAAAGTCACCACTTCGAAAGACTAAACCTCGACAAGACGGAACCTTGACAGTCACAGTTTCCGTCTTGTCGAGGTTAAGTCTTTACAAGTCACGGAATATAAAACAAGAGTGGAAAGGATAAACGTATTTTTTTCTATGAGAACCAGTGTCGCCAAATTCACACATAGACAGCACTGTTTACATCACACACAGACTAAGACAATCGGGCATTTGACTAATCAGAGCTGTTGTACTCGTTTCAAACAAGAACGTTATATATACTTCATTACTAAATGTAAATGTTACTTTACATTTAAACAAATAAAGTATATTTTCGCATGAGCAGAGATATACTCTATACTTTCTTCACGTAGTTCAACGCTTCTGACCTAGATGGCGTACTACAAGATGCATACTGATACATACCTTAGCCTATAGAAAATAGGAATAGTTTTTGCAAGCTCGGCCAACTAAACAAAACTATGCGGACCTACTCATAGTTATGACACACGCGCCCTGCCCACATGTCCATTCCACTCTTGTTTTATATTCCGTGTTCCAAGTGGTGACTTTCGAGGTTCCGTCGTACACTCAAGTTTGACAAGTCTTATTTCGAATTTATTCTTATTGACCTTGGTAACATATTTTATGCGCGACCACCAGAGTAACCGTGCGGTATAAATATCCAATGAAACCGTTCCTTTGTTTTTTTTCTTATAACTCTTTTAAAGCAACTTTAATTTATTTTTCTTAGGGGACAGCGTGGCCGAGTGGTCGAGATGTCAACGCCATTACGGAGGTTCCGGGTTCGATTCCCGGTGGGGACACTGTCAAACAAAAATCTCTTTGTGAGACTCCCCCCAGTTTGGTTAGGACAGTGCAGTCTGAATCACCTCATTATCCGAAAGGAAAGATGATTCCGTGCTTCGGAAGGCACGTTAAGCCGTGTTGGTCCCGGCTACTATCTAGTCGTTACACGACAAGTCAGTGGCCTTTGGCGGCCCTATAACACTGATTGATACCAGGGTTTGTGAGGTCAGTTGTCGACCTTACAACCCACTCGATGATGATGATGATGAGGGTACTTATATCATATTTTATCCAGGTATATCCTGCGAGACGTGCGGCCACATCTGCCACGGGGGTACGTGTACACCCTACACGACATTGGGTTGGTCATTAACAAGCTTATGGGAGGTGCTTATAGGTAAGTGCAAACGCGTTGTTGTCCTAATATTAAAACTACTTGTACGGTAATAATAATAATGGTTATAATAAACTTTATTTCTTAAACCAGTTTCTTAACTTACAGTTGCAGGAGCCTCCTTTTAATGAAGCCTGTGTCAGGAGGCACCGCTCTTCCTTAATTTCATAAGATTATAATTAATAAAACTTATTATTTATTATTATGGGGAACAATTTTTAGTTCACCTTAAAGGGTAATTTTTTACGACGACATCGGCCAACGGCATGATGTCGCCGTATTTAAGGTACAAGGTGACTGCGAACGATTGCCGCGGTGTCTATAATAGATTTTTGGATTTTGTTCCTATCATTCACCGAGAGCCCCATTTTATTATTATTCATCATCATCATTCATCATTATTATTATGATGGGGAAACTTCTTTATTAATATTATTATTATTACTATTATTGTGTTTTATGTCTTTGACATCTCAGCATCTTTATTAAATTATTATTTTTTAATATTTTTTTAAACGGTAAAATAATCATTTTATCTAACCACCTACGGTCATGCGTGACTGTTGCATTGTTCACACAATCAAACATATTTCTTCTTCTTCTTCTTTTCGAGTCAATTTGGCGACTTTTGAGAAGATCAACACTCCGCCACGGATAGGGCATTGTCCGTAGCATTATACGATCTTCTTGACCGACGTTTGTGTGTGTGAGTTCTGCGATTCATGCACGCCTTTATTCTAAAGTTGTAGTGTAATTAAGACATGTATAAGACATAATCGACAAATAGGAAGAGATGAAGTGTATATTGGACGAGCGTTCAAGAGGTCGTCAACATCAACGGCCCGTTACTGTCCACATCTGGACTATGAGCCTCCTCCAAAGTGGAGGGATTTGCCATAATCTCCACGTTTGGCAGGCGGATTGGAGATCGCAGATTAAAAGGTTACTGTATCAGAGAGCGCTGCTGCCCGTTCCCTGTTCAATGTGTAGTCCCTAAGTCGCCTCTTACGACACCCACGGGAAGAGTAGGGGTTGGTGACAAATATATTCTACTCTGCCGTCACCACACGGCAAGAGGTACTCAATTATAATTTTCCATTTCCTAAAGGTGCTACTACACTAGACGCAAGTTCCGTCCGATCTACGCGAAGGTCATGAACAAGAGTGTGAACGTGCATCGCAACAGCGCTTCGTTCACACGCCACCAAGCGGGTGGGCTGTCCCTCATCACTGGGTTCATGCCCGTCACCACCGAGATGGCTCTCTTCGACTATCCTTTCAACGAGCTTCTGGTGAGTGACGTCACAACACTACAACGGTTCATTTATATGCCACCAGGTGGCTAAATCTTGTGCAATATAACATTGAATTTTTTTATATATATATCGTTGTTTATAATTGGAACATTTTGGCATTGGACCTATTATTGTAAAAATCTTCGGGGGAGGCCTTTTTTTCAGAGGCCGTTTATGTTAGAAATATTCAATCTGGTATGTACCGTACCGGTACACCGTTTCGAAAATACCGGTACTCCAAACCCTGGTGGTAACTGTAACCTTCAATCATCCATCACATAAATGACTGACCCCAGAAACCCCACAAACCCTGAAATGTTCAGTGATCATCAACAGCTCATATACGTCCACACCGAAGGGCTCGAGCCTCCCCTGAATTAGGGCGATTAGGCCTTAGTCGACCACGCTGGCCCAGTGCGGGTTCAGTGATCGCTTTATGCCTATTGTCAACCCAACCACGAACGAAATTGTCGCAATACGGGAAAATAACTCTAGATTTAATGTGACGGAAAGGTTCTGAGTAAGTTTGATTTGAGACGCGGTCTACCAAAAACCCGGTCGGATATTGCTGCGACATGAAACGATTTTCCAACCCACTGTGTCCATTCCAATTATAATGATTCCTTGCAAATATTTATAATTTTAAATGTGAAATTAATCAAATAATGAGTCCCAATAATGATTCCTTGCAAATATTTATAATTTTAAATGTGAAATTAATCAAATAATGAGTCTTAAATTGTAAACTGTATTTATTGTGATGTTATTATTATTAACACTCAATTGTCAGTGCAAATATCCTAATGCTAGCACTAGTGGTCCGCCCGCGGTTACGCTCGCGTAGTGTAAGATTTTCTCGAGGGAATAAAACATTTTCCCGTAAAAAGTATCTTATGTGGTAATCCAAATTACAAACTATCTTCATTCTAAATTTAATTCAAATCCGTTGAGTACTTTTAGCGTCAAGGCGAAACAAACATCCTAACATCCAAATATATTTTCACACTAGCGGTCCACCCACGGCTACGCTCGCAAGATTCGTTGTAAGATTTTCCCGTGGGAATAAAATTTTCTTCATTCTAAATTTCGTCCAAATCCGTTTAGTGGTTTATGCGTGAAAGCGGAACAAACATCCAAACATATATTTTCACATCAATAATATTAGTGTGATAATCTAACAGCTTTCATTTATTTCATGTGTATGAAAATCTAACCACAAATATACAGGGTGTTACAAAAATATCCGTAAAATAGAAAGCGTCTATCAAACTGAACAACTTTCCCAACTCACATAAGTGACACAAAACAACATCAGATACAAAACAGCTGACTGCGCGGTTTTATGAAGAAGTTAATTCTTTCGGTGTACCTATTATGTCAGTCTACGAATATGTTCCTTGGTTTTTTTGTTTCTCCCCTTTACACTTAACAGTTTTTTTACAAAACTCTGTATTTCAGATAATTATGGGCCTCGTCTCCTTTATAAAACCAGTCGCTTAATACAACGTGTGCAGAATGCGTGTTGTAGATTTATTTTCGATGTTCCACCAAGAAGTCATATTACACCGTTTCTAAATAACGCATCCATACTTAATATGGAATGTCGTAGGCAATTGCATCTCGCTTCGTTAATGTTTGACATTGTAAATTTTAAATGCCCAGATTATTTATTTTCCAAATTAAAATTTCCCCTCTTCGAAACACTGTGTGAAAATAGGCCCAGATTAGCACGGCCTCCCCTTAGAGTGGAACACCATCGTACTGCGGCTTTCAGGGGTAGCTTTCGCTATCATGCGACAAAGTGCTGGAATAATATTCCCCCACCCGTTAGGATGATTAAAGCAAAATGTTCTTTTAGAGATAAGGTTAAAGTTATACTCTTACAATCTCAAAAAATGGGAATATTATAGGCACTTTGTATCAATGTCAGACGGAAATGGATAGGTGATTTTTGATTTGTGCGGAGTCTGGATGTAATTTGGATGTAATTTGTGTGTTTCTTTATGTTAAGATATAAATGCACATAATGTAATGAATGAATATACTAAGTCTAATTTTGTCTATTGTATTATATTGGCGTACTTACTAACTATATATAATATATAAGTAACTATTCGGTTTTTACTAACATATCAAACCTTTCATCTTATACCTACATATAACTTCTATTATTTATTTTGTTTGCATGCATTAGACATTATTATTTAATTAGTATGTGTGTACACTACCATATATATATATATATAGATATATATAATACTATATAGTATAGAATGTATCAGCGTTTCTTTATACAACATTAATTTTATGTGATACGATCAATTTTACTTGTCGCCGCGTCCGTGTTTCTTTGGGTTGTGGCTGAAAATCAGCGATATCTGCTCTCCTGAGTATGTATCTTGGCTGAGCTACGACCTTTTTGCGCTGCTGCAGTACACATGCATAACCTGGTGTGTCAGGTTATGATACTTTTAGTAATAGGTTTAATTTTGTTTTCTTATGTATGTGTCTGCAGTACAGAAATAAATTCTTTATCTATCTATCTATCTATCTATCTATCTATCAATTTCACTATAGATGTGCAATGTTGCTACTGCCGCTTGGCTTATTGCACTGAAATTAAGTACAGTGCATTCGAATTTCAAAGTTATCAGAACTATACAGTGTCACCAAAGTTATAAATGCCTTATCAGATTTTTCTATCATATCTGTTTTTTCTGAATGTCATCATTATTGCCTATATAGAATCGTATCATCGTGGATTAAATTCGCAATAAAGTTGGTGGTGATAAGAATTTTAAATAGCCACCATGGACCCGTGTTCGAATTCTGATAGAGACACTGTCAAATAAAATCACGTGATTAGGGCGTCGCTTTCTTTTTTCATGATTGTCCGAGTAGTAAAATAATCCGTGTTTCGGGAAGCACGTTAAGACGTTTGTCACGGCTATCTACAAAATTCGTAATTTGGTACACGAGTCATGTCAGAGGCGTTTAACGGCTTGATAACTCCGACACCAAGGTTTCGAAATTCGGGTTGCGACCCGAACCCTCCTATTTCGAAACCCAACTTTTACCTATAGCCATTGACACACACGATATGATGCTGGTGATCAATGCACCTATAAGTAAATATATTAGACAGCCTCCGTGGCCGAGTGGTCGAGATTTCGATGCCCATTACGGAAATTCCGGGTTTAATTCCCGTTGGGGACACTGTCAAGCAAGAATCTCTTTGTGAGACTTTCCCCAGTTTGGTTAGTTAGGACATTGCAGGCTGAATCACCTGATTGTCCGAAAAGAAAGATAATTCCGTGCTTCGGAAGGCGTTGGTCCCGGCTACCATCTAGTCGTTACACGAGCCAAGTCAGTGGCCTTTGGCGGATCTATAACACTGAAACCAGGGTTTGTGAGGTCGGTTGTCCACCTTACAGCCCACACGATGATGATGAGTAAATATATTTTTTAGAAAGTTTATATAGAATGCTCTTTAATACGACGAGGGTGCCACAAAGGGCGGGAGGGTGTTCCTTAGTTGCGGCGGCAGGTTATAGTACCACAAACTTACGGTTGTTTTTAAACCCTCAGATGTGGGCAGTACTAACAAAGCGGCACCAGATGGCGCTGCTAATGTGGACGCATGGTGAAGAGGCGCTGGCGAAGTCTCTCGTCGCCTGCAAGCTCTACAAGGCAATGGCCCACGAAGCTGCCGAGGATGACATGGAGACGGAGGTCTATGAAGAGCTCAGGCACTATGGGAAGGAGTTCGAGACCAAAGGTTGGTGTGTAGTTATACTTAAGGGTGTAAAGAACAGGGATCTACAAAATGATAGGATACAGTCAGCCCACCAAAAGTGCTGATTCTTCGTATCGATTGGAGCTCTAGAAGTACAGTAATAAAAAACTTTGTCCCTCTTACGGTGAAGGAAAACGTCATTATGGTAACCTGCACAATCCTGCAGAAATTCAAAGGTTGTGTGTGAAGGCGACCAACCCGCACTGGGCTAGCGTGGTGGACTATGGCCTGGTTGCCCTGTAGGCTTGAGCTCCACGGCGTTGATGATACCGCTACAAGCTTATCGGCTGTTCAAATAACTACCTCGACAACAAAGAATCCGCGTCGGGTAAACAATACACCCGAAAATCTCGGAAACTAAGAAAAATAAATACTCCTTGAAAAAGTGATAAAATGTATTTGTCACTTTGTAATTTATTCTTCAATAATTACATAAAGAAAAAAATATGCCGACCTCATCTTATTAAAATAATTAGAAAATCGCAATTATTTTCTACAGCTTATTTTTGTTAATTGTTTATTTTCTGTGTTACGTGCTAGCTGTTGTCACCGCGGTTATGGGGTTTGTCCTGGTCATGCGGCAGATCCGCTTAGAAAAGTCCCATTTTTATTTTGCCATTTTTTATGGCATAAGTTAACAATAACCAAGAAGTGTCATTGCTATCTTTTTTTTTTATAGCCCTTTTTAGGTGTCCCACTGCTGGGCAAAGGCCTCCCCTTTTTCCTTCCACTGATCTCGATCTTGGGCCACTTTCATCCATTTAAGTGTCTTTAATTGTATATTAAACACAAATTATTTTACTAAGATAGCATTCATAAATTTCGAGATTTTCAGGTAACTACATGTCTTCATACGACTCGGATTCATTGCTGTCGAGTGTACCTGCATTTATCTTTACCCGGATTATCCAATTTACTGAATTAGTTGCTACATAATTCTTCTTTGCATACCATTTGTACGAGGGATCAACCGACATGAGAGCAAGGGTTACGAACTTTTAATTAAGCATATTTTGTTAATCAAGCAGCTTATGAGATGGGTAGGAGATTATTTGCTAGCCTTTGACAAAGGTCTTTTCATGTTCTGGAATTAATTACGTTCTATGTTCGATTTGTTTCCAATGTAAACTTTGCCCATCCGGAATATTTGTACAAAAAACGTAAAACGTCTTGTAGCGTTTAAAAAAGAAGCTAGCTAGCCTGTGGTTGACAACCACAGGCGAAACGTGAAATTTAGGTGTACAAAGAAAGATTTAGTTGAATTTGTCCGAACGGTATAATAGAAATTTAAAAAGGGCCTAGATATTGCCAAAGTATCAAAAAGGTGAGCCGAGAGTCGGGTCCTGAGGGGACTCCGTCGATATAGTGTCGCTGAACTAGTGTTGTGTTGAGAGAGTGTATCGATGCAGGAAGGTGTAAACACCGCGGAGTACCTCGGAGAGTAATTGCCAAACGGGAACCAAAAAAGGGAGGGCCAGAGAAACCTAAAGGGCCTTTTTAGAATTTAGAAAAGAATTTAGACAGTATTTGGCAAAATCCGCATACAAAATCACATCCAATAGATACAAAAACAAGCTAAAAAAATCCGCGAGATGGGCCGTATCCCAGGGGGGACTCCAACGCCGGTGCGCGGGTCTGCGGCACTCAGCTGGTACGGGTGCGGACGCACACAACGCAGGGATCCAGGCACGTCCAATGCCTGGTGGCCTCAGGTGTCCGGAACCACAGCAAGAGATCGTGGAAAGCACGGAGGGACCCTCGTGTGTGTGTCGCAGAGGCCGGAAATACACTGTAAAGATTGACAAGGAAATAATCGCCATCCAACCAAGACAAGGAAAGAGAAAAGTGCGTCGATAAAAACCAGGAGGAAGACAACACAAGACTTACCCGGCTAGTCCAAACTGGCTCCTAATATTTATGGTATTCCAAGGCTTATTTATAATATGGAAATGATCCCGAGACTCTTCAATCTGGCGAAATCCGATTGAATTGAAAATATTTACTAACAAAGCGATTCACGTTTTGGAGATCGATTCAAGAAAAAATCGCTTCTATCATCACCCGATGACACTTGGGAAAACAATAAACAATTTAGAAAAAGGTCAAACCAAGAAAATTTGAAATTTGAAAATGTGACATAAAAACCGGCCAAAAGAAAAAAGGAATCATACCAAAAAGGTTATTAAAAAACCTGCAGTAATGCTGCAGTCTCTAGTAAGGGGCTCAAATCAAGGTTACCATAAATTAAGGCAAACAATAAAAAAAAAAATTATAAAAAAAAAAATTATGAATAAATGTCTTCTCATTCTTATTCTTAAAAAGGATATAAGCTTTACTATATAACTATTTTCCTAAACTTGCCTGAAAGGAAGATACGAGTATGGCATACATTCGGCACACATTTGAGTACCTATACAATGCCAATTATCAACTTGTCTCAAAACAAAGAAGTAATTAGTCACAATCTTAAAACATAATAAGTATACTTACGTCGCTTAAGCTTTACGACTTCTAAATTTCCTTTGAACTTTTCGTCGGGTTCACCTACGATGGTTGTATGATATTCGGTCGTGTATGTTACCTGAACGCTTTTCATCTCCCGCCTCGTCTGAGCTCTGTCTCCGGCGGAAATTGCCCTATACGAGACCGGTGCTCGATAATGAACCCATGTATGAACTCCATCTAACGGCATAAAACTGAACAATATTATGTTTAAATTATTTATTTAAATACATATGTTAATCACATCATCATCATCATAAATTCATCGTATAGGTCGAATCTGTTCGTTTGGCGTACTTTTAAAATTATCTTAACAAATAACAAGTACTTATTAAAAATATTTATTATGTTTAGGTCATGAAATGATTTACATTTAAAAAGATATTTTTCGTAGAGTATTTATGTGTTTCTCTTCTAAAGATCTAAAATACAAACAAAAAAACACAAATTCTATTCCGTGACTTTCTAAAGAATACGATTTCGTAGCAAATGGCTACGAGTGCTACGTCGTAGCACTAAGGCAAGTGACTGTAGCTTAAAGTTTTAATTCACAGCTTTAGAGCTGCTGGACTACTGCTACCGTCAAGACGATGACCAGGCCCAGCAGCTGCTGACGTGCGAGCTCCAGAACTGGTCAGGTCAGACCTGCCTCAGCCTCGCCGTAGCCGCCAACCACCGCGCCCTCCTAGCCCATCCCTGCTCGCAAATCATACTCGCCGACCTCTGGATGGGAGGCCTTCGAACACGAAAAAACACCAACTTAAAGGTAAGAACAAATTAAAACAAAAAAACATTCCTCATTTCCTTTTTTTCCCAATCTTATTAACGCACAGACTTATAAAGGCACGGTAGTTTTGATGTTAGAAGAAACGTTTTATACCATAGATAAAGTAACGAGTTATAACGGTCATTGCTATCGTTACTGAATGCGATGTCTGTGTGTCAATGAGCCGCTTCATTTTGGAGCATTAGCATGCATTTTTAAGACGTCGATTATACTAAAACAGGTTGTAAATATTAGTCTGGACGTACGACAAAGAAGTCTAAAGTTACAGAAGTGGCTTCGTCTTTGAATACTGCCTACAAGCACTCGTATTTATACAGTCATTGTTATCTGTTAGATATTACTTATAATTTTCACTATCACATTTGGCTGTTCCCATCCTAATTTAATAAGGCTTTTAATGTTTTTTATACGTGTAATCGACGTCCCATTTCGAATAGTTGATCGTAGCATGTCGCTTGTAAAGTGATTGCGTCGACCGAGTCTCCTTTGGCACATGGCTTTGATGTCTCAAGGTAATTCTGAGTCTGCTGTGTCCGCTCTACATACTCCAACTCGAGTTCAAGTCGAAGGAAGAGCTGCAGCTGATGCCGCAGACTGAGGAAGAGCATCTGGAGAACGAGAGCATGGAAGATGACCGGAGCACGAAGGACCCGACGGATGCCGAGGTAAAGTTTTAGACGCTTCTGCTACTTACTTAATCTATGGCCTTCTGCTTGGGTTAAAGGGAAATTGTAACATTTTGTGGGTTTTCCACCGATTTGTATATACACGGTGACTAATACTATTAACTTCTGCAGTTTAACGTAATGACGATTTTACTATATTTCAATTGAGTGGTTTTATGGTGATATTCTGGTGTTTTTATTTTAATATGATATTTTTTTTCAATAAGAAGTCTTAAATCTAAAGCCAATACTATGATTTTTAGGCACAAATACTACAACCGTGACTGGATTAATTAATTTTCTTTTACATTTTATAATTGAATTTTAAGTAATTAAAATTTAATTAATATCAATTTATTGGCGTTAGCAACGTATCTGCCATTACCCATGTGACTGATTTCTGTTGGAACGCAAATATTATTTGCAATAAAAAATAATATTGCTTTTTGCTAAAAGTGATCTTTTAGCAAAAAGCAATATTATATAATATAATAATAATATTATTTCGCTTACAGACTGTGTTGATACACAGTCTGTAAGCGAAATATCAAAATCTTATTTCGAGCAAAAGTAAATAATATTATCGTAAAAGGATGTAGTCAACTGAAAATCAAATAGCACTTAAAGGTCTGGGATTTCGTTTTGTGGGTATTTCCATTCAATCATTCTGATATTTTCAAGTTTTCTCTACAAATAACTACATTGCAATAAAATTTATTTCTTTTACTGAGTTCGTAATAATGTGGGTTTCTTAACTCTAAAAAACCTGTTAACGTATAGTATAACATATCTATTTTTTGTTTTGTAGTCGGGTAAAAATAGCGGTTTAGGTACCAAGAAAATCACCATAAGAACCATTCGAGGACTTTTTCAAAATTAACACTACTAACTGATATACGCATTTTCTAATAGTTATTCAAATCACATTTTTATATAAATTTTAAGTAATTATAATATATAAAACATGTATAAACACATAGGTGGGGCTGGGGGTGGTAGAAGTGGTAAAAAGGCGGACGCTATCGATTAAGAAGATCATTCCCCCGAGCCAGCAAAAAGCTAAGGTATTCCGTCTTGGTCAACCTCCTCCGTGTGATGCGAACACACACACACACTTCACACACGAACATATATTATAGACATGTATTTTTAGGGACTATGCACATTTTTTTTAAATTCATTAATCGAAATGTTTCAAGTTCCAGATAAACACATAAAAAATATTTTTTCAAATATCTTGCTCAGAAACAAAGTTATAAGGCTCCAAAGTTGATGGCTAGACAGAGAGGTCCGACATGACCATTGACGTCATATGTCACACGGGCCATACATCCGTCATAGAAAATTTTGTTTTCGTCGATGATGAAAAGAGGGACAGATATATTTGTTTAATAATGGTGTATCTAGTTTGTTTTTCGATCAATTTCGATTCTGTTTTGACTGTCAGTATTCTATTTTTGTATACTTTCAGATGAACTATGAAAAAAACTAATTTTTTTTTGCACAAAAAGTAACTTGATAAATTGAAGGAGTGTTCTTTCAAGCCATTGTAATGAACATTTAAAACATTTCTAACGTTCTATATTCTTGAATACTTTGTGAGTCAAATTAAATTAAGGTATACGAGATCATTGATATTTTCTATACCAACTTTTGTAACTGCAAGCAGACATTATATTATTATAGAATACACAAATTTTAAGTTAATTTTAAGTGAAAATCCATTTAAAAAAGTTGCTTACACATAGCAGCAGCCGCTGACGACTTATCTTGTCGTAATAGCTATGTGTCTTCTTGAAACAAAAATATTTAAGAAAGATTTTTAAGAAAAATCTTAACGGCTTCGAATTAAGTATTATTTCCAAAAAAATTTTAGAGTATAATCCTCAACACTTCAACCTTCAAATGTTCTTGGTTTCACCTTTGCAGACGCCCAATGCACAACTTCTTAAAAGACATAAGATTTTATGACAGTGTTTTGCACTCTGAATGACTACAATTATTTTTAACTGTTAGAGAAGATTTTTTTTAAGAAAGATGTTTGAACAAAGTATTTTTCTTTTGCACGTTATTATATCAATAACAATTTAAACAGTTTTTGCAATTTAAAAAAAAAAATATTTCAGTTTATACGGTATATTTCACTTGTAGTTTTTGCAATCACTAATTCAAAATCATTTAGAATAACTTGAAATGCAACCTCGGTCAAAACTATTTTATATTTTTTTTGTTTTTATAATTATAACAGCCTAACCCAAAAAAGACCTTAGTTTTGCAAAACTTCTAACCAATAAAACAGAATATTCGACTATCTTTATTTACATTTAGCTCATTTCCTCACAAATAATAATAACTTTCTCCTGTCTTATGTCTATTTAGTTTACAAAATTCTAAGACTAAAATGGTCACAACTTACGGGTTTGTTACCACGTTTATATTTAATATTATTACCTCGATATTTCGGAACGGTTGCACGCTCCATGGTTACCACTCAGTCTAGAGTGAACATCCACGAAAATCTTAAAACGTATATTAAAATTCTAAGAAATAGTATTATGCCGTATTAAACTTTTTGTCGTATCCTGTTTTATTTATCACTTAGCAAATCGCTGTCTCTGTCCTTTCCGTACTGTTGAACCCAAAACTAAACTACACTTCACATTCTCCTAAGCATGTCAAACTAACACCACACGTTGTGTTCGTATTACATGTCACGAAGCGAGCGACCTTGTGTGGCGATATCCGCAGCTTCGCGTAGGCTTGGCTCTTTACAACCTGCTCCACAAAATGGCGTACAATCGACCACTTTCAACATACATTACTGTACAACTTGCTTTATGTCCTTCTAACCAGTCTTCTAGAGCTACAATGTATGCCGAAGTTGGTGTGAGGTAGCTTTTCGTGTGGATCAGGCTTAAATATTTTTACTGTGTACTCGGCTATTTGCTCTTGTGGACTGCGTCTTGTCTCGTCTTTATAGTCTGTGGCATGTTTATGTTTCACGTCGAGCTTTATCTGTACTTTTAGAATAAGTACTTCAGCAGTTTCAGATGGCTGCCTTTGCGCAAAGAAAATAATGGTTTTTGTGCAGTTTTGTCTAAAGAAAGAAAGGGTTTTCGTGAATCGAGCGAGTAGGCTCGCTGAAAGATCAAAGGATTTTTTCTAAGATTAAAGGTCTTATTTCAGCTTACTTTCTATTATTTTTTTATCACACATTAGGTAATGTATAACTTCATAGATTAAACCACGACCTTGTGTTAAGTTTACAACTGTTAATTTTAAAATGAAATCCTCCGACGATAACCAACATACTTGCGAGATCAAATTCTCGAGTTTTTATAAGGCTATAAAGAAACTTCGTCTCCACTTTAATTAAAAATTACACTGTTGTTTGACACGAAAACTTGAGGTGAAATGTAAACACAATTAAAATTGATTATCTATTCAAATTTGGCTCGTAAATTTATAGCTGGCTCATAATTTTCTTAAATCAATTTAATTTTTTCAGAGTTATTTCTTCCTCTTTAGTAACATTGTTAGTTTCAGTCGCTTTGATTATATGCGCTTTCGGATTCTGCAAGTAAATTAATGTCTCTATATTTATCTTATTGTATTCTTTTTGTTGATATATTACCTAAAACAGCTATGTAACATCTTTGTTCTTCAATGTGCAAAATGAATTGCGAAATCATTATACTGAATGTTAATCTGTGTATTCTCAATTTAAGTCGTATGTTTGTTCTCTGTCATCGAAAACAAGTCTAAATTACAAGTAGTTCTTTTTTCTTTTTTGCCATCATCATAATAGATCATTAGCTTTTTACTGGCATTTTTAAATTTAAATGTTCATTGTTCAGGTCTATAAAAAGGCCATTTGGATTTTTCCCTTAATTAAAACTAACTTGTAATCTAGACATCTTCGTAACTATGAATGTAAAATGTGCAGCGTTGAATCCCTTGGCTTAAAAATACGCGCTTTTAAGTCTGTCTAATGTATGTCTTTCAACATCTTAACACTCCGACACTTTCTTATATTATTTTTATATTTTCTATCTATGAAAGTAACTTATAGTAGTGTCATTTATTCGGTTTTGTCTTGACTCAAGCAGGCCTTGATTGGCTCAGGGGCCGAATGTGAGACGAGGGTCGACCAGAACGGAAGGGTGGGGAAAATTGGATGGGAGCCCCTGTACAGGGAGCTCCCGGAGTACCACGCTCCTGAGGACAAGAGGATGAGGCCTCTCAGGCTCAGGAAGAAGATCTATGAGTTCTTCACGGCGCCCATCACGAAATTCTGGGCTGATTCGGTGAGTTGCTAGGGATTTCATTTTAAAGTAAAGTACTTAAAGAGTTCCCATCAAAAATTAGAACAATCAATCATGGAAAATTCGATGATTTCTTTATTCCTAACGCCATTTATTTTAAAAAAATATATAATTGAAGTCATAATAATACATTGTTAAATCCACAATTTTATTACACCCCCTAAAAATTGCTCTGAAACAAACCCATTTACTTTTTATACTCGTAAACATACGCACTTAGTTAACTGTCAAAACTAACGACAGACATGACGTATGCGTTGAAAAATTCCAAATTCATTCAACTGTCTCCTCTGCCCTTGGTTGCTCGACCACAACGGCTTCATAGTTGACCTGCCCTATTTCTGCTAAATGATAAATCGATAGCCTCGGGATATTTTTCACCTTCAACTTCCGTGTGCATATTAATAAAGGGTAAAAAGAAATACCTTCCATTTATTCCGTAATTAATTATTTCTTTCCTAGAAAAATATTTCATGTGAGAAAAGCTGAATCTTTCCCTTTTGTTTCGGTATAAAGGGAATATACGTCTGTAGAAGTTATTGTAGATGAAAGGTTGATTAGTTCGAGGTAAATGAAGATAAGGTATATCATTAATTTCTGTCATTAGTACTATATCACTTTTACAGTAGGACATTTTGTAGAAGACAATATTCCCATATTTTTGGAGTTATTTTAGGTTATTATTATTCTCTTGTATAGATTAATATCAACATCCTAACCAATAGGTTAGGACATATTTATATTTTTACACTAGCTTTCCACCCGCGTTAAATGAGTTTTCTCGTGGAAACGAAGGGCTTTACCGCGGTAAAAAGTAGCCTATGTGCTATTCCAAGGTCTAATCTAAATGTGTGCTAAGTTTCATCCCGATCTGTCTAGTGGTTCAAGCGTGATTCGGCCTTCGATCACAGAAGGGACTCGACAACAAACATCCAAACTTTCGCGTTTATAATATTAGTAGGATCTCAGACTCCTCTACTGCTTGACAACCCTAACCCTGTCTTTTCTCCTGATAAGATAGGTAATCATGTAAGAGTAACATTTTTCGTCTAAAAATAAAAGCTTGCTGACGATTTAATAATTCATCTTTCCCTTCTACTAAGAGCTGATGGCAGTTTGAAAGTTTAAACATCTGTCTAGTTTATCCACTCGGAAAGTAACTTATTTTTGTGAATTTGATCGACTTTCTCAACAGCTGCAGAACCCTTCGCCATTTTATGGGCAAACAAATATTGACGGATCGCTTTATATCCCTATTTAAGCTTTAGTAGCAAATAATTTGGTTAAACAAAAACCATTTTGGGTACTCCTCAGATTAGTTAGGATAAGCATCTGGGGATGGGAGTTCTCGTAATATTATAATAACAATATATATAAGCCGTGTGGTGACGGCAGAGTAGAATACATTTGTCACCAACCCCTACTCTTCCCGTGGGTGTCGTAAGAGGCGACTTAGGGACTACACATTGAACAGGGAACGGGCAGCAGCGCTCTCTGATACAGTAACCTTTTAATCTGCGATCTCCAACCCGCCTGCCAAGCGTGGAGATTATGGCAAAACCCTCCAAGTGGAGGAGGCTCATAGTCCAACAGTGGACTTTAAAGGGCCGTTGATGATATTATAAATAAGATAAGAATTCATAATTAGCGAAACGCTATGTCAGAGATCTTTCAATGCTCAATAATTCTGACACCAGGGTTTGTGAGGTTGACTCTTGACCCACACGATAAGAAGAAGAAATAGTGTTTTTGAGAACCCTAAGGTGGTATAAACCACTTTTTATTTTGTTTCAGATTGCCTACATATTGTTCCTATTGATGTTTACGTATACAGTATTAGTGAAGATGGACTCGACGCCTTCGTTGCCTGAAATATATTCCATTTGTTATATATTAACGTTCTTATGTGAGAAGATAAGGGAAATCATTACGTCCGAGCCTGTTGCTATTAGGTAAGTTGTACAGATTAATTACTAACAAAATGTCGCATCTGTTGTGTTTTCGTTCTTAATATTTAGTTTTTTAAACCTCAAATACATTCTTTGTCTTTTACTAGTAACTCGCATGCTTATTACCAACCAGATGATGAAAAAGTATTGATTTTTTTTTTGTTTTTGGCTTCGAAAAACTTCTTTGAATTTTATACAAATTTAATATATGTTATCCATTTTTTAACGAAGATCTGTTTTTTTATATTTCAACCCTCAGAACACGGTAGTGAACTAAACACTGTCAATTATCAAAAATGTTCCTCTGATTCATTTGCTGTTGCCTGAACAATTTATTCATCATCATTGCAGCCGAAAGATGTCTACTGCTAAACAAAAGCTTTCCGCAAGGACCTCCACAGCGACCGGCCTTGCGCTGCACACATCCAGCGGCTAACGATCTAGTAATAAAATGAAATTGAAACCTACCTCTAGCTTCACCGATGAACTTACCTATTGAGTAGTGAGTTGTAAAGAGCGGGGGCGTCGTAATATCCAGTTTATATACCGTTAAAGTTGCTGCGGTAACTGAGTCATAATCCCCGTGTCTAATAATTTGTAGTACAAGGGTATTTTTAATTACTTTCTAATCCCTGTAGGCATCATGAGAATGAGATACCTGTAACACGTAATGGGAATTTCTTTGAAAACCCGTGTAGTTCCTATGCGGTGTTATTAGGGTATCAATTAATTTAGGGGTGTGAATTTATTTATAAAATTAAACAATACGTTCATCGCACTAACTCCTGGTCACTTAGACCACTATTAATCTAACTCGGGGGCCATTTTGTAGCTTAAAAGCTGTGATAAAATAGCTCAGCCTGACGGCATCTTTCTGGGCTATCCTTAATTTCTCACAGCGCGATATTTAAACCCTTGTTAGTGCGAATGTAAAAGCAAATTGCCAGACGCCGAATGAAAAAAAGAACCTTTTGATTTTAAACCTACAACGTAATTTGGGCCTGACACACACGCATTTCCAATTACTCTATCATAACACGATTTGTCATAATGGCAGTTTTAGTAATTTTTACGATCTATTTATTTTATTTAGCCTAAAAGGTCCGTCTACTGGGCAAAGGTCTCTTATCCTTCTTCCACTTGTCACGATTCCGAGCTTTGATTGTCCCGCCGCCATCTTTCCCGCGGCCTACCTCGACGCCTGTTCCCGTCATGAGGTATCCACTGGGTAATGACTCTCGCCCAATCCTATTTCAGTTTCGCGATTTAGCGGCCCACATCATCTAATTTAGTTTGTAAAGTTAAATACACATGTATGACGATCCATATGTATGTAAACATTATTTCTAGACATAAGTTCAGCGTGTGGGCGTGGAATATGTGGAACACGTACGACGCGGGCTTCATCATCTTCTTCTTGGTGGGGCTGACGCTGCGGCTGCAGGAGTCCTCGATGGACGTGGGCCGCGTCATCTACTGCGTCGACATCATCTACTGGTACCTCAGGATACTCAACATCCTCGGTGTTAATAAGTACTTGGGTAAGTTTATCAAGCAACGTCTTTGGGTAACTATTGCGTTTTATTTAGTTTTTATTATCCTTTACCTTGTTAAAAAATTCATCAGGGTTGTCATCTGCTTTATTACAAGCTTTTATTTAGTTTCACCTGTCCCGTTGTCTGTCTGTCTGTCTGTCTGTCTGTCTGTAATCAAATCTTGCAAGTTAAATTTGATCCACTTCCCAGTTTCCGATTGAGCTGAAATTTTGCATTCATGTATAAATCGGATGACAATGCAATATTATGGTACCTTGGAGCTGGTCTGATGATGGAGACGGAAGGTGGCCATAGGAACTCCTCTAATACAGAACACAACCTAGTCGTGTTTGGGCTCGTTAGATTTGTCTAAACAAGATCTTTAGCCATACGTGATATCCAGGGTCTCATGATGGAGCCGGAAGGTGGCCACAGGAACTCCTTAAATACACAACACAACCTAGTCGTGTTTGGGCTTGTTGGTTTTGTCTTAACAAGATCTTTAGTCATACGTGATGTTCAGGGTCTCATGATGGAGCCGGAAGGTGGCCACAGGAACTCCACAAATACACAACATAACTTAGTCATGTTTGGGCTTGTTGGATTTGTCTTGACTAGATCTTCAGTCCTACGTGATGTTCAGGGTCTCATGATGGAGCCGGAAGGTGGCCACAGGAACTCCACAAATACACAACATAACTTAGTCATGTTTGGGCTTGTTGGATTTGTCTTGACTAGATCTTCAGTCCTACGTGATGTCCAGGGTCTCATGATGGAGCTGGAAGGTGGCCATAAGAACTCCGTAATTAAACGACGCAACCCCACCGAGTTTGGGCCCATTTGATTTGTCTTGACGAGTACTTTGATACTACATAGTAACCAGGGTCTGATGATGGAGCTGGAAGGTGGCCATAGGAACTCCGGAACGACGCAACTCCATCGAGTTTAGGCCCATTTGATTCGTCTTGTCGAGTACTTTGATACTATATGGTAACCAGGGTCTGATGATGGAGCTGGAAGGTGGTCATAGAAACTCCGTAATTAAACGACGCAACCCGATCGAGTTTGCGCTCATTTGATTCGTTTTGACGAGCATCTTAGTTGGCGTGAATATGCAACTCCAACAGATTTGGGAAAAAGTTCGTTCCGTTTGTTATGAATGTGGATTATTATATGTCTGATTGATTAGATGGATGACCCAATGCCAAGGTGAGCACGTGCCGAGGGCTGAATGGTATGAGAGTGTATAAACATTTCATATCGCTAACGTTGCGCCTCAGGGTACCAGGGCGAACCCTGTTGTACTGAAGCCCTTATCTCTCTACAATGGACCTCGGCAAGGATGGCATTCACATAATACAGCCTAAATCAATTCAATTTCCTGCTAAATTTAATTACGGCACAGCTGAAAGAAGAATGCTTCCGATTGTCTTGTCTTGGGCTACAACTGTGCACAAAATGCAGGGAACTACTGTAGATCATGCTGTTATTTATCTAGGCTCTAAATTATTTGCTGCTGGTCAAGCTTATGTGGCTTTAAGCAGAGTTAAGTCTTTAGCAGGACTTCGAATCGAAGAACTTGACTGCTCCAAGTTGACTTCGAAGAAACCTTGTAATGTTGATGCATTAAAAGAAATGGATAGAATGAGAAATGTTACAAATAACTAACTTGTGATTACATAACTAATTTAAACATTAGTTTACCCTACTACAAACAAAAAAAATGAAATATTTAAATATAAATAAAATACATAAACTTTAAGTGCTCAAAGCAGCACATTATTATGTGAACGTACTACGGACTACATAAGGGAAAAATGCTGCTACGCGCTACTAACTACGTCGTAGTAAATCTCGAATTAAACATACTAAAAAGTTAAAAATAAAATTAAAGAAAAAAAACCTTTTTTAAAAACAAGCTTTTATTATTTGTTAAGAAAATGAACTAAAAAGTTAAAAATAAATTAAATCTAATTAGAAGTATAACAATTTATAAGTTTATTGTAACCTTTAACGATAATAAAGCTTCTTTGTCTACGACAAAATAATTCCATATCGTAATCATATATTTTTAACACCAAAACTTTACACCTTAATTATTAAATCTTCCCGTTTTTATTACAGTCTCAATTTTATAAATAATAAAAGCGTGTTACATTTTGATGGTATAATTAAGCTATCACAATGTAACACGCTTTTTTATTTATAAAATTGAGACTGTAATAAAAACGGGAAGATTTAATAATTAAGGTGTAAAGTTTTGGTGTTAAAAATATATGATTACGATATGGAATTATTTTGTCGTAGACAAAGAAGCTTTATTATCGTTAAAGGTTACAATAAACTTATAAATTGTTATACTTCTAATTAGATTTAATTTATTTTTAACTT
Source organism: Carpatolechia fugitivella (assembly GCA_951230895.1). Taxonomy (NCBI): domain Eukaryota; kingdom Metazoa; phylum Arthropoda; class Insecta; order Lepidoptera; family Gelechiidae; genus Carpatolechia; species Carpatolechia fugitivella. The sequence continues at coordinate 3,448,490 of OX579664.1, forward strand.
TTTAGTTCATTTTCTTAACAAATAATAAAAGCTTGTTTTTAAAAAAGGTTTTTTTTCTTTAATTTTATTTTTACTTAGGACTTTCCTAAGTTTGTATCAATACGGGAATATATATTTACAAAAAGCCTAAGTAAGCTTAAGTATTTAAAAATAATATTATGCTAGATGCCAAATTCAAAGCTTAACATCCGTCAACTCTTAAAAATCCCTCCCTCAGGTCCTCTAGTCACGATGATGGGTAAGATGGTGAAGAACATGATATACTTCGTGGTACTATTGTTGGTGGTACTCATGTCGTTTGGTGTGGCCAGACAAGCGATACTCTTTCCCGACAACGAAGCCAGTTGGTACCTAATAAGACATGTAAGTACATTTCCTTTTATTTGTCAACACATCAATCAAACTTGTATCAAAAGTTTTTTATACTACAATCAACGTGTCTTTATGTCGTGCCTACATCTTACTTTGTGCGGTAAAAATCATTTCAATACTTCATCATGATTAGTTTTTGAATTATTGAAAAGAGATCACTCGTCTATGAGAAAGATGTTTGTAAAACACTATTTGATTTAAAGACTTAAATGTGTTGCAAAACCACTCTAAAAATATTTTTTCAGGCTTGTAAAACACATAACTAACCACCGTATTTCATCGAAAAATCACTAGACCATTCTCAATAAACGCTGAAATTTGTATTAAGCCACGCAACGTTAGTTCCAACCCTAAAGGCTGATTTACACTGTGACAGTAACATGGCAGTCCAATAATACATTCCAACGCTGACTTGCTGTAGGGTTCGTATGGACAGTAGTTTTAACCCGTCCAGTTGATGGGTGAATATTTTAGGGGCTCTAAATTTATGTCTCGCAATAAAACTCTTCAATATTAAAGTATTTGGGGACAAATTATCTTGATTCTACTTCCTAAATAAATAATAAAGAAGCAGTCGAGCCCGCTTAGAACTTGAATCACAATCAAAAAAAATATTAAGGAAATTCCATCCAAAATAGCATTATTCGGGATGTCGCCTTTGCATTGTTTTCGTTATTTCGTCCTATAAAATATTCACTGACAAAGATTTGCCAAACGAAGTACATAAATATTTTAAACCATAAATTAATTTCAAGTTAGTCAAGAATTGTATCAAACAATGTTCAAAGATTTTTCATCATTGACGGCAACACTACTGATTTACCAAATTACGCTGAAACGAAACGCACTTCAAATTTCTTTTTGACGGCTAGCGACGCTCCCCCCCCCCCCTCTCCTCAGTCAGCCAGCACGCTTCGAGAGGGAAGGACGAATCGCATTTCGAACAGTAAGTTGTCCAATTCGATTCTCCAAACTTTGTCATTTCAATCGTCATTTACAATTTTAACTGTACGTCAATGATTCAAGCATTTTTTTGTTTCCATGAGGAAGTATTCGTGGAACTAGATCCCCGTACCGCATTATTTGTTTGCTACCTACCATGATTTTCTAGATTCGTGGAATATTCTAGAATTCGTCATTGTTGACAACGTCATTGTTGGCAACGTCATTGTTAGCAACATCCACATCAACATACTTGGAGGTCTACCTCATGGCCCGGGCTTCGTCTCCGTCATTATGACGGGTCAGGGGTGGTGGCACTAAGGCCAGGCATCATGCTTTGTCTGATGAGCGGCTGCTAATCAGATCGGCTGGTGCGCTCGACCCATTTGGGGATCGTCGGCGGTGAGCAGCTGAGGTGTTGGGCACTGTTCGGGTAACTTTACGTCGTTAAGGTGACTCTCCCAGTGCGCGACCGGGCAGGATGCGCGTCCGCACTCTGGGGGCACTAGGTAGCACGTCGTTGTTGAGCGCTGGACTCCATCCCCGGGAAATGGTGTAGGCAGACTCAATAGGTCGCGCGGGAGCGCGCACCGTTGTCGGTGTTCAGGCGGCCAGGAATGAAGGGGAGCGATGTTGTGGAGTAGAGGTAGGGGATCGTCCCGTGACCGGCTCGGTGATACATCTGTTTCGATAGCCTATGGACAAATCCCCCACACTCTCGATTCCCAGGTCTCTCTTGATGAAATCGTTGCGCACGTAGCGCCCAGCATTGGTGATGATCCTCAAGGCACCATTCTGGACGACCTCCAAGCGGCGCTTCCGTGCGTAACAGGCAAGGGCGTACCACGCCGGGGCAGCATAGGTGAGGCGGGAGCGGACGTATGTCTTGTATATCCTCAGCTTGGCAAGCAACGGCAGCCGGGATCCAAAGACCGGACGAAGTAGCGCATGCGCAGCCTTGGCCTAGTTGGTGACATGTGTCACTATAGGCTTCATGCGCAGCGCCCGGTCGATATGGCAGCCGAGGTACTTCACCGAGGATTGTTACGTGATGCCCTGCTCCCGCAGTGTCAGTCTGGGTGGTGGTATGCAGATCTGTCCGGTGAGGAGGGCAGCAGTCTTCCCACATTGACTGCCATCTTCCATCTGTCCAGCCGGTCCGGGAGGATGTCAAGCAGCCGCTGCATCTTGACAGCGACTTGGGCGGGTTTGCGCGATGACGCGAAGTAGGCGCTGTCATTGGCGAAGAGGGCGAGCTTGATATCGCTCTCCCACTCCTGGAGACGGCCTTCGAGCGTCGGGATATCGTCATTGAAGAGGGCGTAGAGGCAGGAAGAAAGACAACTTCCCTGCGATACTCCGGCCCGGATGGGCTTGGGCCCGGAGATCGCACCTTGCACGGAGAAGACGAAGCTACGGGCCTTCAGGTAGCTTGCCACCAGATAGACGAGGCCCTGTGATTGCTGTACATTGCCGCGTACTCGACGCCCACTGGCCTCCTTAGAAGCAGGACGATCACACTTGGGGGCTAATCGTTTCCAGTGGCCCTCACGGGGCGACTGGGAATAATAAATAATAATTTTACCTGACCTGAGCTCCACTGTACTTCCCTAGGTGAACTTTGCACAAAGTACTGGTCACCTTTATTTTCAATTTGTCATTCTCAGCAACACTATCATTATTTGAAAAAACGTCATTAGTCTCTCAAATCGTCATTATCGGCAACATGCAATAATTTAAAATATTAATTATTTCTAAAACTACTTAACTTTTTGAAGTGCCTTCTACATCAAATTTCATCTTTTCCACGGTACTATTCTTAAAATTAGAGTTCTGGCACAAAGATAAAAAAATTGATATTTTTTTCTCAACAATATTTTTTTTCGAAGTTACTAGTCAGTCTAGCTGACTAGCCACCGAAGGCGTGGCTTAGGTCAGTCCAATGTAACTGGCGTGTTAGTTTTGTGTTGAGAGTTCGTGTGTCCATGGCACGTTTTGCCACATATCATTGGCAGTGTGAATTTATTGACTCGCTGAGATAGCGATTTTGGCGCAGTCACTCATTATTGTTTCTACCTATCCCTGCGTTCCGAGTTACTGTCAGACGTTTTATTTTTGCTTTTCTGATTGCTGACAGCGGTGAAAGTCTGATTCGGAATGCGCCCTATATATACGGACAGCGCGCGAAACACATAAAAAAATGTTCTGAGCGCTGAAAGCGCTGACAGTGTGATTCAGAACGCATCCCGTCTACATGGACCCAGTAACTAGTGCCGAAATTTCGAGTCACTGGACCCAGTCACTGCCGTCCTGTAAATCATCCTTAATAGCCTTCGGTCCACGGACCGCGCCTTGTAGGCAGTATAGCGTGATAATGACACGGCGAGCATGTTGAACGTTGGTAAACATCCAAATCATGGCACTATGTTTACCTAAAGGCAATTTGGAAGCTTGCTCTTTGACCTGTTTAGTAAATATTTTGATCGTCTTTACTACGAATAAGAACCTACATCTGTATGAAAAATGTAAAATAAAGTTATATTTTTTTGGTGTTCATCAAGCCGAAAGACGTGTCTTGTTGTACAAAGGCGATAACTGCTTCTGTAATTATGATACTAAATAGAATATTAAAAATATATGGTTTTAATGGTAAAATACATACCTACATACATAAAATCACGCTCCTATCCCCAAAGAGGTGAGCAGAGCTTTAAATGGCTCTCAAGGAATACACAAAAAATTACACTACGCCGCCGCCCCTAAATAAAATTCATCTTCATATGCACATAAATGAGGTAAAGATTAAAAAAATATATGAAAACGAATATTGAGAATGGTCTGAACACTACTAACAATTCCAGGTCTTCTTCGAACCTTACTTCATGCTGTACGGAGAAGTGTTTGCCGATAAGTTGGCGGCACCATGCGGGCCCGGCGTGGTGGGCCGGGAGAAGTGCCACGTTGGCAACTGGGTGCCCCCCATCGTCACCAGCGTCTACCTCCTCGTCGCGAACATATTGCTCGTCAACTTGCTCATAGCTGTCTTCAATAACATATTCATTGAAGTGAACGGCGTGTCGCACCAGGTTCCCGAATTGATTCGCTGTTGTTTTAACATTATATTTGTCTTTAGTAGCTTCCTGCACAAACCTGTTGCGAGATTTAGTTCGATATGCATCTTTAAGTAGGAACGTAGGATTATAATCACTTTTAAGTGCTGTAGCGTGCTTGTGATTTTATTTTTTTAGGGTGGCATAACTGTTTTATGCTCATTTAGTTTTTCTTCTTATTCTCACGTTTAATTATCCTTATTTTTTCTTTTTATTTACTTTTTATTTCTCCCCGTTGTCCTTAGGTGTTCTACCAGCCGTACTTCATGCTTTATGGAGAGGTTTTCGCTCCAGACATTGACCCCGAATGTGGCATGGAGGTTGGACAAAGGAAGTGCGTCACCGGAAGGTGGATCACACCCATCGCCATGACCGTCTACCTGCTCGTCGCCAATATCCTCCTGATAAACCTCCTCATAGCCGTCTTTAATAACATTTTTAACGAAGTCAATGAAGTCTCGCATCAGGTTTATTTTTGTTTATGTTTTAATTTTCGCTTTAAATGTTAGTTGTTGCGGCAGAATCGTCAAGTCATTTCTCATTTTGAGTTCTCCCAAGTGTAGTATCTTCGAACAAGATAATGAAATTTCATAATGACTCAATACTTGAACATTTACACGGAGCAAATATGCATAACGAGCAAAATTACTGCTTTAATGACTTGCAGATTCTGAAGCAAACCTTTCGCTTTGAACACATTTTATCAAACAGGCCCCAATAATGCTTCATTTATATGAAAATTCGCCCAAAAATCATAAAACGAGAGACCATTGAGAGCCATAAAGGGCCTATTGTTATTACACTCGTCAGGTACGAATTAAAGCAGAACAAACATGGGAAAAACAAAGAGTTGGGTTGGGTTGTGTTGTGTTATGTATGAGAGCAATAAGCACTATCTGTTGCTTTGTGAATCTGGTTTTAATCTAATGTGTTCTAAAGTTTTTTTTTTATATTGCCTCTGTAATCTTTTAGTAGGTAAGTGCAATATTTTTACTAGTTCCAGAATTAACATCTTGCCCAAGGCGCTAAAAAGCTAGTAAGTGCCAGTTTTTCACATCGCAGCGTAGCAGAGGTTAACTTAAGTTGCTACAATTCGCGTAGCCGTAGCAAATTGCTACGCCGTAGCAAGCACAGAAACTTTTTTTTTTTTTTTAAATGCGCCATTTTCTACAGAGTTTTGAATGAATAAAAGATTGAATTCTCCTTTACTACCAATATATAGATATCTTAACAAAAATAAATTCAATTTATAGACCGATATTATAAATTCTAACATAATTTATTTGCCTAGCTTCGGCATATACGTCTATCTAATAGCTTGTCTGCGGTATGTTGTATTATTGTATTTGTATATCAGCGTAGTGCACTTAGTTACTAAGTAAGTTTAATGCTACATTGTGCCTAATATTAGTTTGTAAATAGAGAAAACTCTCTTATTAGGTTTAGTTAGGTAGGTATATTGTAGTATTTTTTATTTTGATAAAAAAAAATATATTAGTCTGAAGTAGGAATTAGTTTTCTATGTTTAGGATAGAAAGAAAGAAAGAAACATAGGTTTAGTATTGGAGTGTATTTTATTTAGTGAATCAGTTAGTTTAAAAAAAATATATATTTTTACTAGCTGTTACCAAAAAAGATATAAAGGTATAATTCTTTAAACTTAAAACTGTGTAGATAAATATCAAAATCCAGTAAGTCCTACCCCCACTCCAAACTGAACTCAGTTATGAATGTCGGTAAATTTTATGTTTAAAAATGCATCTAGAAAACTTACAGCAGTTAGGTCAAGTTTTTAATCAAGATTTCTTTAACCTATCTCCCACTCCTTTAGGTATGGATGTTCCAAAGATTCACAGTGGTGATGGAGTACGAGCAGAAGCCGGTGTTGCCTCCTCCGCTGATCATCTTATGCCACATCTACCACACCTGCAAGTGGATCACGAGGAACGTCTCCCACCAAAGGTTCCAGTACGACAACGGGCTGAAGCTGTTCTTGGAGAAAGAGGATATGGAGAGGCTGTATGATTTTGAGGAGGAATGCGTTGAGGGGTACTTTAGGGAACAAGTAAGTGTTGTGAGGGTAGTTTTTTAATTTAATAAGAATTGTTCAGGATAGGAATGATGATATAGAACCAATTTGGGACACAACAGCCTGCTACCTAGAATTTGTCGCGATCACAACAACATTTTTCTATCCTCCGTGCTTCGGAAGGCACGTTAAGCCATTGGTCCCGGCTACTATCTAGTCGTTACACGAGCCAAGTCAGCGGCTCTATAACACTGACACCAGGGTTTGTGAGGTTGGTTGTCGACCTTACAACCCACACGATGATGATGATGATGAGTAGTACTATTCTTTGGTTGTTATATGTATATGTCAAGGAAACATTACAGGGCATTATTGTAAGGGCAAAATATTTCAAGAGCTGCGAAATAGTCTTTTAAAAAGTTTAATTCAATATCATTGTAAAGGTTCACTTCTCGTTTGCCTCCGTAAGTCATTTATTAGGTTTTTTGAGAGCGTGACTTATTGAGAAAGTGTAAGAGCTAAAGTAAATTGAACTGCCACTGGCCTTTGCCAGCTCTTAAACACTGACGCCAGGGTTTGCGAGGTCGGTTGTCGACCTTACAACCTACACGATGATGATGATGATGATGAGTGTCTATTTCATACCTCGCAAAGTGCTACAAATGTGCCGTAATTCACTATATTTTTCAGGAAATAAAATTATCAAATTCAATGGAAGAGAGAGTTAGAAACACGACTGACAGAGTAGAAAATATCACAACCAAAATGGAGGACTTGAATCAGAAAGCGAATTGCCAAATACAATCAGTACAGGTAACGTATAATACAAGCTTAGATTTCCAAATAAACATTGTCGTATTTAATGTTGCTGTCATCATCAACAGCTCATATTCGTCCCCACCGAGGGGCTCGAGCCTACCCTGAATTAGAACTCTAGCCACCATTCCTGAGACACTGGCACAAGGTCTTAAATACCACATCCCCACTCCAGTTTTTAATATAATTCTACTTAATTATGCCAACTAAAACGCGTTAAAATTAAATTTATTACTTACCTAGGTACTTATTAAGTTAAGTAAATATTAAGTAATTTTTTTTAACTAAATTTAATTTGGCATCATGTTTGGTTTAGCTGTAAGTGATGTATATAAATAAATAAATTAATTAATTAGGCCTTAGTCGACCACGCTGGCCCAGTGCGGGTTGGTCGACTACACACTCGACTACACACAACCTTTGATTTTCTTCGCAGGAGTGTGCGGGTTTCATCACGATGTTTTCCTTCACCGTAAGAGCGTCGAATAAACGTACATTTATGAATTCGAAATTCGAAAACACATTGGTACGTGGTGGGGTTCGTACCCGCGTCTCCCAAACGGGAGGCAGCGGTCCTAACCACTAGACCACCGACGCTCTCTAATGTTCCTTTATCATCATTATATTTAAGAGCAAGGTTCTTGTCCGTGGAGTAATCGCCTTCTCTCTCTGTCTACATAAACAAATACGCACGCACATGGATTTTATATGACTGAGTTTGTAGAAAAAAATAATTTGAATTTAATAACAGTCGTGCGTCGATTTCAGATTTCACATCACACTCATTTTAACTTTCTATAAGAATTTCCATTGGCTTCTTTTTTGTTATGTTGAAACATATAAACAAAAATGTATAGCCATTTCCGTAATAAAACGTTACGGATGTTATTTATCGGTACAGGAAATTTAAAACTTGCTTCGTGTCAGTTATTTGTAAAGCGGAACAACTTCTAATATAAGTTAAAATTAATTTCTTTACGCGAATGCCACGTGTTACAAACATCTCGTACGAGTACTGGCCATTATCGCCGGGATAAAACTTTGTGAATACCATTTACTGTAAAGAAGAATATTAATTTTTCCTTAATGTCACTAATTTGTAAAACGTAGAAGATTATTTTTAATACTCAGTGAATTACGCGTATACAAAAAATAAACTGGACATTTTCCATAGATATTTACGAATGCCATTATAGTGAAGGAAAATTAAAACTTTTTTATTTCTGCACTGTGCCATTTGTTTATAAAACAGAACACACTATTTTTTTTTTATTTCACCTATATAAAAATTATACTGGTAATGACTGGCCATTTTCCTTAAGCCATGCCATTGCCATTTACTGCATGAAAAGTTACAGAAAATATTTTTTATTTTTTGATATAATCTACATTACATAGTCCTACGATATTGTAAAGCAAACACATTCTACTGAAAATGGCCTCTACTGCATTTTTCATAGACTTAGAATTTTTTTTTTGCTGCGCATTATATATAGATATAATTTTTGGAGAGAGTGAATTAGAAAAAGTTTTTTTCTATATTTTAAGTCCGTGGACCTTTAAATAATAGTTTCAGTCGACCACACGTCAAGTGAAGTTTATAACGAAATAATATGAATAATGACGTACCAAAGGTTAAATTATGATGCCCGTTAACTGTTAGTATTTTTTTTAAACTTCAAAACCATTTTGGTGTTTTTTCAAAGGAAAAAGTAGTTAATTTTATTTTATATATTTTATTTAAATGTACCTACTCATTTCTTGTTTTTCAGAGTGTAGAATTTAGGTTAAGAAAGTTAGAAGACGTAGCGGAGCAGACGATGAACCATTTAGCTGTGATACACCGATTCATGGCGACGCATCCGTCTCTGGTGAACCGAGGGTCCACGGACACCCTGGGACCTCCTCCTCCGACATTCACGGCTGGACCCTCCCGACTGAGGACTGCCAGCGACCGGTCAGAGGTAAGTTGGACTAACAAGAAGTTTGATGTCAAAAACTAAAAACATAAAGTCAAAAATTAAATACAAAATAATATCTGGAAAGTAACTACTTTGCCATGTTTTAATTACTGTATTAGCAGTGTGCCCAGTGCGATTTTCCATCAGATCTTTCATCCCTTATTAACCCTTTTAGGGATGAAATTGCAAAAATGCTTCCTTAGTGCACAATTACGTTATTTATTTATAAGCAACTGTAGGAGTTCTTAAGAAAAATGTTATTGTTACTGCTTATACAAAAAAAGTTACTTGCGAACGAATAACATTCGACGCATAAAACTTATTTCTCTACTAAAATAATTTTCACATTTTGCGCAAAATATTTCATTTTCCTAACTTAGGCTGTGCGTTGTCAGCCAGAATTAATAACAGGCAAAGTGGTTTCTTCGTTTCGATTAAGTACATTAAATTCTAAAATTACATACAATTATAATTAATAAATAATCAAAATATTCTAAATATTTTACTACATATTTCAAAATCTTGGTGTGCGTCGGAGAATGCTTCTACTAATGCAAGCTGTGTCTTCCACCCAGCATGCAAAGATCAGTGTTTTGTTAATGCTCAACATTCTCAGTTTTATTGTTTTCTCAAATAAAGGAATAATAAAGAAGTTGGAAAACCGTAATATTAAACTATAGTATTTTTTCTTAATCAAGCACAAAAATTTGTGAACTAATTGTAAGTTTAGTCAGTTTCTAAGTCACTAAAAGACCTCTAACTTGGCATAAAAACGCTAGTGAACATTTTCCCGAAAAGTCCAAATCCAATTATCTGGACCTTGGAGGAAAGATCAGATCTTATTATGGTTTTGAACGGTCCGAGATTCCGGTAACGGTTATTTATTTTCTGTGTAGTATCCCGAGGTAGTAGTGCTATGAGCTGTGAATGTCTTTTTGTAGAACGGTTAGTCCCAAGTAGGAAACTTAGTCTACAAAAAAGAGCACCATAACGTGTTTTTGTAATACACAAAGAGTATTATGTTCAGTGGTTTTTATATTATTTCGCGTTCGTTATGTAACATTTTGCAAATTCAATTCTGCGCGAGAGACGCGATCTTTACTATTCCGTTATTTGAGATCTATGTAATCGATCATTATGTGTTTTGTGTTTTTTATTTTCTTAGCAGGTACCAATTTTTATCATTATATTGTGTTTTTGGGCACTGTGAAACATTATGATGGTAAAGACTTGATTTATCTTGAAACATACAACTTATCTTATTCAAACGCGGGTTTTTATTAGAGATAATATTTGCTTATAATAAAAATAAAAATATAAAAGTGATATCAAGTCTAGCCATCATTCTGTGCGAAATTCTTTTTCCCGCGGATATTTAATTAAAAATTTATTTATTTTTATTGAAGTGTTTATTTTTTTTACCGTAAACTATTAATATACTAGCTAACAATGAATAATACAAAAAGTATGTCGTGTAGCATGCCCCAGTTCACAGTGACTGGTGTCCCGCTGTACAACTATACATCTCATTAGGATACATGAATAATTAAGAAAGAAAGAAAGAAAACATTAAGTCATAATAATGATAATATTGTTATCCTATAACACCAGGGTTTGTAAAGTTGACTGTCGACCATACAACTACACCGATCTCATACAAAATGAGATCGTATCCCGCAAAAAACTACTCTTAATTTATATTCAGTAATATATTCAATAAAATTAGAATATTCTGAATACACTCCTGGTTCTTCTGAAAGAATTATTGTTCATGTATCTTGTAATCAAAACGCTGCTCACGTGAATCTAGGCAAGCGCAATATACATTGCATTTTTAATATGAGTTTAGCCTGGCGGCACCTTGCTAAGACAGCAATGTATCTAGCGCTTGCCTAGCATCACACTGTGGAGCTAGCATGGTATACCACGACGGGGCGCCAGTCCAGCATAGATGTGTCGCTAACATAGTCGCGGGCGGCAGGTGCTGTCTGACAGTGACACGGGCGTTGCGAGGTTCACCGTCCGACCCGTGCAAGAAGAGGACGAACAACCCTCTGAGCCCTCCGAAGTAAGCATCCTCCAAATATGGTCTGTTAATATCGTGTGCGGCACTTCTGATTGAACTGCGAGGTATCTTGGGTCACTCCGTGGTATCTTGAGACACTGCGTGGTATAACTCTAGTTGTTGCGTGGTATTCTTGAGTTACTGCGTGATACTCTTGAGATACAGCATGGCACTCTTGACTTGATGCAGTAAACACTCTAATTGCTGGGTATCCATATATTAAAAGGTACTCTTTTCTTCGGAATTGTTTTTTGGTGGTCCGTTGTCCGTTGTCTTGTTGTTTGTTTATCGCGTGATAATCACGAATTGCTAATGGTCCTTCTGAAAAGTTGCACGAGACAAAACAACGACTTACTTGCAAAAGCTTCTTTTTTCCGTACATATATATCCACGGAAGCGTCGCACAGATATTCTCCGACTATAGTCAGTCAATACACAATTGACAACCACTTGAGGTAAAAAAAACTCCTTACCTACTTATTAACTAGATTTCGAATATTACTTATTACATGTGGATTGTTTAAAATTTCAATCGCGATTTTGTCACGAGATTACACATAATTAACAATCTCATATTGTTATGTTTTAAGACCTATATTAAAATATCGATTGAAAATAACACAATTGACAAATTACGTCGTCGTCAAAGAGCATGAGTGGTTTGTATTGTCATGTGCATTTTACCTTTGTTTTTTTATGTAGATTTAAAGCACTTACTTATTGTCGAATTATGTGATGTAGATTAGGCAGAAATCACCATTTTTATTATTTTAATACATTAGTACTAATACTATAAAGTGCTTTCGTAGAATAAGTCATATTTAATAACCAAATTACAACATGTCAAGACATCTGGGTCCCGTTTCACGAAGCAACAATTTACAAGTAACAAGTTTCAATTTGATATTCATTGCTTAGCCAATTCGCTTAAACTGTTAGCTCTTACCGTTTTATCTCATTGTCTACGCAATGTACGTCGAATTGTACTTGTAATTTGTAACTTGTAGCTTCGTGAAACGTCCCCCTGGCTGCAACCCCTCAGAGGAACAAAAGACCGACGCGCGTTAGAAACCTTTGTGCAACCCTAACACGACGTAGGCAATATACAGGGTTATTGTTTATTCAGTGCACAAACTTTAATATGTCGTTCAGACTATGAAACTAAAACTTGGTCCGGACTTCAGTCCATAGATTAAAAAAAATCGATCTCCCATACAAACTGCCGCAGCCAACTCAGCAACTAGTATGGGAGGTACAAAATTTTCTTTCATTTCCGGACCCATGTTTCTTGGGGAAAGTTGTTCACTTCATGGTCTGAACAACATATTTATTAAAGTTTGTGCCTTGAATAAAAAATAACCCCGTATAGTACCCGCCCTTGTAAAGCTTCATCACTCCTTGAAATGTCCTTAGAGGCAAGGACAGTGTGCACTCTGCCATTAATAGCTGCTATTTACTTACCTAACGGTCGCATTTTTTCACATCTTATAATCTCACGTCTTCAGAGCTATCTCTGGAAATTGCTTTACATTGGCTCTTACAATAAAGCCAGTATAAGTCACTCCCTAACGACGCATCAACGTATAGTGTTCTGAGTGTAAGCTAAAGCGCGACAGTAGATGATGCTTTTTAAATTTGATGTTCGTACTTATATTCAGTTTTCCTTTTATAAACAAACAGGCTAGTAGAAAATGTTACAGGATATTTTCTGCCTAAATAAGAGCCTTTGAGTATTGAATATCTTACTTAAAAATCTTTATAGGTATATCGATAAAATATAAAATAAACTCACAACGCAACAAATCAAACTCGCATTATATTTATGAGTTCAAATGGAATAAAATGTTTATTTATCACCATTTAGGTTCTGGTGACTATCAAGTAATGTTGTCAAACATAATCTTTGATGAGCCTAACTTATCTGTTACAAAAATTATAAACATTAACAGTGTAGAACATCATTCTCTCACCTCATAATTAGCCTATAAGTCTACGCTTTTTAATTGTCTTTATTACTGAAAGTTTCATTGCTATTTAAATAAATCTAATCGTTAATGCGTTAGGACTCGAACACAGCAGCATTTTTCCAATTAATATGCGTACGACAACTACCTTTACCTTCCGAAACTCTTCCAGGACGAGATGCCCCAATCAGGTCCCGAGGTAGTGGAGAAGGAGCCCGAGCAGGACTCGGTCTCTACATCCTCGGGAGGCAGTGCAGCCGCCCCCGAAGTGACCATCATCAGGACGCAGCCGCCGCCGGCGCCCGCGCGGCAGCGGTCTTCGGACAGCGCCAGGACTGAGCCCAGCGATGAGAAGAAAGGTTGGTGGAAAAGTAGATCAAGGTACAGTTTGGGAGTTGCGGTAGGCAGGTCGTCAAGACGATCTTGGCATGCAGTATAAAACTAGGCGTCATTTTACTAGAACTTCGATAACGTTGTGTGTCAGCTTATACTGGAAATACGACGCTGAGGTTGATTGATATTTATAAAAGAGACTTACTTATATCTTGAAATATTGGTAATCTACGAATACCATTTAACCAAAGTGGAACACTGACATAAAATTAAATTTAATATTTACTCCGAAAAATCTTTAAGTATAATGAACATAAACACCTAATGGTAACAAGATCAGAAATTTGGTAAGTCAGCGTAGACGCGCCTAAACAGGCAATAGGTAAACAAACTCATAAGGGAAAAATCTGTTAGAAAAATATAAACATTCTTCTTTCCTAGTAATTTTTCTAGATAAAAATAAAAATATACCAATAATTTTTCGGCCTTAGCCATTTGGACTAAGATCTGTTGACAATAATCTCTTATAGTGCCGTCAACAAACGACGACGCTTTCCTCCCAGACGTCCACGAGGCTCCAGCGTCGGACATTCAGAGTCTGCGCGCGCGCACCACCTCAGCTGGCACGAGGCGCACGGCCAACACGAGACGGTATGTAGTTTGCTACTCTATGGTTCTATGATATCCTGATCGAATTCGTGAAAACAATCTGGTATATCTTCAATGCTGCTTGGTTCGACTTTAGAATAGATCGCACAACATGATACAGAACTTATCTCTTTGTCACTTAATGTTATAGCGAATATTCCCCACCACTTTCGACTAAGGCTCATAAATCTGTAACAATGAAATGAACTACTAAAAATGATTAAATTCCAGTGCAATGTAGACAAATTTTCAAACCATTTATACCATTATGTCTAAATCGAACTGAGTAAGCATTGGATAAAACACAACTACACAATATTACATAGGTACACATTTAGGTATTGTCAATGATACCATAATTCACGGTTTAATAAACTCTTTGACAGGCAAATCTCTGTGCAAATCTGTATTAAGACGGTAGAACGTGGAATAAATTTTGCATGGAAAATCTTATTGCAGGCATTTGAAATTCATAATTTCATTTCTTTAGACATGCAGATTTCATTCAATGACTTAAACAATGCGCATACCTAATTCGAGAGATTGCTTTGAAAATGCTGTTAAGAATTTAGTTTCGAATCACTGAAAATGAGGAGATCACCTTGAGCAAATAAGAGAATGTAGTTCACAACACTGACAATTCGCATCTCAAGCATGTAGCCAAGGAAGTCCAGGTCAGGTTGAATCTTTCAATCTTCTCCCGCACTCTCGTGGTACTTTACAACCATAATAAAATTAGACTTTCAATGGCCCCGATTCATACTGTCACGCTCTAATCCTTAATTTAAGTTAGTCCATTCTTGTCACCTTTTAAAGATTGAATCGGGACAGGAGATGGCCATCCTAATGTTAGACCTGTCAAACATCGAATTTGAACCTTATGGCCGTGTCGAATGCACAATTTTAGAGAGACCTTAAAACATGCGACTTAAAATCTCTTAAACGTCAGTTTAAAAAAAGGTACCTATGTAAAGGCAGCTATGCCCTTATTTTAGGTTATCATTCGTTCAAATTAATATAATTCGTTCATCACCTCTCTTTCATTGGTCATAAAAACGAAAAGGATAGTTGGATTTTAAAATTAGAATTAGAGCATGACATCCCGAATCGAGGCCAATGTTTTGTTTTCAAACAATATCTTTATCCGTTTGTTTCTGAATGAAAATTGGTTTTCTGTGGGCTTCTCCTTTATTTGGCTACGTGGCTGATCAGTTAGCATGTCAACTGTTATTTCTGTTGATTCAGTATTATCAGTAATTACATCAGGCTCCCAGAAATGATCGTCCATTTCATTCACTCACTCAATTAGCAGAAAACATTTCAGAACAATACCAAAATTATTCGTACCATCGCCATTATTGTTTTAATTTCATTGTTTTGTTATTTTTCTTGCATCTTCTGTTAGGAGACGATTGTGGAAACAGTAAGTCAACTAGTATCATTTGGCGACTGGCTTCGCTTGTACATTTTGTTTTCATGTAGCTAGACGTAGTGCATTACTGTACATTTATAACAATAATTTAGGAAATGTAGATGTGTAAAGATGTATCTCTAAAAGCCAATCTCTACTTTTGAATACTTACATGATAATCTCTCTGAATTTATCGGTATTTGTAATGTCTCAAGTATTTAAAAGTGCGATTGAATTTTGATTAAAATAACTTAAGTGCTCCAAGCTTCAGATACACACGCCAGTTTTTATGTATGTACATACACAGTCATAACCGCACTTTTTTATTTCTCACACACTTGTTTGTTATGTAATGCCACATACACGGTAATGCGATTTAATCGTATGCTAAAACGCGTATCAGTATGCAATTCTGTATGTATTTTTCAAATTATTATAGCTATATTTTTACACATTTTTTTAACGGATAAATAAATCAAAACATGCCTTGAATTAAACTTCTTTAACTTCTCTCTTACACACTATTTTCAATTTTTAACATTACATAACCAACTTGCTTCAAAATATCGTTTATTCACATAAACTCTTCTTCTTTAATATACTTTGATTGATTTTTATTTAACTGGGCCCATAATAAATTAGGTACGTATTTTATCTGCCTATTTCCAAAAACTCAAAATATGTAAATATAAATAGGGTGTCGATACCACGCAAGTGATTTTTGTATAGCCACGTGAAGTGGAAATTATTATCTGAAGAATATTATGTTCGAATAGCAATTTTACTTACCTACTCTTTTTGATCGCACAGCACACGTCAACTATTGCGTGCAGTATGATGAAAAGTTATCTACGCCCTATTGTTCTTTTTATCTACTTAATTATAAATATTATAAATGTGAAAGTACCAAGTCTTGAGGATCTTAACGAACTTAGTGAATGCAGCTGCAAGCCGAAACTTGAAGTAGCTTTCCAGCTACAGCTGAAGAACATTATTATGGACACTGTAAAGCTGCGGGTAAACAAAAAATCTAAAACTACATGAACATATCCACGAGTAGAGTATAATAGTTTACCTTTTCTTCTAAACTATCATCTAATAAACCCATCCCAGACTAGCCAGTGTAACAGTTAAAATTTGAGTGAATGACCAGGCGATCAGAAGGTGGCAACGACTGCGGCATGGGTGGCCACCACTCAGCTCAACACCTGGCTCCTCGGAGACAGCATAGCCAGACGCACTCGGAGCCCGACAACTCCGCCGTCGATGTAGTCTCGCTGCACAACTCGCAGACTGGTAAGAATATATTACTGCATCTGTTTCATCATCATCACAGTCCAAAGAAGTCTCCTGCTAGACAAAGACCTCTCTCAAGGATCTCCACAAAGACCGGTCCTGAGCTACCCGCATCAAGCGACTTCCCGCGGTCTGACAAAGAGCCCGATTCAAGAGGGTTATCCGTGCAATGTGCCAGTATCATCCATTTGCTATAAAAGTTGTCTATGACTACAAGATTGCCATCACAACTACTAGATCGGGCGATATTGCCAAGACAATTTTGTTCTCATCAATAATTAAGTCCACTGATTTAAATTTCTATCTATTCAATTATTTCTTTAATTTGTATGAACGAGTCGTCAACCGCACGATAATAAGAAGAAGAATTTCAACCGACTCTTCTCATATTATTATGCTTAAGGGTTTTAGGTTGATACGTGTTATAAATAAATTCACAAAAGCATGTTAATTATTGCCTTCCTGGTGTATTATGTTTCCAGAAGACTATAATATATTACAAATTTAATTTCCCTAGTCCCTTAATTCGGGTAATCTACTTTCGTGCTTTGTTGGCTACACTTACCTAACTTAACACTTACTTAAAGTTTAAAGTTCAAAATGTCAGAAAGTTCAAATGTCATAATAGGATCAAACTTTATTTCTCGCACGTCTAATGTCTAATGAAATGTACGAAATATAGAAAATGATAGAGCACAATTTATGTTTTGTCACGCGTGGGTGATTCTGAACAAATAAGGCATTAATACTGAGTAACAAAGAGAGAGCATTAAGGAACTTTCCATATTATTGATTACGAAATTTTGCGCCGAACTTTTTATAATAACCTTACACTGCTGTCATTGCTAGAGACAAAATTGTAGGGTATGTGCAAGGACTTTACAAATTGTTACGTCCTTTGGTATGTGTATGATCATAAATCATGTCGTGTTTGATTTTATTTTATTTTGACTTTATTATTATTTTGTTTGTGTTCTTATTTTAGCTGGCTACTTAACTTATTATCAACCAACTACGAGTAAGCTGTTTTACAAAGGAGCGCCGAATATTTTAGCTATTTCCGGAACCAGAAAAAATACTTGAATATTCAATAAGCTCAAAAGTATACCCTAAACTGAACTAAGTATTTTATTATTGTTAGACAAGTTTCTTCCCCTCGGTGGGGACGTTACATGAGCTGTTGATGATGATATGGTACAATCCTTCAATGATGAACCAGGTCAGCAATCAGGCTGGGAGGCTACAGGCGGGGCGACTGGCATCACATCAGGTCGCTCCAGGGTTGGAGGCGCTCCAAGGTCACTGCTGCTGGCCATGCACGAGTACACCAGCATCACTGACGAGCTGGAGACGGCGTATGGATTATTCTCGCCACCACATACGCCTAGGTCAGATGTATTTCATTAATTTCAACTTAAATGAAAAAAATGAAAATGAAAAATGAATTTATTTGCAGAAAGTTTACATCCAATTAGTGCGCTAATCCTTGCACAAAACTTGTCATGATTATTGATTATTTAATAAAATAACAAACAAGAAATTACGTACTTGATAGATTTGCAAACCTGCAGCTTGACAACGTTTTGTTATTTTGATGAGGAACTTAAAAGGAAAAGCAACTTTACAACATACCGAACAAAAACGTGATTTGCCGTTGAATAGGTAAATCAAAGCCAATGATTAAAGTCGCTAAATTATGGATCAAAATTCCTTAAAACTTAGCTTTACCGATCGCTAGTTTACCCTTCCTACCACGAAATGCTGTTATAGCGTTATTTGCAATACTTCTCCTAAAACTTCAACAAGTCGTTTTCAAAAAGTGCGTACATGGATAAAGAGGTGCATATGTTGTTATATTGTTATTACGCTAACTTACCTCCCAGGACCCCCATAACCTCGCGTCTGCTGTCGCCCGCTAGGGCGGCGTCACCATCAGTCAGGCGACGCCATGCCAGCGAGATGTCCAACCCTGAGTTCGCCCTCTATATGGAGAAGGAGCATCTGCGAGGAGCCGAGGAAGACGACTACATCATCATGGAAAATCTGATCCAGAGGCGGTAAACATTCTTAAAAATTGTGTCACTTTCAATATTTCTCAGGACTCTAAAGAATTTTATCTTGATTACTTTTCTTTATTTGTCTCGGGGAAATACAACTTGGAAAACAGCTTTTTTTTTTCAATTTAGAACGTATATTTTTTGGTAATATGGCATGCCTTTCAGCAGTTTCAGAAAGTCATCCACATTCCCATAAATCATTTTCTATCTTCTGTTAAAGGAGTCAACAATATTATAAAGTATAGCTTAAAATATATGTATTCGAGCTCTCACTCACCAATAATTATACGGAAACTTATTTCCATCCTACATTTTGTGGTTGTCAACTTGTCACTAACTTTGTGCCGTCCCCCAACTCAATCTTCGATGACAACCTTCTGACTCTCGACTGTAGCATGATCCTGGAACATACCCTGGACAGATACGAGGAGGAGGCGGAAGGCGAGGGGGAGGGGGAGGTTGGCGGTATCAGTATCAGCGTCAGCATCAACGCGGGCGGGGAACAGCACCAGCAGCATCCCCCGCTGCAAAGCTCCGCCCTGCTGACGGTGGACCGAGCTGATGGCAGGAGGCTGGTGCATCAGAGGTGAGGAATTTAAAGAAATCTTTACGGGTTACTGCAGCTAAATTGGATATTATTCTGTAAAGTTGTATGTGTAAGAATAGTGTTTTATCAAATGAGAATTCATATAGATTGAAAACAACTTAAAGGTAAATGTGCAAGAAAAATTGGCGCTGTATGTACCTCTATTTAGTTGTCGGACCATTGAAGATAATTTCTAATCTCTCGCTATGTGTGATATCCATAGTATTGAGCCTTGACATGGAAACATAACTTGTGTGAGGGAAGCGTACAGACAGTTTGGGATACGAGGTTACTGTGCGCGGAAAAAGGATAGCACTATATTGCCCGCGATGTCTTGAAGCTGAACGAGTGCTAATGTTACGGCGACACGCGACTCATTTTTGATAAAAGTTGAAGTATGACGTACTGAATCTAGTCCCTTCTGTGATCGAAAAATCTCTCCTAGTCTCTTTCACTCCTACCTACGGAAAGCCTACAGTCCTCTATGGAATCTTTGGAATGTTACGTACCTTGTGCAATGTTTTAATGGTGCAGAGATTACAACTTAATAGCTTAGTGTAGAGTTTTAGATGCTTGCACGCTGAGATTGTGGAGAATGAAGTGACACATGCACGGCTGCTTCTCTAGCGCTCTGTGCGGTTACTGTAATGTAAAGAGTTCATAATCAGAATGTATGTTGGTGAAAACTGCAGGCATTCCCTAAGGAGGTCATCAGCTATCGACAGCAAAGAGTTGCCGTCTCCTCTGCAGCCACTGCTGGGAGAAGATGCGTGTGGAGAAGTCCTTTTGCCAGTACCAAGGCAACCATCTGGTAAACCTTTATTTATAAAACCTTTGATATCATTGTCCTGTTTGAATTTATGTTTCATTTACATTGGTTGATGGTGAACAAATACAGTTGTATAGTGGTTCAAAAGAAAAAAAATGGTCATGGAGATAATATCTAATTATGCGCGTCATCATACCTCTTCGGCTACTGAAGCATCAGGACAGCATTTAGATGATACTTCAACTTACCTTTGTGCTATGTTCTGTGGCGTCTGCTACATCAGTTAAAACCAAGCTAGCAAATCCGACACTAATTCATTAACCATACTTCTCTAACGCTTGTCATGTTGTGCAACTAACCCTAACGCTTGCAGCTGAGACGAACGCATCTAGCGACCTGTCCCTCTCGCACATGGTCAGCGAGAACCTTCCCCCGCGCCCCTCCATAGTCCTGGACTCCTCGCAGCTGCCTCGGCAGAGGTCGGCCGAGCAGCAACCGACTCGGCCCCATACACCCACACCGGCTAGACCTGAGACCATGTGCTGAGATAAGGATTTAAGTCCTGGTACGTAGATTTGTGATATTGTTGGTGGTGACTTGAATTTACAATAAAGTTATGCTTGGAGTACTTTTTCAAATCAACAGCTCATATACGTCCCCACCGAGGGGCTCGAGTCTACCCTGATTTAGAGTGATTAGGCCTTAGTCGACTACGGTAGCCCAGTTCGGGTTGGTTGACTTCACACACAACCTTTGAATTTTTTCGCAGGAGTGTGCAGGTTTCATCACGATGTTTTCCTTCACCGTCAGAGTGTCGAATAAACGTACATATGAATGCGAAATTAGAAAACACATTGGTACGTGCTGCAGACTGGTGCAGCGACACTAACCACTAGACCACCGACGCTCTTTATTTTTTTCAAATAATAGAGATAAAAGCGGTCATTATGACAGGAATGAAATCTGGCCTACTTATATACAGTCACGAATGGGTGCCGTAAGTAGAGCAATCTAAAAACACATTATAGTGGTAGTTAAGCCAAGTTAACGCTAATTAGGCGACCTTAAAGTTCTAGCTTATTCTGGCTACGAGACTGACAATCTTTATTATAAATAGGGGATCGGACTGTGTGTGTGTGGGTTTTATGAATTATTTTTAAAATATAGATTAGTAGCAGACGATTCGCGAAGATATAAACAGAATCGGTTGAAAAACGAATTTACAGTGATTTTTTAAAGTTTCAATATGTCTGTCTCTTTCAAAAACGATTTTTGTATGGAGATAATATGGCGTTACAAACAAATGACGTCACAAGTGGGTATGTGCCTAGACAGGGGTCTAATCTTGAATTTCAAACCTTTATAACTCGGTAAATTTTAAAGATAGAGCAAGAATTCTTTTAGTGTTCGATAGCGGAAACTAAGAAGTTTGGATTTATAAAATTAAAAAAGTCGTCTGATCCCCTATTGAGCGTTATTACTACTGATTATTATGAAGATCTCATAGCTGCAACGAGTAGGTAAAAATTCTAACACTGTTTTCTCTTTTATATAGAATTCGACATCAATGCCAGAATAGACTACGATGATGAAGACATATTCGTAGTGGAGAATGATGGCCAGCTCGCCTACAAACCACCGGAGCAGCAAAGTTCAGGACTGAAGAAGCAGAAGGAGTGTTAACGTATTAAATGAAAACACCAAAAATTAGGTAACTGTTAATGTTAAAAGTTGAAATTTTTGAGACGAAAGTTTTCCCGTTTTCGTTGTGAAGGCCATTTTTGAAACCCCTTTTCGGTGTTAAAAACTTTCTTAACGACGTACTTTACCCCCGACTGTCTCTTCTGTGTGATGTACTTGTAGACTGATTGAACACAATTCTAAAACTCATATCGTCTTGGAACTTCAAAAATATCACTAGAATCTTAATCTTTATTGGGCCGGTCACACACATCAGGACTCCTAATCTGGTTTCCGTTTCGGAAGTTTCGAACGCAGCAAATCCGTGCTCTGTCAAACGGACTTTTTCTATCTATTCCAAATGCAGTTCTCGTCGATACATATCATTTGCCAGAGCACAGCTCAATTTAGCAGTTTCTGACTTCATTACCGTCAATTCGTCTATAGGTATTCGCGCTAACGTGATTCGCTCTTATAGTGTATTTGAATCAGTAATTTGGATTTAAGAGTTTGTTATTCTGAATGCGGTTTCCGGATCAGGAAAATTAACTGATGTGTGAAACCAGCCTTGTAGTTTTAGGGAGAAGGCATAGTTAACGAGTCTTCGAGCGTATTTGCATTACTTTAAATATTTTTATATTTACCTCATCCTTAGATAGTTCGTTTTGAAATGCTGAAAATATATTTTTACTATTTCCTTATCTCGTCGTAAATTTGCCTTCTCTATTCGATATCTACTTATCAAATTCATATAACGCTGTATATACGCTCAGTCAATGTCAGTTTAATAGTATTTTATCTTTAGACGCATGGTTCTAAACATGTAATTTCATACTTAAATCTAATATTTATAATGTAGAAGTACTTAGATTATAATACTTGAACTTAATAAACATTATCGAAATCTTAATTACTTACGTAAGTTGTGTTTAAGTGAAAGATGTTTCTATGATTTTTAAAAATAATGAATGGATCAATGTGAAAAAATTGTACAGGATTACAAATAGATGGTTCAGATGTTAATAAGAACTGATGGAAAGACAAGCGACAATACAAGTATTAAAGCTCACGTTGTAAATACTGTTGTCAGAGAGCTAAACAATGGTTAAACTAATAAAATTGGTACTGAAGTTGATATTGTAGCATAGATTTATCGTAGAGACTATATAATGTAAAATCTCGTAGCGCCAGATACTTTAACCTGTTAAAAGAATCATTAAACATACTAGTCTTGAGCATACTTAAAAACACAACACTTACATTTCTAAAAGTTTAAAGCATGATTTTCTTTTTCAAAACATTACTTTACCTTGCCTACCTATTTATTTCCCTTTGTTTTTTGTATCTTATCGTTCTATTTTCAAAAGTTGACTTTATGTAATAACTCGATCTGATGTCATCGTGTCCTCAACTCAATTTGATACTACTTTAAAATAGCTAGTGCAATAAAAAAAAACTGTACGGTGAATGTCATCGCTAATTAACCATTTCCAGTATAAGCTGACATGCCACGCCATAGGTACTATAACACTGCGAGGTCTCCTTTTATACTGGTCGGTTATTTCGTCTCGATTTTTCTGTACGCAATTTTAATTCTTGAGGATACTACGACATGTATAATGATATACATCAAATCATCACAGTGTGTTCAATTATACCAAATATTTGGTGCAAGTATGACCAGATTTTTATTACATTTGCATATAAGTAATTTGTGTATGTATTCCAGCTGAAATTAATGAAATTAATAGATGAAGCGTTGTGTACTTTCTGTAAAAATATGCTAATGTTCCATTATATCGTTTTTAGTAGTCAAAGATTGATATTATTAATGGGTTTCGCTATGTAGAGTTCAGCTCGTTTTACAATTTGATCGTAGTTATTGACGGACATCATACATATCGCAATCGATCAATTTTATAAGAAATCGTATAGGCAATAATGTATTGTGTGTATAGAAATTAAAATATCTTCATTTGTTTTGAAGCCAGTGGGTAACCAAAACTAAGGGAATATGCATAAAAAAATATTAGTTTTTTTTATAGTTCATCTGAAAGTACACAAAAATAGAATACTGACAGTCAAAACAGAATCGAAATTGATCGAAAAACGAACTAGATACGACATTATTTAACTAATATATCTGTCCCTCTTTTCATCATCAACGAAAACAAAACTTTCTATGGCGGATGTATGGCCAGCGTGACCAATGACGTCAATGGTCGTGTCGGACCTCTCTGTCTAACCATCAACTTTGAAACCTTATAACTTTGTTTCTGAGCAAGATATTTGAAAAAGTATTTTTTACGTGTTTATCTGGAACTTGAAATATTTCGATTAATGAATTTTAAAAAATGTGCATATTTCCTAGACCTTCAGACGTAGTTGGTATACGTCCCGTCAAATTTCAGTGTTTGGTTGTTTTCTCTAGTAACTACTGAAAATCTTACTATAGTAGTTTTGTTTTTAAGCTACTAGATGACTTCTCTGAACCAAGCACAAAAGTGCAGCAAGTGCAAAAGTCAAAGATTGCTGACGCGCGTAGGGAGCGAAGCGATCGTCTTTTGTTCCTCTGAGGCAAAAGTCAGCTTTTAAATGACAACTTTCCCTGCATTCCGAGACGCGCTGAAATCGATTAAAGCACCCGTAATCGCGTTCCGAATTACTGTCAGCTGTCAAAACCCATACGTTTTTTTGCTTTTCTGATCGCTGACAGCGCTGAAAGTCTGATTCGGAATGCGCCCTTAGATTACAGCAAAAGCTGTCATCAAAGCTGCCATTTAAAACAATGATATTTTGGTAAAGATGACGTATATTCATACTGTTCGGTGTTCAAATTTGATTATTTTTTTACGCAGGCATTTTGCTGCTACTAACTACGTGACTGTTTTTGTCTTTTTTCTTAAATCAAATTAGACCGACTTAGTTTCTGCGCACTTGTGCAATATCTACCTCAATAACATCATTGATTTAAAAAGGAACTACAGAATAATTCTTAATTCTGGCATACCTCCTTCTACCGGACAAAGCAACCCACCGTGACTATACGATCATTATGGGCTCAATATCCCTCGAGAACGATAAATACCTAATTATTTATGGAATGCAATAAGCCGATAGACCCTTTGTTATCTAATACCGTTGTAGCCATTCAGAATTCAGGGTGCCTCTAGAGACAGATGATAGAGATCATGCAACAGAAATGAGACTGGTTAACGCAAACGTACCATTAACTTTGATTAAATTTGAAAAGGCATAAAGTCTTTAAAGTCTCACACATCCAATTTTATCGCCATTTCGTTTGAGTCTTAGGAGTAAATTGTTTTTATTTTCCTGTGGGAGAACGAGGGAGGCTCTATAAAAGAGCAGTAAACGCTGGCCCTTACTCTTTCCGAATTGGCGCGCCTACGCACCGTTAGCGCCTGCTGTTCGTTTAATAAACTTAAAGGATGATCGCCTTTGGTATTGACGACGTTTTCTGAAGGCAATACAAAGATCCGGGAATCAAGGCGAAGCTACAAAAACCAAAAATTACCTGAATTATTATAAAGTGTACGGACGGTGTAGGTGTACGATGTGTAAACGGTCTCCACAAATTAATAGAGAGCATTCATTCAGCAGAATCATAATGCACTAAAAATTATGTTCTTGTGTTACATTTTTTCTTCCAGCGCCTTTTCTGTATGCAGGAGCTATTTATTATATATTAATGGATTGTAAATGTTTGCTTGTCCCTGTACATGTTCTGTGTTGTGCAATTTAAATATTTTTGGCAGTCCAAACTACCTAAAATTTTAAATCACGCTACAGTTATTTATTTGAATAGAACACATTGCATTATTTTTTAATTAAAATGTACTATTCTTTATATATTAATGGATTGCAACAGTGTTGGCTCGTCCCTGTATTTTTTCTATAATA
Organism: Carpatolechia fugitivella; assembly: GCA_951230895.1. Taxonomy (NCBI): domain Eukaryota; kingdom Metazoa; phylum Arthropoda; class Insecta; order Lepidoptera; family Gelechiidae; genus Carpatolechia; species Carpatolechia fugitivella. The sequence continues at coordinate 3,474,450 of OX579664.1, forward strand.
TTAGATCACGCTACAAGTATTAATTTTAATAGAACACATTGCATTATTTTTTAATTAAAATTCACTACCTATTCTTTATTTATACAGCGTGATTTTGTAATCCCTAGCAAAATGATGTTCAGACCATCATAAGCAACAACTTTTCCCAAGGAACATGGGTTGAAAACCCCCAAAAAACACAACTTTTCATACAAAATACACAATCAACTTTACTAATTTGTATGGGAGGTCGAAATTCTTTTGGAGGTTTTCAACCCATGTTCCTTGGGAATAGTTGTTGCTTATGATGGTCTGAACATCATATTTAAATTTTGCTAGGGATTACAAAATCATGCTGTATATTGATGGATTGTAAATTTGTAACCTTGGACTAATTAGTCCAAGATTGTAACAGTGTTGGCCCGTCCCTGTATTTTTTCTATAATTTTAAATCACGCTACAATTAGTGCATTAAACATATCGCGATTTGATCGCCATATTTATATTTAGTCGCGTTTTTTATAATATTTCAACTTGTAAATAAGATTACCATGAGTACAGAAAACGCAAATCCCATTGAGTTGTTATAGATTTATAGGTATATCAGAATATATGAAATGATTAAGAAAATGAAACATGTAACTATGTAAATAATGAAATAACGCATTGTTTTATATTGAAGAGAAAGTTTGTATGGCCAGTTGCTTTCCAATCAAATGCATTAAGCACAATCTTTTAAGTAATTTGATTAAATCCTTCATATTTTTATCTTAGCACAATATTTTTTTAAATCATCCTTATTGGGATTTTTTATTATCTACAATTTCTCAGAATCCAGAGTGATACTTACTTAGTACTACATACTTCGCCTGTGTTATACTTATAAACTATGTACAATGATACAATAAAATATATTTGTGATATTAGTGATACGTTTTATTTTTTAGACTTAATAAAACCTATCCGTAAATATTTGATACCCTCAAAAACTAATTAAATTAATAATATAATGACGTGGTAGTCCCAGTTTGTACTATCAATGGTACCACCATTAGTAAAACCTGGTCCGAAACCGCCGTGATGACGAAAAAGTGTCCCAGGTTACAAAATATCTCCATTCCAAATTTCATCCAAATCCGTTGAGTACATTAAGCGTGAAGGCGGAACAAACATCCAAACATATTTTCACATTTTATAATATTAGGGTGATCTGCCACTTGTATTATTATAAATCTTTATGTATTAATACAAAGAATAGTCTTATAATATTATTAATACGAGTAAGCGAGTCGGCTAAGGCAACTATAATAATTTATCGGAGCGATCTCAAACCGTCGTAAATAATAAGCTGTCTGTTATCTGGTTTTTATCATGCTCTGGACCTAACGATCCCTCTCCAAGCCCAGACCATATAGTTTTACGTCTCTTCTAATTCATAAAAAATATATACTTACATTCTTATTACATACTTACAATTTAATAGTGTATTATTTCACACGAGACTTTTTCAATCACACACGACACGCCTAAATAATTAAAAAAAAAAACGTTAATTATCCCGTTTCGTCGTGTTATTAAAATTGGGCAAAAAGAATCCTTTGATATTCAAATTAAGGCATCCACATTCCAGAGCTAGATTGCATTATTGAATGGATAGATATATACTCAGAGGTGAGGAAATAGCGATTTAATGAAAACTTCAGTAAAGTATTAAAAGTGCTTCCCAATACCTATTGTTTGGTTTAAAACCAGAATTAAAATAATTCAAAATTAAATGCGTCCAGAATTTATTACACCAGAACATAAACCAAATAGATCGAAAACGTTGAAAGTGGATAAAAGTCTACTTTCTAAAAGTTCAAAATCGATCATAATATCAACGGTAAGAATCTTGAGACCTGCAAGTGCTGCAGGATAGAGTAGAATTGAAGCTGGTCCCACTGTTCTGCTTCGACACTTTGGCCTTCGTGAACTTAGATCTTGGTTTCCTTCTTTTTATCTTCTTAACTTCTCTTTTGTGCCATCTCGAAGATACGTTATTCTTCTGGATCTTCTTGTTTGATTCACGTTTCCTGTTTAATCTCTTTACGTTACGTCGCTTCTTGTCGACCAACACAGGTGCCTCGATGATGCCCATGACAAGCCTTTTCAAGCTTTCGTAAGCTCTGGTCTTGCTGCGTCTCGGCAGATAATCTCGATTTCTAGTAGACACCAATAATGGCTTGGACTTTTTCTTGATCATAGGATTGGACTTGCTGCATCCAGCTTGAGGAGGGCCTTCTGCATCGAATTTGACCATCTCGCCGGCTGCATGAGAATTCCTGTTCATGGTCGGGTCACTGGTGACGTCCATCCACGACGTGATTTTGTCAAAGTCTTCCTGCTTCTTTCTCGCTTCCTGCGCTTCGTGTGAGAGATCGAAGTCTACCTGCTGGTCTCCGTCTCCGTTGGTGGAATGCTCAGGAGAGAGGGTTTGGTTTTGTGCTTCAGCCGCTGCTGTTGCACTTTGTAAATCCATTTCAAAAGTAAAATATTTATTCAAAATAATTGAGAAACTTGAAGATTCAAGCGAATATCGAAAGAGATCTTTGACAATGACACATTTCGGTGATATATCAAAGAACTCGTGACAACACAAACCAAATAACAAACACAGGTTAGGGGCCAGTAACATTTACTTCTGTGAAGGTATCACATTAGCAGCTCAAACGTCCCCACCAAGGGGCTCGAGCCTGAGAAGGTATGAATAACTCAAATTAAACAAGAACTTTAGTTAGAATTTTATTATTTATTTTATAATTCATTAGTTTACTTGACTTTAATAACTTACGTTGCTAATATTAGTTGCCTACTTATTGACTTAATTAAATGTCATTTGTAATTTAATTTATAAAGATGTTAAAAATATATAATGGGCTTATTTACATATTTTGGTTCAATGCTGCATTGCAAACAATTTAAACTATACAGGTAAGCACCTATTGTGAAGTTTAGTTAATTCAGATAATGTTACTCGTATATGAAGTCATGATCTACTTCAAACTTCCTGTGCAGCCGTGTTGGTAGTTCTGACACTATATTTGACGGGATTTTATCTGGAACAAATAAAAAAGGATGAGAAATTCTAATAACACACCCTAAACGTGGCCTATATCACAAATAATCACCCATTCAATAAAAGACAAGAAAAAAGTGTACCGTATTATTTATTTGAAGTTCTGTTGCTATTTACCCATTACCAACAATTAAACAATCTTTATCTGTAAAAAACTTCTCGTAAGAAGGACTTACCATTACATCTGTAGACCAAATTAGACCAGATTATCATCTCCTGGGAGAAACAGAAGACTCCAAGTCTGCCTCCGTTGAGAGTGAAGTCGTAAACGTTGCCAGAGTCAGCCACCAGTCTGCTGCCTTCGTAGATCTTCAGGCGGATGAGGCCGATCTTAGGTCGGTGGAGCAGACTCCAGCGGTAAGCGGTCTTTTCGCGCCACCCAACGTTGCGGGGATCTTTCCAGAGGAGCGTGACCTGGAAATTATACCGTGTTTAGATGCGCACAATTACAATTAGCAATACCAAAAACAACACAATTTCAACATGCATTAATTTTGTAAATTACTGTATTATTATTTGACAAAAAAAGAAACGCAAAAGGTGGCATCTTCTTTGGTGAGTTCTTCTCCACAAAGTCCGCACATTGTGTAGTGAACTCACCAAAAAAATGTAATGACGAAACTAAGAGTATGTAACATCCAAAAGTTATTAAACTATTCATTTCATGTCTATTAATATCATTTCAAAAATATTTTGTATCTGTGATGACGTCATAATTAGAAAAACCATTTTGCATTATTGTTTTATGTTTATCCCTGATAGATAAAATTCTCACGGAATCGACATAATTTATGTACCAAGGCAGCATCAATGATGATGACATTTATTCACCTGATCAGGAGTAGATTCTGTGTTCCAGAGAGAGTTCCTCAAAGTTTTCCCTGGGCCAGTCTTGGAGTTGACCAGTTTGAGCTGGATGCCTGGTTCGGCCACTGCACGGAATGGTGTAGTCTGCCAATACGTTTGGGAGTTCTTCTTCCACATGACCACGTAGAAACGCCTGTTATTCTGATAACTATACAAAAAAATATTTGTTATTCATTGATTAAGCCAATTATATAGGTATTGTTATCAGTTACAAGTATTAAATCGACTAATATTAAATTAAATTTAAATAATTATTACCCAAAAATGAACCCAACATAGTCGTCGTCGATCTGCGTGTCAATGAAAAGTGTGCCTTCGAAATCGACACCTCCGAAGTTCTCGAAGCCAACGGCCAAGCCAGGATCGGAGTTCAAGGTCTGGAGAATCTCCGCACCTTGGTGATTAATCTCCCAGTTAGGGTCCTGCTGTGATTCACCTTCGGGGTCCAGGCGAACAGTCATGTAATTTCTGTTGGAAGATAAATTTCGAATATTGATAAATGTTGTTTTCTCAAACTGCAAACTCTTATTTTTCTTCCTCGTTCGTATAAGGCATTGGTTTGTATAGATTATATAGGTATAGTACAGAGTAATACTTGCCTGAAATCAGTGCGGAAAATTTTCGAATTGTTGGGGCAGTTGTCAAGCTCGTTCACAACTTTATCACCGTCGTAATCATTGTCACAAACGTCACCAACTCCATCGCCTGAAAATTAACAATACTTATATCATCATCGCCCGCGTCACTCAGCGTGAGATGGAAAATTAACACTACTTATATCATCATCGCTCGCGTCGCTCAGCGTACGATGGAAAATTAACACTACTTATATCATCATCGCTCGGAACCCTCAGCGTACGATGGAAAATTAACAATACTTATATCATCACCGCCCGCGTCGCTCAGCGTGAGATTGAAAATTAACAATACTTATATCATCATCGCTCGCGTCGCTCAGCGTACGATGGACAATTAACACTACTTATATCATCATCGCTCGCAACCCTCAGCATATTATGATGGAAAATTAACGCTCTCGTATCATCGTCGCTCGCGTCGCTCAGCGTGCTATGGAGAGGGCTATGCTCGGAGTCTCACTACGTGATCGAATCAGAAATGAGGAGATACGTAGAAAGACCAATGTCATCGATTTAGCTTGTGGGGCATGCCATATAGCTCGACGAACCGATGGGGAAGAAAGGTTTTCAAATGGCGGCCACGGGCCGGAAGGCGTAGTGTTGGACGGCCTCCCACAAGGTGCAAATAGCACAGGACGTTGTAAACCTATGGGGGCGGCCTATGTTCAGCAGTGGACGTCTTCCGGCTGAGATGGTGATGATGATGATGATATTATCATCAGTCTACATATTCATTACTATATTTTAGTAAAAAGGCACAACCAAAAAAATTACACTCGCAAGTAAATCCGAACGCCGCCGCCGTAACTTAATGAAAAGCAATTTCCACGTCAATGAGCTGTTTCATTTTGAGGGGGGTAATCAACGAGTAACTGCCATAAATATTATGTCCCCGTAACAGAATTGATAACGACATAATGTGGGTGGGTGAGATTGACCTATCTGTCATATGAATCGCAGTATGAACGCACTTGATTGTTTATTAGACAGAATGTAGACGGAACATAACACAACACACAATTATAAATGTGAAAATATATTTGGACGTTTGGAAGTTTTTTCCGCCGTCACGCGGGGTTTGAACATTTTGGCATAGTGATAACCACAATTTTGCGGGAATTTAGGACTTTTATTGAAAAATCGGCGCACGTTAAAACCTGTATAGAAGATCTAAAGACGAACAAAATGTTATATGACTTAATGTCCTACCGCGCAACGTTTACGAGATAATCCATGTTAAAGACCCAGTATGGATAAAAATCCTAATTTATTCTCTCTGCTCTGTCATATATCATTTTGTTCGTCTATAGATCCTCTATCGATATATATAGGTTTTATCATGCGCCGTTTTTTCAATAAAAATTCTACAATCCCGCAAAATAGTGGTTATCACTATGCCAGACTCTCATACTGGGATGTTCAAACCCCTTTGGAATGGAGAGAGTTTGTAACCTGGATTAACACAGGATACTTTTTACGGGAAAAGTATTATTTCCACGAGAAAATCTTACACAACGCGAGCGTAGCCGCGGGTAGACCGCTAGTACATTATACTGGTCTAGACTAGACGGCGATATCCGGTAAAATTAAGAAAATGTAGGATTAATAAATCACATGAGCCGTCAGAGTAGAATACATTTGTCACCAACCCCTACTCTTCCTGTGGGTGTCGTAAGAGGCGACTTAAGGACTACACATTGAACAGGAAATGGGCAGCACCGTTCTCTGATACAGTAACCTTTTAATCTACAATCTCCAATCCGCCTGCCAAGCGTGAAGATTATGGCAAAACCCTCCACTTAAGTGGAGGAGGCTCATAGTCCAGCAGTGGACTGTAACGGGCCGTTGATGATGATGTTGATGTGAAATCACACGAAATTCTAAAGTTCATACCGTTAGAATCCATTTGATCTGGATTGTGAACCAGCTGGCAGTTATCTTCTAAGTCTGGGATTCCGTCACCATCGTCGTCATCATCGCAGACGTTTCCTCTACCGTCATTGTCATCGTCTAACTGATCACTGTTGGCTATATTAGGACAGTTGTCGATTCCGTCTTGGATACCATCACTATAATAAAATAAAAAAGTGTTACAATTTGGAGCTTGTTTTTATTTAATTTCAGAAAACTAAAGATTCACTTACTGATCTCTGTCTACATTACTATCGCAAGCATCTCCAACATTGTCCTTATCGTTGTCCTCTTGTTTGGGGTTTCTTACTCTTGGGCAGTTATCACAAACATCACCAATCTTGTCATCATCCATGTCTTCTTGATGAGGATTGTACTTTCTTGGACAGTTATCATTCTCATTTGGAATACCTGTGACATAAAACTAACATCAGCTTTCTGTGAAATCAAATTATCATAGATTTTTTGAGCTCATAAGAATAACTTTCTCCAAAGTCTATATATATTTTTTTACATCTTTACCATCATTATCCATATCGGGGTCACACTCGTCACCGTGCCCATCTTGATCAACGTCTTCTTGTCCAGGGTTGTACCTTCGGGGGCAGTTGTCACAAGCATCACCACGTCTATCACTGCCATTTTCATCACGGTCTAGCTGATCAGGATTTGGAATCAAGGGGCAATTGTCCTAAAATTAAACAGTATTATCATCATAATGCTTTTTTTTAGGTCTGGTTGTCGACCTTACAAATACAACCCACACGATGAAGAAGAAAAATAATGCTTTTTATTCAAGTAAGCTGAAATCTTATTAGATTAGATCTTATTTCTCAAAACACAAATTAGACAAATTACAATAGAGTAACATTGCTTTGCATAAGTTACACGAAACTAGAACCAATTTGTTTATCCGTTAGCTTACTGGATGATTCGGTATTCCATCGCCATCAGCATCAGGATCGCAAGAGTCTCCGATGCCATCATTATCAGCATCCTCTTGTCCTGAATTAGACACGTCAGGACAATTGTCAGCAGCGCACTGCCGCTCGGAGCAAGATAGCTGTTGGTCAGGGTATCCATCCAAATCTCTGTCTAGTCCACACACTGTTCCATTTCCTGCCCATCCCGTCTAAAAGAAATAAAAAATCAATGAAATACATGCGAGGTCGGCTTTTTAAACGGAGACTGATCTTATTAAGGTATGTTTCAATACAGCAGCAGCGGACGAAATTGCATACTACATTAATACTTGTAGAGTCGTACTCGTATATTTTATTCTTTCAATTTCAATATTTTACACCTGGGTTTTACACAAATTAATTTTTGTGCGTGCGTGCTGTACTCGACTCAAAAGACAAAGAAAGAGTGTCAATCATTTTATGTGGAAGGGCACTTAAATATAAGATACTCACAGCACATATACATCTCTGGCCGTACCCGCAGACGGCGTTATATCGATGACAGTATGCTGGGTCACATCGCTTTATCAGTGAATCAGCGTCGAAGCATGGTCTAGACGTGTTCACGTAGTAATTCCCTCCACAAGGAACGCATGTATATGAACCCTTTAAGAAAATAAGACCATTAACTGTTGCTTTATTCAATTATGTTATATTACCAAGAATATTTTTATCACAATTAGAAATCAAATTTAATTTTTTTGAATTGGTTTGGTTACAATTTGTTTTTTTTTTAAGTCAATCAATAATATGTACTCCCTTACTTGCGTATTAACACAAAGCCTTCCTCGAGGACAAACAGCAATTCCTTCGCTACATTCATCTAAATCAACGCACTGTTCCCTTCGTCTTTCGTTGCCGGCTCCCCTCCACCCATTGCTACCCTTGTACCCAGGAGGACAGGGCCCACATGTAAAACCACCTTCCTCATTTCGACAGGACACCAAGTCGTCACACGGGCGGATTAGGTCGCACTCGTCTTGATCCACGCACGCATAACCTTTTAGAAGGAAGAAAATATTGAAAATGCTGTCTGTAATTTTCTTATAATGATACACGCTGGCGGATTTATTTCTTGTAACCTTACCGTTCCATTCATAGCCTACAGGGCATCCCTCACAATCATAGTAAGGGCTTTGGGCAGAAGGTGTACATCTTCTTTCATTACAAGGTCTGCGTGCATCGCAGATATGTTGGCACCTATGTCCATCACCTAAGTAACCATTAGGGCAAGGACCACAGCGAGGACCCGAAGATGTCTCCTGGCAATCCACTCCTGAAATCATAACCTCTCCAGATAAGTATCTAACTACCGCTTTCGCCTCAGATTGAAATTGAAAAGGTTTGTATTCTGGTTACTTACCCTGATAACAAGTGTTTACAGTACATTGTAGCCTATGACATTCCTGGCCGTTTCCAGTGTAACCGCTGGGGCAAGATCCACAACGGTAAGTACCATCAGGTAAATCTTGGCACGGTACAACTGCAATGACAAAATCAAGTATAATGAATACAGTCACAAATCACTATGTATTATGTCATTCTAAATTGAACCACGGGATTCATTGCAGTTCATTCTTCTCTAATTATTTAATCTAGAAGAACATTATCTGGTAAAGGAGACTTTCCAGATTGTAGTGCCAAAATTCTAAATAACTTAGTGCTTACCACCTCCAAAGCAGGGATTAGCACTGCAGGCGGACTGGCAAGTCTGGCCATCACTTCTTTGCCCTGCAGGACATCTAATACATCTGTATCCTTGGTCCGAGTCCACGCAATATTCATCTGCAACCGAAATATCAAATTCAAAATTAAAAAAAATTATCAAACAACCTGATGTCAAGTAAGTTACAAGATAATAATAGCAATCTCCAATAAGCTCTACAAACGAATTATACGAGTAATATGTCTTCAGGGTAGGCTCGAGCCCCTCGATGGGGATGGGGACCTATATGAGCTGTTGGTGATGATATCTTCAAGTTATCAAGGAACGGAATGTTTAATTTAAGATTTTTTCTTCACTCAATTTGAAGAGCTTTGCTACAATTTTAATTTTTGAAAACTTACCTCTTGAGCAGGGCCTCCTGTTGCAAGTTATAGCTCTGCAGCGGCGGCCATCACCTTCCATTCCTTGAGGACATGGTCCGCACTGGATTCCCGACACCGTATCGCGGCATTCCACTCCTAGCGTTGGATTGGATTCACAAACTCAAATAATTACATATTTTTAATTATTAGTTAGGTTCCTTTTTAATTGATGAAATATTACACGTTACATTTCCAAAAAAAAATATCAGTAAGTAATTTCAAAGATTAAAATGGTAATAGCGGATATTAAACTCGTTTTAACTAGCCGATATGGAGAAGAAAACACGAGCACTATAATAAAATGAAACAACTTTATATTATATGTCTACAGAGTTACCAGGGACCCAATAAATGAAATTAAAATAAATTACCAAGGACTAATTCGTAAGGATAATCAAGCAACATAAAGCTTTACCATGAGAATAGCAAGCGTGGGTGCCCCTAGTAACTCTGTAGGCAGATAAGTGAACAGTCAACAAATGAATTTGATTTTCGGTAAATGAGGACATAAAATAAAACGCGAGACTGTATTCGAAATATTTAATCAAAACCCACACTTCCATTAAAGTTGCTTGATTTACCTTAACAACAATAATACTATTTAAAAGCATTTTGGTTAACTATAAACTAAATATTGTTTATTTTATCATGCAAATAATAAGCAAAAACAAGGAAGATAAAATAGATAAAGTAAAGAAATATGAAGAGTTAAAAAATATATCAATATGATTCAATACCTATATTTTCTTAATTACGTACTACTTATAGATTCTTACCTAACTGATCAGAAAGAATGAGTATTGGTATCGACCAGATTAATCAAGAAGAGTATAATGTAAATCTTATTAGGTTGATAAAAATAGCTTTCAAGGATATCATTAGAAAGTTAATGATATAGTAGATGAATTAGATGTTTAATAACCATGATAGCAGGAAGAGCCTGTGCACCGCTCCACGGGCGGGGGCGTTGGTTGTCTGTTGCAGCACTGACGAAGTTGACCTCGGAGACCATTGATAGTGTCTTTTTGATCATCCACCTTTTTTCTGAGATCGTCAATTGTTTGACGCAACAGCTCCAGCTGGCGAATCACCGCGTCTATAATATATTGAAAAGTATTTAACAAACATATAGGCAATGTTATTGACAATTGATATTTGATATTCAGAAAACAAAGGTAAAAACAATGGGTTCAATTTTACAATATGAGGTTTCCTAATGATCTGAGAACCCATTATTACCATAGTTCCACAAAATTTTAAACAATAAGACTAGCATCATTAACAATAACAAAGCTGATTGTTTTACTGAATCACTATCGCAATAATCACAATTGGACTTGAATAAATAAGCAGTCGAAAGAGCAAGTAAAAATACCTATAGTAAGTATATTCATATGAGTATATTCATATATTCATATTGCTTGAAATATTATAAGCAACTTTTCTACTTTTCTTTTATACTTATTAAACTATGAAAACTTTCATGACTACACCTATCTAACGACGTAATACACTAAAAAAAATACATCTTGACATTGTTTCATTAACTCACCGTCACAAGTTTCAATTGCACTCGAAGGGATGTCTCCTCTCCTTTCATCAGGTTGTGGTAGCACTCCGTTTTCATCAATGTCATTATTCCTATATTGATCACCTTGCATTTCTTCTTCTCTTTTGTTTCTTTCATTAATAAAGTCTCTAACTTCAACCATATCAGATTCGTCATCATCTAAGCTTACTACAGAAGGTGGTTTTAAGTTGTTTCTTTTGAACTCACAATTTATAGATTCTAATGCAGATCTTTCGTCTCCGTAAATTTCTACTGGAGAATTTTCTTCATGGAACTGTAAAAATAATACTTGTGACACTTTACTATGTTAGGTACTTAAAAGCAGGTTGAATATGCTTAAAAACTCAGAAATACACAAAAAATCTGATAAGTCCGCGCCCGCTGTATTACCCTCCCGTCCGGGAGACGCGGGTTCGATCCCCACCACGTACAATTTGTTACGTTTATTCGACGCTCTACGGTGAAGGAAAACGTCGTGATGAAACCTGCACACTCCTGCGAAGAAATTCAAAGGTTGTGTGTCGACCAACCCGCACTGGGCCAGCGTGGTCGACTAAGGCCTAATCACCCTAATTCAGGGTAGTCTCGAGCCCCTCGGTGGGGACGTATATGAGCTGTTGATGATAGCGATTAGAGAAAAAAACTGGTGCGTCATTTTACATTCTAACTTGTGTATGTATTTAGAAGGTATCATCCTACTTTATGTTCATTCTGAATCTAGATGTGTTGTTTATTTGCATAATACTTTTTGTGGTACTGTCTTGATCACCCTGATTCGAGGTGGGTTCGGGCGTCTAACTTTGTGTAGACGTAATGAACAGATAACATTACAAACGCCTGTCCTGTTTATTCACTTGACTTACCAACTTAATTTTATCGTTAGAAAACAAGTCGAGCAGATTGTGTGTGCTCGGTATAGCATGCCAGCGAAGAGGTTTGCAGCCGACAAACAATTTGACCCTGTTCGAATAGGCCAGGAGAATCAGAGGCCCCTTGTGGTGAGGACCTAGAGACCACGAATAAGACTTCAGGCTGTCTCCGCGCAGGCTTTCGAGGGTTACTGAAAACAAGATGTGGATATAAGTACCTGGTGAGGCAGTAAAGGGTCAGGGAATTTTTGGAGAATACTCTATCACAATGATTCTAGATCTATGTGCGCTCTTATTAACACAGTAAACAGAATCGACGGTACCGGAACCGAACTGTCAACGGAGTCAACGTTACCGGACGCAAGCGCAAGTTGGCGTTTTGTTAATTATTAATTTATTCTTTTTCCTTTTTCTGTCTAAGAACAATCCTTTTCAAAGCCTCTCGCCATGCGATAAAAAAACCCTGGTATTGTCTTACCTCGACTACCCTTCCGGTTATAGAAGAGCGAGATGGTATCTTCACTGTCTTTGGAGGCGTGGAGAAGTTCTTCCCTGCTGCCGGTCTTGCCGTGAGGACCGCCGATGAGGATAGCCACCTCACCATCTTGGTGAGCCACTCGCGCTGCTACTTTGACGTCACTGGTTGCCTCTGAAATTTAAATAAAATTTTAATAAATACGAGGAAAGGGCAGTACAGGTACATGTAAGTTTGATGACTTGTGAGTTTATCTATCTATAATTTATAACTAGGCTTTATTTTGCGCCGACTCATATTAGTTTAGGAGTTTAGCTACGAGTATTAAGACTTTTTTTTTTATCTTTCCAGTTTCTGGTTTCATCGGTTTAATATTTGGGGTTATTTGGCTTGCAACCCCTTGACATACATCAACTGCAACAAAGATTTCTGAAGCGCGGCGAAGCGATTGTCTTTTGTTACTCTGAGAACTTTACTGCAACCTAACCAAACTGGAGATAGTCAGAGGAAAAAAAGACGATCGCTGCGCGCGTCAGAAATCTATGAGATATTCCGACTTTGTTTGACAGTGGCCTCGATTCGGGATGTCACGCTCTAATTCTAATTTTAAAATCCAGCTATCCTTTTCGTTTTTATGACCAATGATGAACGAATGATTTTAATTTGAACTAATGATAACCTAAAATAAGGGCATAGCTGTCAGTTTAAGAGTTTTTAAGTCGCATGTTTTAAGTGCTCTCTAAAATTGTGCAATCGACACGGCCATAAGGTTCAAATTCGATGTTTGACAGCTCTAATATTAGGATGGCCATCTCCTGTCCCTTTTCAATCTTTAAAAGGTAAAAAGGACGGACTAACTTAAAGGATTAGAGCGTGACATCCCGAATCGAGGCCAGTGACATAATATTTAATACCGAAAACTCAACAACAGTTTTGTAGGTAGTTTCGGAGTTTTCAGTTTCACTCTGAAAACAGTCTAGAAACTATCGAGTAAAGTCCTAATTACTATGCGTAATTATAATTAAAACTCAAAGTGTCTCGCATAGTGATTTAACAATTTACAATCTTGCTTAACTTAAAAGTTCAGTAGGTCGAAGCTCTCTTATCTTATCAATAATTCACGAATTCTATTCAATAGCACGCTGTACTAGTATCTATGTTATTGTGAACTATTGACTCTTGGTACAATTTCTTCTCGATTCGGCTTATGATGCTGGTGTATATTATTTATTATTTAAAGATTTTGGTGTTTTACTTGTATTTGTATAGATACTCGTTCATAGTAGGTAGATTGATTAATAGACACTTCTAAAAACAAAAACTGAAAAGAAAAAAAGAAGGATAATTTAAAAGATAGAATATGTAGTGAGATCGATGGAATTAAAATAATATTTGTGTGTTTTATTAAGCTCAATAATCAAATTGTTTATAATAATAATAATAAAATAATTATTAAGATATTTTTATTATTATATCGGTATAGTTTTTACTATAATTTCTTCAACATTTGAGCAGTTATCACGTTCATTTTCATATCAACATTAAAATTAACGAAACCAGTAGACGGTCGATAAACATAAGCCTAGATAAACAAAAAAAAAACAGATTTTCATTTATTTATATATTATAAATTATCTCAACTATATCTCCTGCGAACTCCTCTACTTGAAAAGGTTGTTTCTCAATCGACATTTGTATGCAGTTTGTAAGTAGACATTTTTATCCCTGGCGTCAGGTAACACTGCATTGCGAAGTCTCTAAGCAGGAAGACCTTACAAGGGAACCGAGGCTTTTTGCCGAACCGTTATGCAGCGGACCCTGTGATGTCATGTGACTGATCGCCATGCCGACAGCTGATCTAGTAGTACGGTAAAAAGTCTACTATGCCAGCGCGTTTACAGTCAACCACGTCTAACTGTCACACGTGAGGAAGATGTTTCAGAAAGTCGACGTTGTTGATTTTACAGTCCAATGATAAATAACCCAGTCCAGATATGATGATGATGATGATGAAGATATGCAACTACAAACTATTACGCTTGATATACAGAGCGGAGTACAGTCAGCTGGATATATTATGGTTGTAGGGCCGCCGCCGCCGCTCCAAATTGATGAAGTTTACTCTGGTAATTGTAATTGTAATAAGATTTTATGAATACAGAAATAAAGAAGGCCCAATTTCTTTGCTCTTGCCGCCGTTTGGTGACGGCAGAGTAGAATACATTTGTCACCAACCCCTGCTCTTCCCGTGGGTGTCGTAAGAGGCGACTTAGGGACTACACATTGAACAGGGAACGGGCAGCAGCACTCTCTGATACAGTAACCTTTTAATCTGCGATCTCCAACCCGCTTGCCAAGCGTGGAGATTATGGCAAAACCCTCCACTTAAGTGGAGGAGGCTCATAGTCCATCAGTGGAATGTAACGGGCCGGGAATGTAACGGGCCGTTAATGTTAAAAAAAAAAATTTGCTCTACCTGAAAATTATAAATGACACTTCGCGATATCTGAAAGTGAACCTATCAGCAGAAGTCAGAAAGTTTTCTGCCAAATCGAATAACTTTGATTGGATCGCAAATAGATCTTGTTTACAAAATCGTAACTTTAGCGTTTGTCAACTTTTTTATTTTTCAATTTTAGTTTTAGCTTTGATCTCAGCCTCATTTGGCAACATACAAACTATGTATCAAAGGTGAAAACCCCTTCACTCGCAGACTTGAATATAATAAGATATCACACTCAGCCACAGAATAAAATATTAATATATAGAGTCCGAAACAAAAATAGCACATTTCAATCCAAAGATGGTAGAATACAAATTAACGAGTTAATTTTTTATTTCCTACTTAGATTTCAGCTGCAAGCTATCGCAAATGCGAGTGTTGAATTTTTCAAAAACTTTTTAATATGGGCTAAGTACAATTTTATTTATTTTCTAACGTTTGAATTTGGTAATTTTGCGAGATAATAAACCCCACGAAAAAGTACACCCTATTTATGACTCCACATGTTTTATTGAGTGCCATGTGGCTTCCTTTATGGATAACATTAGGATTAGATACTTTTAGAATAACTAGATACAAAACGAACAAGACACTTGGTGATTCAATGGATCGAGAATAGACATAGGCCATCATTCGCCGGCGCACTGAGTCAAGTTAGAACCACGATAATGCATGCACGGTTACAGCTGTTACGCTCTTCTTCCGATCCGAATTAATTGTGAAAATACGGTCTTAAACTTGGCTAAATGTAGAATCTAATTCGATATACATTGATGAGTTTAGGTCGCATTTGGGACGGTAAATTGGTATTGCAGCAGACTTGTATTTCTGTCTTTTAACAGAGTAAAGCGGCTCTTAGGTTTTAAAGCATAGATACCGGTTTTTAGATTTTATATTATATTTTCTCACGCCCGTCATTTTATAGTTTAATCAATCAGCCTATTGCAGTCCACTGCTAGACGTAGGCCTCCCCAAGGGCACGCCAAAGCGCACGATCACCCGCTTTCCTCATCCAGTCACCACCAGCGACCTTCCTCAGGTCATCAGTCCATCTGGCAGGGGGGCGTCCTACACTACGTTTCCCGAGGCGGGGGATTGCATAGTTACTCTACTTTACAATAAAAATGTACAGTAAAAAAAAAAAAAAAAAAGTACTATTTCACGAAAAATACTTGTTTGAGACATTTTGACGGAGATTTGGACTAGACGCTTATTTAATATATTAGGTATATTAATTTTAATATTATAGTTACCTTCACCCTGTCCTCTTTAAAACCGTACTTACTTAAATTAACTTTATGTGTATATTTCGTTATTACCCAAGTCAAACATTAACAACGATGCAGCGACCACAACGTGTCGAACATTAAACATAAGTTTAATTAAATTGAAGAAGTTTAATTGTACCTTGCTACACCAACAAACATCAACATACGCTGTAAATTCCTTGAACCCATGTAAGATTTAATTAGTTTTGAGCTGTTGATGATGATATTATTATTGATATATTCTAAAATTAAAACAGTTCTTGCTCATCTTAGGTACCTTTGCAGCTAACTGGTACCACTTAGTTTTTTTTAAAGATTGTTGTAGAAGTAATAAACCGTAAATAGTACATACTATTGAGATTCTATATTAAAAAGTTACAACTTTAGTACTTAATACCTATAGGTTTCAATTTCTCGTAAGGAACCCACTTTTTGTTCATCCTATTCAATTTATAGATCTAAGTATAGAATGTTTGTATATTTTTTTCGGAGAGGATCGGACTGTTCACCATATTTTATTAACTTACCATATTTTATGAATTATTTTTAAAATATAGATTAGTAGCAGACAGAAATTCGCGAAGAAAAAAACGGAATCGGTTGAAAAACGAATTTACAGTGATTTTTTAAAGTTTCAATATGACTGTCTCTTTCAAAAACGATTTTTTGTATGGAGATTATATGGCGTTACTAACAAATTACGTCACAAGTGGGTATGTGCCTCTCTGTCTAAACTTGAATTTCAAACCTTTATAACGCGGTCAATTTTAAAGATAGAGCAAAAATTATTTTAGTGTCTGATAGCAGAAACTAAGAAGTTTGGATTTATAAAATAAAAAAAGTAGTCCGATCCCCTATTGTGTTTTGAATCTGCTGTCACTGCAGATACACTGACAGATACCTCGGATACAGTTGATGTTTCTACTTAAAATTTTAATTAGTAAACAACCAAATAAGAACGTTAGAGCCTTTGTGCAAATTGGTCATGTCATGTAGCGAATAAAAACAAAGCGTGGTGTGTTGCAAAGATCAAAGACACGAACAATATTTAGAATTTCGGTTAGTCTGGTAAACTTTGTTGACAAAAGACTAGTTTTTTGATTAAGCATAAATACAGAGGAAGTTAAAATGATGCATTGTAAAACTAAAGTACAAAGTAAGCTCAGTTTTACACACAACAGAGTCTCATTGTATTTTGAAGTGCTAATGAACAAATGATAAATCAAACACACAAATTCCGTTGTGATATCATACAAGTAGGTTACTAAAGATTTTTGAACTAAGGTTGTTTATATTATAGTCTGTAGTTTTTTTTTTTTACTTTAATCTACCTATACTTAGTTACTGTATAAACATAACCAACTCGATTGCGCACGATTACGTAGAGATGCAAGAATCACAAAGACAGGAAGAAAGTTTTAACAATTCAAATTTGAATTTCGAATGCGTTTTGAATTTTGTATGATACGATACGATTGGACGTCTTTCGGCTGGTGGAATGTTTTTCTATATATATTATGTCTACTAAAAAACCTCTAATGTATTACCCAATTTTACCCACGAAACCTACTCTGAATAATTTTTTCCTCAAAATTTTCTTTTTTCTTCTTTTTAATTGACTCAGTCAGCTAATCAATTTGTATAAAAATACTTTTTTTTAAGTTCGTAATTAAAGTTCAGTTAGCTTTATGTCAATTATGATGATGATGGATGACATGTGCATAACTTAGGTATCAATAAGTTTGAGTCAATAATGATTTCATAATTACTGGAAGATGTACGTGACGAACCGAATCATCATACGAAGCACTGCAATGGCTTTATTAATATTTATTGCGTATAAATGACGTAACCTATTTTACTAGGACTCAAGGTATACCTAATTTACCTCAAATCCAATGACATGCTCGTAAGAACTGACACTGTCAATGAGTGGGTGGCGAGTGCAATATGCAGGGTCTTTACCAAAGATTCCGACGCGCGTCGAAGCGAAGCGATCGTCTTTTGTTCCTTTGAGGTCTTTACCTGTTTTTGTTATGAAATCAGCTGATTATATTTTAATAATGTAACTAAAGATCAAAATTGCATATCAAGGGGTCAATGTGGTAATCATAGCGATCCTGACTAATTTTCGGATTTTATAATCATCGTCAAAGTTTTCTACATACGGTTTTTATAATTTTATAGAGTGTATTCCACTTTATAGTTAACTGGCAACATAGAAATAAAATAAGAATTTGTTTTTTTTACGATGAAATGGCATCTGACAAGCTTTCTACGCAAACGGCCAGTACGATATTTTGTAACGTGGTAACAAATATTTAAGATATAATGAAGCAGAGTGTATTCCACTTTACAAATAACTGGCATAGTAGAACTAAATAAAATAAAAAGTACATCCGTCAAAGTTTTCTCCTGAAATGGCCAGTATGATTTTTTATGAACATGGTATTAACTACATAATATTAAAGAAATAATTAGTCCATTTTAAGAACTCCAATTTACATGACTGGCACCTCGGCTGACATATTTATTTCCTTTTGTTCCGTCACAGTTTTTTACGGAAAGCATTACAAATAATACAAATAACTGGGAACAAAACAAAGGATAGCAATTGGACGCACTTCAGATATCATTGATATAATAATGTATTTTTCTAATTTTATTTTCCACTCAAATTACCAGTACTATTGTTTGACATTCAAAGTAGTAACGATGGTAGTGGCTAGGCCAGAGATGATTTTTATGAAAGTTCTAAATTTCTCAGGCCCGTGTTTCAACGTTTCCACCTTTCTTTTGATCGAAGGTTTCCGCCGACAAGGACATATTTTTGGTTAGATACCTTCAAAACCGCTCTCATTTTCTATTGAAACCACTGCATGGGAACTTCTGCTGAAACAGGGGTCGCGAACCCACTCGTGTATTTTTGCGAATAAATTATTTTCACTTATTATTTCGGGGCCTTACCACAGAATATATATATAATAGTAGGCATTACTAGGCATACTAAGTAACCTTTATTTCAAACTCTTTATTCGTATCTTGTGATGTCATTGCAGCAACCAGGTTGTAAACAAGGTAATGCGCAGACATAAAGTGACTTTACTATCGAGGTGGGCCTATTTGAGGCCCATTTTCATTCATTCATTACTATGTATGTATGACTTTATTCTCAAAGCTGTAAGTGTTATTATTATTCTAAAATCGAATTGTCACAATTTGGAACTTTATACGTAAGATTATCGTCGGAGGTGTATTGGTAGGGCCTTTTGAACATACGGTTGAGGTTCAAGCCCCTCTTAAATCAAATCAAATCATTTTATTGCTGTGCTTTTAAATAACCAATGTGGTTTTAAATAAATTATTATGTAGGTACGTCGCATATACAGCTATCTGACCCCAAACTAGGCAGAGCCTGTACTCTGGGTATCGTATAGCTGATCTATACATACTTATTTTATAAAAAAAAGCAACACCCTCAACACCACGAGGCAAACACAAACGAAACACACAAATGTTTGTCTAGGGCCGGATTCAAACCCGCGACCCTGAGCTTCGTTTGCAGGCGTTCTTACGACTAGGCTAAGAACAGAGCCGACATCGAAACCGTAAACACTAATTATCGCTCTAATTTAGGGAGCCCTTCGCTGGGTAATAATGAGGTAATATGGGATTAGATATTATTATGATTTGACAAAAATATACCTTAACTGCTGTTTTTGCTACGGGGCGTAGCGAGGCAAACGTAGCAAACTAAAATATTCCTGATCTAGGTGTCAGACAACTAGTACTTATTTAATAAAATTTGGTTTCCAACGACATGGTAATAGGTACAGTGAATGAATACACGTAGTACATAGGAATTACTCCCAGAGGAGATGCGTGTGAAAAAAAATGCTTAATTAATGTATTTTAGTGATTCTAAACTTCGATTTGTATTGTCCTTGTGCCCTTGCACGAAAAGGTATGACCTGTGCAATAAAAGCCTGTACGATTTTGATATTAATTTTCTCAAGACAATAAATAACCAAAGATTCCTCATTTTATTGGAACAGTAATAAATAGGGGATCGGACTACTTTTTTTTATTTTGTAAATCCAAACATGTTAGTTTCTGCTATCGAACACTAAAAAAACTTTTGCTCTATCTTTAAAATTGACCGAGTTATAAAGGTAGAGAGGCACATACACTTGTGACGTCATTTGTTAGTAACGCCATATAATCTCCATACAAAAAATAGTTTTTGAAAGAGACAGACATATTGAAACTTTAAAAAATCACTGTAAATTCGTTTTTCGACCGATTCTGTTTTTTTCTTCGCGAATCGTCTGCTACTAATCTATATTTTAAAAATAATTAATAAAATATGGTAAATTTAGGAACAGTCCGATCCCCTATTGTACATACTGTTTAATTAATCACCATTAATATTCAAGCTCCCTAAAGATGACATGAGTGTTTCAACCAAATGTTTGCCATTGTAATCATAATCACAATCTTTATTATCTGTGAAAACAATCAGGGCCCCGTTTCACCAAGCAACTAGTAACAAGTTACAATTTGATATTCATTGCGTAGCCAATTCGCCTAAACTGTATACCCTTATCATTATATATTTTTGTCTACGCAATGTACATCGAATTTTACTTGTAACTTGTAGCTTCGTGAAACGGCCCCCAGCTAATATGGTTAAAAGATACGCTTTATGAAATACATTCAAAAAATTTAGATTTCTATTGTTTTAATTTTTCATATGATCTGCAGCGTTGGTGATATAGCTAAATAACCTAGTATATTAAAGTCAAAGTCAAAATTATTTATTTCCATAGGATGTTATTACATCACTTAGATCCGTCATTACATTTTTTTGGGTGAGTTCACTAACACAATGGCGGAATCTGTGGAGAAGAGCTCAATTACAAATTACTCTCACAAATTACTACTAATTCTCTATTACAAATTACTTATTTGCACACAATTACTTCTTTGAAAAAATGTAAACCCGGCTCTATATCTATTAGAAAAAAAGCTTGAAGAACTTTCGATAGCTGAAAATATAGCTAAGCAAGCAAGATAATTTAGCCACTAAGTTCCTACCTAAATTAAATACTTTCAGGGCCCTGTTTCACGAAGCAAAAATTTACAAGTAACAAGTTACAATTTGATATTCATTGCGTAGCCAATTCGCCTAAACTGTAAGCTCTTAACGCTTTATCTCATTGTCTACGCAATGTACATCGAATTGTACTTCTAATTTGTAACTTGTAGCTTCGTGAAACGGCCCCCAGGTGGAAAATCGGGAAATTTACAAGATAGATAATGATATGGGCTTAGTAATAATTGTGCGTACAATAACATACTGCACGTACCACTTTAACATTTATAACCGCATCAATTCAAGGTTTTAAATGTCTTCGAAGGTACCTCTCTGATTCATGCTGTTTACGTTCGGTGTCCCACAGTGGGATTGCATAAACCAGCCTGCGCCTGCGTCGCTCCAAATAAGGCCTGCCGTATGCCTGCCGACCTACTCTTTGTCAAGTTGAACTTTTGGTGCGTCCAGGTTTGCTTTGTCGAATGTATTTGGACATCTCCAAATTATCTCAATAAGTTTAGTGTAGATAAATGAAACGTGTGAGATGTGATACGTAGGTACCAATCATGGGATTCAAATTTTGTTCACGTCTGTCATTTCTGAGATAAGTCTTGAATAGTGTCTAATAAATACGCAAGATTGTGAAGACTTTTAATTGTTGATAAACAAAACCATAATCAGCGTCGCTAACTTTCAAACGAAGATAATTCAGTCTGAAATATTATTCCATCAAAACTGTGTAGACTGTATAAAGTAACCACAAGTCTAAGATAGAGTTTACATTATTGAGTCAGCTAAACTAATGTCGTTTGGATGAGCAATCAAAACTAGTTTCAAAACCAGGCGATGTCTTAACGAAGGGTTAGACTAATTCAATTTTGTAGAACTATAAATTATGGTTCTAAGTTTGATTTGATTGATGTTCAAGTTGACCGATTGAAGCTTCATCTATCATCACATCACACCAATACAATTATAAATGTGAAAATATATTCGGATGTTTGTTCCGCTTTCTCGCTTTTTCCTGATTTGGATGAAATTTGGAATGAAGATTGTTTGTAACCTGGATTAACACATACTTTTAACAGGATAGCGAACCGCTAGTTTGCAAATGTTTTTTCCTTAAGCATCTCTTTTTATTTTCTATTAGGGATAAGAATAAATTTTATAATGGGTTAACTCTGCTCAAATCTTGTGTATTTTACGGAACAGCTGATAGTAACCTAGTCTAAAGAAAAATTGTGCTTTTCTAAACACCAAAATCGGATACATGTAACATAATTTTATAATGTAGAAATAAATTATTGGGACTTCCTCATGCAATCTTATGAAAGCTGTCTATGGTATCGTAGCATTTTTTTCAAGCTACCATAAACGTCATTTTCCTTATTCGTAGACGTCACCGAATTAAAAATCATTTCTTATTCCTTTTCTAAGATCCTACAGCCTTCGCCTACAGCACAGCTTATAGGTAGATAGGCATAGGTTACATAATTAAGAGACGAAGTACTAACCTAAATGGATTCAGTCGCACATCTCAACTAACTGTGATAAATGGATTCTGTACTGGTTGTTTAGTGTACAGCCGACAGACCCGCCTTCAGAGTGTCTAATCTAGAACTTGATGTCTTTATGTAGAAACCGAATTATAATTCGGCTTGTTGGGAATTTTCCCTGTTTCTAAAAGAAATAGCGCCATCTATAAATGTGGAGATAATATAACCTATAGGTGGAGACTATATACAGGTTGCAACAAATCGGGGTTACCAACCCGAAACACAGCGACAGTACTCATGAAATTGAACAACTTTTTTCAAGGAACATGGGTTGAAATATGCAATTACTAAATAATTGATTAGTAATTACTAAATTGTGAAATTATATAAAATCATTACTCAACATGTAACCGTTTATACAGTAGTATATTTTTCCTTATGGACCATGCAATAAGGGTTAATTTACACAATAAGTGCGTGTGCGCACAAATTATGTTTGAAGTGGCATTCCTGCATTTCCGTCGGCCGTCGGTCGTCGTCTGTCGCGGCTCGTAAATCATGCTCCAGATCTGACTGGATATATTTTCGTGTATTCTATTCTTGCTGTGTTCCGACTCGACCCTTCTACTTGTACTAATGAGCACGTAAATAGTATGCCTTGGCTTTTAGATGAATATGAAATAGGTATTTGCATGGAGTGGATGCAGGTGGCTGCGGAGGTCAGGCAAGGAATGGAGAGGAGGCCTATGTCTGTCCGAATACGAATGAAGGGCTGATAATAGATAGATGTAAGATGGATGCAAGTATCTGTTTATTAAGACGCACACATTACAACGTACTTTACGTACAATTACTTACAGTCTGCACTAGCGTAAACTAGTGAACTAGGGAAGGGTATTTGATGGCTGTTCCTAAATAATTGTAAAATATAGATTAGTAGCAGACGATTCGCGAAGAAAAAAAAACAGAATCGGTTGAAAAACGAATTTACAGTGATTTTTTTTAAGTTTCAATATGTCTGTCTCTTTCAAAAATTATTTTTTGTATGGAGATTATATGGCGTTACTAGCAAGTGACGTCCTAATCTTGAATTTCAAACCTTTATAGCTCGGTAAACTTTAAAGATAGAACTAAAATTATTTTAGTGTTTGATAGCAGAAACTAACAAGTTTGGATTTATAAAATAAAAAAAAGTAGTTAAATACCCTAAAAAATATTCAATATACGGAATCATCTATTCGTCCTATTTATACATATCTTCGATCTTCTGTTAGGTCTGGTGGAAGATATTTCGATCTACTTCACGAATCTAAAATTTATAAAATTCAATAAGTTGGATGTAGGTTTCTCAATTGCAAAGAAAATTAGGCTATTAGGCAAAGTAATTTAATATTTATTTATTAAGTTATTTAATATTTATTATTATTTTATTAGTAATTTAATACGAATTATATATTTATAAATTTTTAGCTTCGTAAAATTCGCCTTTCTTATGTTTAATCTTATGTTATGTCGTTGAAAGCTTATAAAATAAATGCTATGTGGTTTTCTATACTAACCTTCGCTCAATGTAAGAGCTTGTACAGTCACCAGCAATGCGAGCAGCGCCAAAGCGCCCGCGCACGCTCTTTGCGCCATACCTGCTGAAAAATAGTAAACTATTAACAATGCTCCGTCACGTTTTCTAATGACGACTTTCATGTACAGGTTCATCAACAGCTCATATACGTCCCCACTGAGGGGCTCGAGCTTACCCTGAATTAGGGCGATTAGGTCTTAGTCATGTGCAGGTTGCCTGAAATAAATTTCTTCTTTAGCAATAAGGCCGCCCAGTTACCTACTTCTGAAATTCACTAGCTTGGCTGTTGATGAAGCAGGTTCGTGAGGCACCGCACCAGTCGAACCAAGTAATATACCTAGTCAGTTTCAAAAATATATAAAATAAAACATTAATTGGTAAGTGCTTTATGTACCTATATGTGTAGGGGCAGGTGTCTAAATTTGATTATTCATGGTTCGTATATGTATAAAAATCGCTCTTACTGACGCAATGAATGAATAGTACTGTGAAGAAAAACATCATAAGTAAACACTATAATAAAAATAATAATACTTAATAATAAAGAGCGAATGCAGAAGTCAGTTAAGTCGCCAGCATCATAGGCTTGATATTCAGGGTAGGTTGTGTTAGGGAATCATTATGAGTCGTCAGCTGTCTGTAAGTCTGGTGTATAAACCAAGGTCCAACATAGCAATGTCTTCATCTTTAGATTTACGTATACTTGAAAATTTTCAGCAGCTTTAGCTTTTTTTGTTATAAATGTACTAGTTCATAGTTGGCTTGCAAGATACATAAAGCTTATAAAAGATAAAAGTCGATTACATTTATTGTAATTATTTTCCGGTTATTGAACCAGAAGATAATTTGTACCAAACAAAAAAAAACAGAATCTGTTGAAGATATAAGTGCGGTGAAAGCTACCAACAAAAAAACAGAATCTGTTGAAGATATAAGTGCGGTAAAAGCTACCAAACAAAAAGAAACAGAATCTGTTGAAGATATAAGTGCGGTGAAAGCTACCAACAAAAAAACAGAATCTGTTGAAGATATAAGTGCGGTAAAAGCTACCAAACAAAAAGAAACAGAATCTGTTGAAGATATAAGTGCGGCAAAAGCTGTTGCTGATGGTGCTGTGTCGTTTTTCTTTTTGTCAACTTATTAGAATAGTACCTACGTCTTACTACGTATCTAGCTTTTTATAGGTACCCAAGTGTAATAGGCGACCTTATTGCAAAGGTATAACAATTTCTGCCAGGCAACCGTATGTCATAATTAGATGCGATTAGATAGCGGGGTGGGGTTCAACATTTTGTGGTATTATTTTTTAAATTGATGCAACTATTTTTTCGTAGGTCATAATAATCGTATCGTGTGTGACCTCTCAGCTATACTCAACTAAAGATAGGTACTTATTTATAGGTTTATAGGTTTTTTGTAGGTATTTTATATAAGAAACTATAATAGTTGTTACTCTACCGTATTGTCATTGACTCTACCTACAACCAATAATACTTACCTATCTACTTACTGATATGAAAAACATTATTGAGGTAGCCCACCTAACTCTGATCCCGTGTATGATCATTTATACATAATAATTAAGGTTACTTACTTCGTAGAATTAAATTATGAAAGTACAAAAACATACCCGTATATACCTAGGTAGGTAGGCAGGTTTTCAAACCTTCTTGATAAGAAAAAAAATCGGTTTGAAGTTCATAAATTTTCAATTAATTAATAAGCATTTAATAATTAATTAATATTGTCAATAGTTTTATACAATAATTAATAAATTATATTAAGGGTTGGTTTAAAAATATTCGTAAGTATGTATGTATGTACCGTGATTTTATTTCTCTATTTTTAACACACACTTTTCCCGCGCGAACTTTTCAGATGCACAAAGCGCGTGCGCGAGTTGCTCGCGCGCTTTTCGACTGCGAGTTACCGTATTTTACAAGGTACTCTGTGACTGCGAGCGAGATGCGTGCCTCTACTCGGTCATCGACAGAAAACAACGAGCGCTAGCGCATCTTCACCCTTTACCAATCCAACCCAAGCGAAACAATAAATTGCTCTATGATTTATTATAAAAAATATATTAATTTCAATCTTACATTGGCGTGATTTGTTGGGGACATCTTAGATACAGCCATATTCTGACCCCAAACTAGGCAAAGAGCAGACCCTGTAGCACTGTATTACTCATGGGTATCAAAAAAATAATAAATATCGACCAGACTGAGAACACTACCAGACACGCAAAGAAAATGCTCATCACATCATATGAATGTTTGCTCTGGGTGGGCGGGATTTAAACCACCGACCCTGATAAAATTTAATTTTGCACTTGCTATATAGATAAATCACGTTTGGATGTTTAGATGTTTTGATGTTGGTTCTGCTTTCACGCCTTAACTACTGAACGGATTTGGAAGAAGTTTGGAATGAAGATTTATCTCATTTGTTAATCCAGGATACATCCTGGATTAAAAAATGAGATACTTTTTACGGAAAAAAGTCTGATTCTCACGGGAAAATCTTTCATAACGCGAGCGTAGCCAAGGGCGGACAGCTAGTCATTCATAAATTATTAATTAGTCATGAGCGCTGACTGCAATCATTATTTTTTCTCTCTCTTGAATTTTCCAACCACTTTCGCTATGTAATTAAGCTTTCATCAAATTATAAACTACAAACTAATGTCTTAAATATTAGTAGCTAAACTGTGAGGTAACAAAAAAAGGTGGCGTTTGCAAATTATATTCGAAAGAGTTTAAAAGAAGCTTAAAAGCTCCTCGAACAAAATAAAAAACCGCCCGTGTGCACAAACCTTAACTTAAAAACATAGACAAATAAAATAATCCGTCACAGTTTCATCCTACTGGCAACAAAATTTTAAAAAGTCCCAGTTTGCCTATGGTCAATGTTTGAGTGATTTGTCGAGAATTGTAAATGTCAAGTAATATATTTTAAGCCCAATAATATTGCGATGGCAGAGAATAGAGAGGAAATTCTGGCAAATTTTCAGGTAAGATACACTGCTTTATTTAGTTAACAAAAATTTCCTTTCATATAACGTACTGTTCCAGTGCTGTGAAGGTTATGTGGTGAACAACAACATGACTATGATTTATCCTTTATCTCTTTGTGCTTTACGGTTTCAACGAATTTATTCCGATTTTGGGAAAAAAAATCCACTTTCTTCATATACGTTTGCATGCTTTGATCATATACTGTTCATACAAGCCGCAGGAACATTAACAAAAATGTATTTCGTTATGGTATCTTTATGCCTAGTCAGAGACCATTAGTTTCCGTGGAAATTACAAGGTAAACTTCACATTATTACGCACTTTAATTATTGCTGAAGCCTATTATCAAATTACCTTGATAAGGTTCTTTGTTCTTAATTGCAATTGAATATTTTGTAATAATCACTTTACTGTTATTTATTTTAGGGGATAACAGCTATAGAAGATGTTGCAGAAGCTATATATCACTTAGAAGAAGCAAATTGGGACTTACTGGTATGTTAAAATTACTATTTTGTAACAATATAATCTTAACTGATTTATAAAGTATTTTATTTGTACAGTTGGCTTTAACTTTAAAAGCAAAATCATGTAAATTGTATAGTGAAGAAATCCCTGTACTGAGTTGTTGTTTCTTTTTTAAAAATCCATAAAAGGAACCTGTAATTGTATGTGTACTAATTGTTGTATAGGCAGCCATAAACCGCGTGATGCCACAGGATGGAAACAACGCCACACACTCCAATGAGACTCATGATGTTGAAATGATAGATGAAGATATATCTGTGATAACTCCAAAAACACGCCCGCCTGGTATGTATCTTTTATATTTCTGAATAATTCATCATTATTATAATTTATAATGTAGGTTGTAAAGTTGATAATACTTACTATATTTTCATAAACTGTAGGATGACAAAGAAATAATAAAGTACTACATACAAAATGGCCACTCACCACCTCTCGCCAATCATAGACACACACATACATAGTTTGGGGGTGAGTTGGGAATATCAAAACATAAAGGCTGTCTTCGTATTATTATCTAAGACTATATAATATAATAAACCCTTATTCATTTATTTACGTTGTTACAGATCGAGTAGATACCAATCAAGCATCCACCTCAACACATAGCGCTAATAATCCCACTGATTTGGTAGAGCTACGGGTTCATTATAATAATAAGGTTCATGAAATTAAAATGTCTGGAGCAGCAAAAGTCTGTGAGTATACTATTTTATTTGTAAATTTTATGTACAACTTCTACATGAAATGAAATGTAATCTTTATTGTGAATATAAATGTAGATAACAAATTTTAGATTGTAGACATTGTACACATAGTTCTTTAAAAAAAGCTATTAGCATTCTATTTCAGTCAGACTTTATTGTTTTTTTTTTTTATGAAACTTTATTATACTAATTGGCTGTAAATTTAACCAGATAAGATTTGGGAAGCAGTATGCTAAATCTAAGACATTATGCATCAACTTTGTGGTTCATTTCATCAAGTGGCCAGCTTTTAGCAGACAAAGCAAAAATGGTGTCAATTCCCGCAGCGAAACTTAAATTTAATCTTAGTCTTGTCACTTTCTGACTAACAACCATGAAAAGGGATTGTCGGCTCTTTTGAACATCAAATTTTATATCACAAAAGTCAATTTTAAAAAGGATCCTAAAACAAGACGTTTAAAATGACATGGCACACATCAAAACTTGACATTTGTATAAAATTTGGCGCTCACAATGGTGGACAATCTCCTGTCCTTTTTTTATCGCTTTGTATATCACACTGGATATACAAAGCCATAATCCTCCCGAGACTTCTCTACGGAGCAATTGTATGGTGGCACAGGGCCAGCATCAAAAGCAATCTCAAAGAACTCAATCAAGTACAAAGACTAGCGGGCCTTATGATAACAGGGGCAATCAAAACCACGCCGACTGCGGCGATGGACATGATTCTAGGATTTAATCCACCCGACCTAGAAATAAAAAAGAAAGCATTAGAACAATTCTATAGACTGAAATCCTTTGGAATGTGGAAACCAAAACATGCAAATGGTGGACACGCGGTCATAGGAAAGGAATTTGAAGAAAAAATGTCATTGATCTTTGCCAACAATGATCTCATCAAGAAGCAAAGAATCTTTGATAAGAAATACAGAATTCACATAGGGTCAAGAGAGAAGTGGGAACTAAGTCAAGGGGAGGACATAATAATGTGCTTCACAGACGGGTCAAGGAAAGAATCAACAGGACTATCTGGTGCTGGTATCTACATTACCGATAATACTCCTGTAAAGATATCGGAAAGACTAGGCAAATTTGCAAGCGTATTTCAGGCTGAGATATTTGCCATTCTAGAATGCACCAGACAACTCCAAACTGAGGAACCTGGCTGCAAAAAAACGAGTTTTTTCTAGTCAAAAAAAATGTTTAAGGGCCATGTGTGGTATCGCACCTTATGAATCATGCAGACCGGTGTTTGCCAGACTTGGATTACTACCACTACCCTCATTATATATATTGGAGATAGGCTTATTTGTAAAAAAACATAGCACGTTATTTAAGAAAGCATGTGATGTATGCAGAACCCTAGATTAAAAAGAGACATTTATAGATTAATTTTAAATGAGGTACCAAAAAGCGCAAAATATGCTACTTGACTTTAGCTGAACATGTTTGCGCAATTCAATACAGGTCAGAAAGTGACAAGAGATTAAATTTAAATTTTAGTTTCGCCGCAGGAATTGACACCAATATCTTCTTATTTAATAATTTATTTTTTCTTAGGATGTTGTTACATCACTTATATTCATGATTACATTTTGTTGGAATGAGTTCACTAAAAAATGGCAGCATCTGTGGAAAAGAGCTGTCTTTACAATATAGTAGCCAGAGCCAATGGCTCAAAATTTAGACCATGAAAGTTCCACAGGACATGGCCAAAACTGTTAGGGTTTGCCACGCAAACATGTGTTGGCATAGCTTTTTAAACAAATTTTCCACTGTAAGAGTAGACAATGTTAAATGTTGGTTATAATTTTTATCTTTAGGTGATTTAAAGAGGCGGTTAGAAGCAGTATGTGGGGTACCAGTGTGCCTGCAGCAGATATCAGGGCTAGGGGGGTCGCGGGCGACTTCCACCGCCACCTTGGGCAGCCTCAACCTGCCCAAAGACGCCTTACTGAAACTCAAGTCCTCGGAGGAACTGATGGCTGATGATGAGTAAGTTGATTGTTGCTCTCATATTCACAAACACTAACACCATTCGGTTCAAAATATTATTTTGATTTCAATATAATGCTGTATTAAATAACAAAACCAGATATGAATACTCCTAGGTCTAAGTAGCAATTCAAATCGCATACGCGTATCAAATCCACGTTGCTAGCAATTGTCCTTGTGAAAATGGGCTGTAAGTTAGGTCACAAAAGTATGCTAAGTATCATCCAAGCAAGGGAGAATTGAGAGAGCTCTGCTAGTTAGTTAGTTGGTGGCCTCCCGTTTCCGCGACTCTAATTTGGTTCGTTTTGCGTTCGGTTTTGCTATTCCAACCAGCCCAGCTCCTTCCAGAAGCTCAGAAGCCTCCTGGGAGAGAGCGATGCTATGAATCAGGAATAATGAGATCCGCAAGCAAACAAAATTGCTCATAGGTCTGGGGGAGCATACAAGTCCCCACTGGCTAAGAAGTAAGTCGCCGAAACCTGGGAAGGTCTCTGGATACGGGCCTAGCAGGACAGATCATCCTAGAAATCTTTGTATCTGGCCTTTGCCCGCCAGTGGACGTCTTTTGACTCAGATGATGATAAAGATAAATTTATTCTGTGAAATCTTAGGCTAATATAAACATTGTACAGGACTACTAAGTAAAATTTATAATTAATATTATTTTTATCAATTTACACAATAAGAAAATAAAAACTAGGTTGTAAGCATTAATATAAAACAATTTGCTGAGTTAACAATTTGATTCCTAAACTAAGTAAGTAAATACCTGTGTCTTAGAAATCAGGTTAGTAAGTGCCTATAAAGTAAGAGTTAATCAAAGAGTTTTTAAAATAATTATTTAATATTAAGGTAATTTGGTTAACTAATTACTGCTAATAGGTTTTCAGTCTCCTCATATGATTAACATTTAAACCATTTTGTTACAGTTTTTTTGCATAGTATTAAATTCATAGAATAAAGGGATAAGTAGAAGTTTAGCTTATTGTATAGGAAAGAGCCAAGAAAGCAGAAAAAATGATGTTTGTGTGTTCGCAAAACTACTACAAGATTCGTTCACAGGGTAGCGGAAAGGCTGACAACAACATACGTGCTGCGCGTAAAACACGACGAGAAGGAATACACACTGAAGTTCCCCGGCACGCGGACCGTGCGGGAAGTCAAGAATGATATCTACTCGCTCACAGACATACCCGTCAGACATCAGGTAAAAAGCCTACTCACACACTTTAATTACTGATAGTAAAACACGACGAGAAGGAATACACACTGAAGTTCTCCGGCACGCGGACCGTGTGGGAAGTCAAGAATGATATCTACTCGCTCACAGACATACCCGTCAGACATCAGGTAAAAAGCCTACTCACACACTTTACTTACTGATAGTAAAACACGACGAGAAGGAATACACACTGAAGTTCTCCGGCACGCGGACCGTGCGGGAAGTCAAGAATGATATCTACTCGCTCACAGACATACCCGTCAGACATCAGGTAAAAAGCCTACTCACACACTTTACTTACTGATAGTAAAACACGACGAGAAGGAATACACACTGAAGTTCTCCGGCACGTGGACCGTGCGGGAAGTCAAGAATGATATCTACTCGCTCACAGACATACCCGTCAGACATCAGGTAAAAAGCCTACTCACACACTTTACTTACTGATAGTAAAACACGACGAGAAGGAATACACACTGAAGTTCTCCGGCACGCGGACCGTGTGGGAAGTCAAGAATGATATCTACTCGCTCACAGACATACCCGTCAGACATCAGGTAAAAAGCCTACTCACACACTTTACTTACTGATAGTAAAACACGACGAGAAGGAATACACACTGAAGTTCTCCGGCACGCGGACCGTGCGGGAAGTCAAGAATGATATCTACTCGCTCACAGACATACCCGTCAGACATCAGGTAAAAAGCCTACCCACACACTTTACTTACTGATAGTAAAACACGACGATAAGGAATACACACTGAAGTTCCCCGGCACGCGGACCGTGCGGGAAGTCAAGAATGATATCTACTCGCTCACAGACATACCCGTCAGACATCAGGTAAAAAGCCTACTCACACACTTTAATTACTGATAGTAAAACACGACGAGAAGGAATACACACTGAAGTTCTCCGGCACGCGGACCGTGTGGGAAGTCAAGAATGATATCTACTCGCTCACAGACATACCCGT
The DNA here is from genome assembly GCA_951230895.1 of Carpatolechia fugitivella. Classification (NCBI taxonomy): domain Eukaryota; kingdom Metazoa; phylum Arthropoda; class Insecta; order Lepidoptera; family Gelechiidae; genus Carpatolechia; species Carpatolechia fugitivella. Next base: position 3,507,313 of record OX579664.1, read on the forward strand.
CAGACATCAGGTAAAAAGCCTACTCACACACTTTACTTACTGATAGTAAAACACGACGAGAAGGAATACACACTGAAGTTCTCCGGCACGCGGACCGTGCGGGAAGTCAAGAATGATATCTACTCGCTCACAGACATACCCGTCAGACATCAGGTAAAAAGCCTACTCACACACTTTACTTACTGATAGTAAAACACGACGAGAAGGAATACACACTGAAGTTCTCCGGCACGCGGACCGTGTGGGAAGTCAAGAATGATATCTACTCGCTCACAGACATACCCGTCAGACATCAGGTAAAAAGCCTACTCACACACTTTACTTACTGATAGTAAAACACGACGAGAAGGAATACACACTGAAGTTCTCCGGCACGCGGACCGTGCGGGAAGTCAAGAATGATATCTACTCGCTCACAGACATACCCGTCAGACATCAGGTAAAAAGCCTACCCACACACTTTACTTACTGATAGTAAAACACGACGATAAGGAATACACACTGAAGTTCCCCGGCACGCGGACCGTGCGGGAAGTCAAGAATGATATCTACTCGCTCACAGACATACCCGTCAGACATCAGGTAAAAAGCCTACTCACACACTTTACTTACTGATAGTAAAACACGACGAGAAGGAATACACACTGAAGTTCTCCGGCACGCGGACCGTGCGGGAAGTCAAGAATGATATCTACTCGCTCACAGACATACCCGTCAGACATCAGGTAAAAAGCCTACTCACACACTTTACTTACTGATAGTAAAACACGACGAGAAGGAATACACACTGAAGTTCCCCGGCACGCGGACCGTGCGGGAAGTCAAGAATGATATCTACTCGCTCACAGACATACCCGTCAGACATCAGGTAAAGAGCCTACTCACACACTTTACTTACTGATAGTAAAACACGACGAGAAGGAATACACACTGAAGTTCCCCGGCACGCGGACCGTGCGGGAAGTCAAGAATGATATCTACTCGCTCACAGACATACCCGTCAGACATCAGGTAAAAAGCCTACTCACACACTTTACTTACTGATAGTAAAACACGACGAGAAGGAATACACACTGAAGTTCTCCGGCACGCGGACCGTGCGGGAAGTCAAGAATGATATCTACTCGCTCACAGACATACCCGTCAGACATCAGGTAAAAAGCCTACTCACACACTTTACTTACTGATAGTAAAACACGACGAGAAGGAATACACACTGAAGTTCCCCGGCACGCGGACCGTGCGGGAAGTCAAGAATGATATCTACTCGCTCACAGACATACCCGTCAGACATCAGGTTAATAGCCTACTCACTCACTTTACTTAGTGATAGTAAGGGATGTAGCTATGGGGAGGGAAAGAAAAAGCGGTGGTGTTTCTTTTTCTTTTATATATCATGTTTTTCTGCACTTTTACTTGTCTTATCGATAGCTGCGTATTCCGCAAAGACTTGGCAATGATTAGACCTAAATAGGGTATTTGACTGTTCCTAAAAATTAATTTATTTTAGGCCCGGTTTTTCAATCGCTAGATAAACTAACAAATAGTGTTTATTCGACAGATAGCAAGATATTGAATTTTTCAACAGTCGGATAAGACTTATTTAACGAATAACTCCAATATCTGAAGAATAAATCTATCTGCCGCTTCATTTGCCAGATAACCGTACTATTCGACTGATAGTTTGAGGCATGACGTTTATGACAAACTATTTTCAAAAAAATCAAACTGGCACAAAGTTCAACTAGTGCCATAACAAAAAAAGAAGAAGTAAATAATAGAATTGACATGACACTGTTGACAGAAAATGGACAGAAAAGTCTGACTTGCTCTAACGTTAGTCTAAGCTATATATTTGTTTCACCTCTCTGAAGATTGTGTCTCAATGGAATAAATAACAATTGAAAAATTGGAGAACAATTTATTCGTCCGATAAACAGTCATATAACTTTGTTCGTTAGATAGTTATTAGATCATTTATTTGAGGATTGAAAAACCGGCCCTAATGAAATTAATGCGCCAGGTATGGACGGGATGGCCGACGGTCACCGGCCTGGACGACACGGTGCTGGCGATGGTGGGGCTGGAGCTGCCCCAACACGACCTCACCGTCAAACGGTCCACCAACAACAGGCAGAAGGAATACAAGAGGGTATGTAATCATACTAATATTATAAATGCGAAAGTTTGGATGTTTGTTGCCGAATCACGCTTGAACCACTGGACGGATCGGGATGAAACTTGGCGCACATATAGGTTAGGTCCTGGAATAGGTCATAAGCTACTTTTTACTGCGGGAAAACACTTGCTAGTATTATAATAAACTAACAGTAGCATCCAACGCTAATGAGTCTGGCAAGTTGACGTAATTATTTTCGAGGAAGGTGGGAGTGGCCCCTCTGTAACCCTTTTTATTAGGGATCCGTAGTCAACAAAGAACCCTTATAGTTTTGCCATGTCCGTCTATCTGTCTGTTCGCGGCTTAGCTCAGAGACTGGTACTAGAAGTCTATAATTTGGCATGAATATACATAGCTGAAATTGTATAATAAAATCTTAAAAAAAAAATGTGCTTCTAGTACACGTGAAGTAGGGGTTATCTTTTTTTTTCTTGACTACCCTATAGTAATAGTATAAGGTGTCGTTGGATAGGTTTTAAAAAAATATTGATGGTTTGCAAAAACGCACACTCTACATTGCACACTCCTACAAAGAAATTCAAAGGTTGTGTGTGAAGTCGACCAACCCGCACTGGGCCAGCGTGGTCGACTATGGCCTGATCCTACTCCAAGGTGGGCTCAAGCCCCACTATTTGAGCTGTTGATGATGATAATGAAAGCTACTCGCATGTAAGTGAATTCAATGTAGTATCGTTTTCAAGTTTTTGTTTTCGTGTAACAGATAGTAGTGGAGAGTTCAGACAGTGAGAACAGTTCTGTGGAGGAGGTGGACGACACGGCGGACGGGTTCGCGGCGGACGACGACAACATGTTCGTCGACATACCGCCCTCGGAGCGACTACAGCCGTTGAGTAAGACCCTTTATTCATTCATAGGGATTTATTGACCGAGCGAAGCGTAAAAAAATCATAAATCAGCAATTTAAAAAAAAACTCGTGAGGTCTACTACTGCTCCCATACAGTATTTAAAAAAACATAGTTCAATGTGTTGTCCTTCATCGTGTGGATGTAAGGTCGTCTCGGCTTACTGCAACGTTACAGGCAACCGCTTTTACGAAGAAAAATATTGTAGGTTTTACTTAATAGAGCCCAGAGGGCCGCTTCATGAAACTACAAGTTACAAGTACATAAAAAATATTAGGTTTTTTCATAGTTTCTCTGAAAGTATACAAAAATAGAATACTGGTAGTCAAAACAGAATCTAAATTAATCTAAAAACAAACTAGATACAATACAACATACAAATATATCTGTCCTTCTTACAAAAATAAAATTATCTGTGGCGGATGTATGGTGCACTTGTCATATATGACGTCACAGGACACATCGGACCTCTCTGTCTAACCATCAACTTTGAAGCCTTATAACTTTGTTTCTGAGCAAGATATTTAAAAAAATAATTTTGTATGTATTTTTTTTTTGTATCTGGAACTTGAAATATTTCGATTGATGAATAAAAGAAAATTGCATTTCTAGGGAAATTCAGTGTACATTGTATAGACAATGAGAAAACAATAAAGGCTTACAGTTTAAAAGAATTTATTACGCAATGAATATCAAATTGTAACTTGTTGTTTCGTGAAACGGGGCCCAGATAATCGTGTGTGAGATGTCCCTTTATCTCCTTGTTGCAGTGTCAGACAACGTGGACGACGAGGCGTTGGGCTGCATAGAGTTCGCGGCGCGGTTCCGCGCGCGGTACGGGCCCAACACACCCAACTTCTTCGAGGGCACTCTGCAAGACGCCATCAAGGAAGCCTGTCTCAAACCTGCCAGCGAGGTACTGAACAAATAAAATACATATTTTATGTGGGGACATCTCACACACGGCCATCTGAACCCAAACTAAGCAAAGCTTGTACTATTGGTACCAGACAGCTGATATATATTATTATTATTTATTTATTTATTTATAATAGGAAGACCAACAGCTAAAGTTAACTTGATAGTAAAATACAGTAATACCAAAAAGCCATTTACAGGTCTCCACATGTTTAAATAGATAAATACATACAACATCCAGACACAAAGCAAACACAAGTGCTCATCACAGATGTCCATGGGAATAGATTGTTTGAGTAGCAGGCTTTTTCGATATATAATAAGCATTCATTTTGTAATTGACAATATTTTATTTAAAAAAGGAAACGCAAAAGATGCGATGACTGGAGTTTCTTCGGTGAGCTCTTCTCCACAGATTCCGCCATTGTGTTAGTGAACTCACCCAAAACAATGTAATGACGGATCTAAGTGATGTAATAACATCCTATGGAAATAAATAATTTTTGACTTTTGACTTTGACTTTTGAATGTTTGCTCTGGGTGGGATTCGAACCCGCGACCCTGTGTATAGAAGGCAGGCATACTACCGACTAGGATACGGGGTCGTCAATTGATCAATTTAAACTAAAAAACCCGAAAATTGTGATGTTAGTGTAATTTAAACAAGTATCAGTCATTTCATTTAAAAGCAAAGCGTAGTAGACTGTATAACAAGGGAGCGAGTATTTGACGGTAAAGCCGCTATTTTTACACCCAACTTCTTCGAAAGCACTATGCAGGCTGCCATCAAGGAAGCCTGTCTCAAACCTGACGACGAAGTATGCTCACTCACAGTCTTTCTTACATTATTTACTTAGGTCACGGGGTCTCATTCCTTAGTACGGAAATTTTGTTCAAAATTTTTGATGACATCTAGTGACAACATTGGAACTACGTAGAGTCTAAGCAATCGTTATCATTTGCAGCATTATCTATCGTCTAATAGTTATATCGTGGCCATATCGTAGAATTGATCACATCATGAAATTTTCGATCATTTCATGAAATGGTCGCATTTCATGATGTGGCCAACTAAATTTGACCAGATCATTAAATCGTGTGCATTTCACGATTTTGTCGTCCATGATTGGCCATATCGTGAAAATAGGGCATCCAGAAATATTTAAGTGGGTATGTGAGAAGAATTTTTATGACATTAATGAATTAATAAATTGACAACTATCATAAACTGACATAATTTTTATTGTTCTTATTAACTGAGATGACAATTTATTCTCTCATTTTGTATATGTAATTTATTTTATAATTTGTAAAGAAGTTAACTGTTTCTTTTTTTTACTTATAATAACATTTTTATTTTCTTATATTTACATTTAATCATAATCATTTAATCATTTAATCATAATCATAATATAGAATATTTTTTTTTTTTTTTTTTTTTATTATAGGTAGGTTACCATTTCACCACATTTTATTATTTTAACTATGTGGCGGTTAGGTTTTATGTGTGGGGTCGTATAACTTGACATTGACAATAGGTTCTTTTAAATATTTTTAAATTTAATTATTATTACATTTTTTTAATTTATTGGTTTTAATTTGTGTGACTTTAAAAATATTGAATAATGACTGGTAATTAGGTATAAACACAAACTATTTAATTTAATGTATTACATAACTATTTTTGTTTATGATGTTATAAATTAGATTCTTATAAAAATTTGCATGCTGTACAATTATAGCTGAATAGAGAAACTTGTATATCAATTTATTAGATTTAAGACCAATTTGTAATACCTATTCAAGGCAAATAAATAATTTCATTTCATTTCAAAAAAAAAGAAGAATCTAAATTATGTTTGTTACTTATTGTTCTCTAAGTCCGACAGACATTTTAGAGTACTTTTTCATCATAACTCTTTATTTCTTTCTCATTTTAATAACTAATAATTCACTTTTTCACTGCGAGAAATAACGCAGCCGCCATGTTGGTACATAAACAAAGTGCCTCCAGCGCCTCTATCGGCAATAAATGTAATAATTTTACGATATGATCAAATAATCTTGACCATTTCATGAAGTAGCTGCGTTTTAGTTGAACATATCGTCAAACGATTTCTTATCATTGATCTGGCCAAGGCACATCATGATGTGGCCAATGGACAGTAAAAATTTCATGAAATGCGACCATTTCATGAAATGATCGAAAATTTCATGATGTGGTCAATTCTACGATATGGCCACGACAGTTATATTGTTTGTGACATATCACACATACAGCGACATCTATTATCTAATAGTTGTAATATTGATCAAACTTGGCCCTTGACACAGCGATGTTTTATTCTTGCATTAAAACATTTTTAATGTTTTTGGATAGTAGTAACGATTTTTGAAAAGATTCACATAATAGCAAACAGAAAACAATAAAAGAAGTATATTTATAATAAAGGCGCTCTCAAGTTCGTCAACTTGGCACTAGATGGCGTATCTGCGCAGTTTTGTAGGTCAGCGCGCACGTAGCACCATCTAGTGAGCTAATAGAGGAAACAAAATAGCCCGAAGAATAGCCCGAGTTTTGAGGGTACAGTTTTTTGTATGAGATGAGGCATCTGTACGTAGTATTATATTATCTGTGCTTAGGTTTTCAGCACGCAAATTTAAAACAATGTATGTAATAACTTACATCGTTTATTGAATGAAATAAAAAATAAATAATGAAATTTATTCTGTGCGCAGCGGAAACTACTAGCAATATATCTCCACCACGAGCAGTCGGTCCTATCAAACGTGTTCTGCGCGCAGCTGCTCGGCTGTGACACTGTTCTGCAGACCCTCAACGAGAACTTCCTCGTGTACGGCTGGGACCTCACACACCCCAACAACAACAACATGTGAGCGCAACAATAACACACCTCTATAAGAGCACTTACCCCCAACGTGAACTTCCTCGTGTACGGCTGGGACCTCACGCATCCCAACAACAACAACATGTGAGCGCAACAACAACAACAACATGTGAGCGCAACAACAACAACACACCTCTATACTAGCACTTGCCCTCAACGAGAACTTCTTCGTGTACGGCTGGAACCTCATGCACCCCAGCAACAACAACAACAACACACCTCTCTCTATACTAGCACTTGCCCTCAACGAGAACTTCTTCCTGTACGGCTGGAACCTTACGCATCCCAACAACAACAACATGTGAGCGCAATAACAACAACACACACACCTCCATACTACCACTTAACCTCAACGAAAACTTCCTCGTGTACGGCTGGAACTCCTCGTGTATGGCTGGAACCTCACGCACCCCAACAACAACAACAACATGTGAGCGCAATAACAACAACACACCTCTATACCACCACTTACCCTCAACGAGAACTTCCTCGTATACGGCTGGAACCTCACGCACCGTAACAACAACAACATGTGAGCACAACAACACAACTCTATACTAGCACTTGTCCTCAACGAGAACTTCCTCGTGCATGGCGGGGAGCGTAAGGTCACAACAATATGTGAGCGCAACAACAACACACGTCTATAAGAGCACTTACCCTCAACGAGAATTTCCTAGTGTACCGCTGGGACCTCACGCACCCCAACAACAACAACATGTGAGCGCAACAACAACAACATAATACAAAGTGTAAAAAAACAACGCAAAACTTATTCATATCCCCTACTCTTCCCGTGGGTGTCGTAAGAGGCGACTTAGGGACTACACATTGAACAGGGAACGGGCAGCAGCGCTCTCTGATACAGTAACCTTTTATTCTGCGATCTCCAACCCGCCTGCCAAGGGTGGAGATTATGGCAAAACCAAACACTTAAGTGGAGGAGGCTCATAGTCCAGCAGTGGACTGTAACGGGCCGTTGCTCAGCAACACAGATTCGATAATGGTGGCTCTGCGGCATGACATCAATATTTTTGAGAATCACCTCTTTATTCGTTTTCTGTCGTATGTTTGCAGGCTCCTGAGCTCGGTAGGCGGCGCCCTGGGCCCGGTGGCTGCCATGACGGTGCGCAGTATCCCCGTGGAGCGGCTGCCAGCCCTGCTCGTCATCATGCGGCTGCGGTCCAACACGGAGATATACTCCGTCATCAACGGTATGGCCAACAACATGAAACCAACGAATTATCTATACTATAGTCTAGATCTAGAAGAGTAACCGTCTAACAAAGCCCGCTAAAACATGGCACCTAATTAATGTTGACAGACGACGACGACGACGACGACGACGACAGGCAGATGATGTCGCTGCTGTACATTGAAGCTTACTTTCGACGTTCTTACAAACCCCGAGTCATATAAAACATCATTGTACCGCGTATTCGTAATGTCGTATGGTACAGTTTTGCTTCCTTGGTATTCATTTGGTGGGGTCAGTTTTGAAGCGTAGTTACTCTTTTAGACTATAGATAATTCGTTGCATGAAACATACAAACAATAGGACAAATATCTGTTCTTAATCTTTTTTAAAAACTCCTAAGTACAAAAAATGTTCTTATTGTTTAGGATAGCAATCTTTGAGTCTTACTTATATATTTTTAAATAGGGAATATGCATAAAAAAATATTGATTTTTTTTATAGTTCGTCTGAAAGTGTACAAGAATAGAATACTGACAGTCAAAACAGAAGCACAGGTTCAATTCCCACCACGTACCAATTTAATAATTTATTTTATTCGATTTATTCGACGCTCTTACGGTGCAATAAAACATCGTGATGAAACCTGCACACTCTTGCAAAGAAATTCAAATTTTGTGTGTGAAGTCGACCAACCCGCACTGGGCCAGCTTGGTCTGCTAAGGCCTGATTCAGGGTAGGCTCGAACTCCTCGGTGGGGACGTATATGAGCAAAATAAAATTTCTTCTGTCATACGAATTTAGTCTGTCAGCTGATAAAAATAAAAGGGTTATCCGTTCGTCCCGTATGTCTGTCTGTTACTGGACTGTATCTCATGAACCGTAATAGGTAGACAGTTGAAATTTTTTACAGAGTGTGTAGTACTTTTGCCGGTATAACAACAAATAATAAAAGTAAATAAAAATTGTTGACTACCATACAAAAAACGTGATTTTTCTTTCTGTACCATATTATCTGTATTCCAGGCAACGTAGGCGTATCAGAGTTAGTGGGCGGCTTAGTGGAAGCGCTGGAGCGATTCTGCGCGGGGAGAGAAGAGGACGCCAAAGTGGAGAGAGAGCGAGACGCAAGACAACGGGTCAAGATGGAGCAGGACGAAGCGTACCAACAGTCCTTGGAAGCGGACAGGTCAGATTCATATAATTTCCGATTGAAACTGGATTTTTAGCAAAACCAAAACATACACACACACTCGAATGGAATTTGCAGTCTTCTATCCATTTTTGACAGCTTTCTCAGGTGGCAAGTGATATAAATTAAAAAATCAATATGTGGGGTCATCTCAAACACGGCCATCTGAATTCTGAACGCAAACTAAGCGAAGCTTATACTATGGGTATCAGACAGCTGATATGCATTACTTAAATAGATAAATAAATACATGCATGTAAGGTCCTTTTCAATAGAATCCGGTTATAACATAAACAAGACAAATTTTTGACACTAACTTTCCAAACCAGACTTTTATGAGTAAAAAATTAATATGGCCGTTTTACAAATTATTGAAAGCTTGGTCGGCCGAGTCCTTGAAACGTGAATATGATCAGGATTGATACTCAAATGTAAGTAATAGGGAATATGCATAAAAAATATATTAGTTTTTTTCATAATTCATCTGAAAGTATACAAAAATAGGATACTGACAGTCGAAACAGAATTGAAATTGATCGAAAAACAAACTAGATACAACATTATTAAACAAATATATCTGTCCCTCTTTTCATTATCAACGAAAACAAAATTTTCTATGGCGGATGTATGGCCCGCGTGACCCATTGGTCATGGTTGTTTGGTTGACGTCAATGGTCGTGTCGAACCTCTCTGTCTAACCATCAACTTTGAAGCCTTATAACTTTGCTTCTGAGCAAGATATTTGAAAAAATATTTTTTATGTGTTTATCTGGAACTTGAAATATTTCGATTAATGGATTTAAAAAAATGTGCACGTCCCTTTTACGGAGTAATCGTGTTTAAATTGGTTTGTTTACATTATTGCCAGATTTCATTGAAAGGGGCTTTATATGACCGAAAGGGCCGATTATGGGTCATATAACGATATTTTGCGTAGATAATAGCCAAGACTAGACCGACGGCCATAACGTGCTTCCGACTAAATCTTTAAAACAATCGGTTCTGTCCGTCTCACAAAGTGAGTTTTGTTTTAACACATTGTCCCCCACCGGGATTCGAACCCAAAACCTCTGTAATAAAAACCGAATAATCATCCGTGAGCCGCGGAAATTTTTATTTATTCTCGTTATAAAAACAAGTTTTCTATTTTATTTCTAGAGCCAAAGAAGAAGTAAAGAAACAACAAGAAATAGAAAGAAACCAAGAAATGGAAAGAGTAGAATCAGAAAGACAAATGGAGGAGGCGAGGAAAGCGGTGAGTTGAGCTTTTTTTCAATAGGGTATTTGCCTGTTCCTAAATTTACCATATTTAATTTACATATAGACTTTTTCTCGTAATAAGTATCCTATGTGTTAATCCAGGGTACAAACTATCTCTATTCCAAATTTATCCCAATCCGTTCAGTAGTTTTTGCGTGAAAGAGTAACAAACATCCATACATACAAACTTTCGCGTTTATAATATTACGCCTAAACTACTGAACGGATTTCGATAAAAATTAAAATGGAGTTAGTTTATACCCTTTTTACTGAAAAAAATATTATTACCACGGGAGAAATCTTGCGCCACGCGAGTGTTCCATATAAAAAATTATATTTTCACGACCGCCCAAAAAAAAATTGTAATGTGATGTTATTTATTATTCCATAACTTCTAAATGTTTGAACAGATTTGGATGTATAGGGAAGTAACACTGGCCATAATTTTTTTGCGGAGCAGTCGTGTTATTAATTTTTAAATGATAATTTATAACTAGCAGTCTGCCCGCGGCTACGCCCGAGTTGAGTAAGATTTTCCCGTGGGAATAAGACTTTTTCCCCTGAAAAGTATCCTTTGTGTTATTCCATGTTACAAACTATCTCCGTTCCAAATACCAATCAAATCTATTCAACAGTTTAAGCGTGAAAGCGGAACAAACATCCAAATATATTTCCACATTTATAATTAGTGTAATTCATAATTGTCAGGCGCAACGCGACAAAGCGGCGGCGAAGGTGCCTTCGGAGCCGGACCCGGGGAGCCCCGACGTGGCGCGGATCCGCGTGCGGCTGCCCCCCCCGCACGACACCAGCCTGGAGCGCCGCTTCCGCTCCACAGACACGCTGCAGGTTAACAGACACACCTCCCCACAATAAACATTCGCGGACCCGGGGAGCCCCGACGTGGCGCGGATCCGCGTGCGGCTGCCCCCCCCGCACGACACCAGCCTGGAGCGCCGCTTCCGCTCCACAGACACGCTGCAGGTTAACAGACACACCTCCCCACAATAAACATTCGCGGACCCGGGGAGCCCCGACGTGGCGCGGATCCGCGTGCGGCTGCCCCCCCCCGCACGACACCAGCCTGGAGCGCCGCTTCCGCTCCACAGACACGCTGCAGGTTAACAGACACACCTCCCCACAATAAACATTCGCGGACCCGGGGAGCCCCGACGTGGCGCGGATCCGCGTGCGGCTGCCCCCCCCGCACGACACCAGCCTGGAGCGCCGCTTCCGCTCCACAGACACGCTGCAGGTTAACAGACACACCTCCCCACAATAAACATTCGCGGACCCGGGGAGCCCCGACGTGGCGCGGATCCGCGTGCGGCTGCCCCCCCCGCACGACACCAGCCTGGAGCGCCGCTTCCGCTCCACAGACACGCTGCAGGTTAACAGACACACCTCCCCACAATAAACATTCGCGGACCCGGGGAGCCCCGACGTGGCGCGGATCCGCGTGCGGCTGCCCCCCCCCGCACGACACCAGCCTGGAGCGCCGCTTCCGCTCCACAGACACGCTGCAGGTTAACAGACACACCTCCCCACAATAAACATTCGCGGACCCGGGGAGCCCCGACGTGGCGCGGATCCGCGTGCGGCTGCCCCCCCCGCACGACACCAGCCTGGAGCGCCGCTTCCGCTCCACAGACACGCTGCAGGTTAACAGACACACCTCCCCACAATAAACATTCGCGGACCCGGGGAGCCCCGACGTGGCGCGGATCCGCGTGCGGCTGCCCCCCCCGCACGACACCAGCCTGGAGCGCCGCTTCCGCTCCACAGACACGCTGCAGGTTAACAGACACACCTCCCCACAATAAACATTCGCGGACCCGGGGAGCCCCGACGTGGCGCGGATCCGCGTGCGGCTGCCCCCCCCGCACGACACCAGCCTGGAGCGCCGCTTCCGCTCCACAGACACGCTGCAGGTTAACAGACACACCTCCCCACAATAAACTTTCGCGGACCCGGGGAGCCCCGACGTGGCGCGGATCCGCCTGCGGCTGCCCCCCCCCCCCGCACGACACCAGCCTGGAGCGCCGCTTCCGCTCCACAGACACGCTGCAGGTTAACAGACACACCTCCCCTCAATAAACATTCGCGGACCCGGGGAGCCCCGACGTGGCGCGGATCCGCGTGCGGCTGCCCCCCCCGCACGACACCAGCCTGGAGCGCCGCTTCCGCTCCACAGACACGCTGCAGGTTAACAGACACACCTCCCCACAATAAACATTCGCGGACCCGGGGAGCCCCGACGTGGCGCGGATCCGCGTGCGGCTGCCCCCCCCCGCACGACACCAGCCTGGAGCGCCGCTTCCGCTCCACAGACACGCTGCAGGTTAACAGACACACCTCCCCACAATAAACATTCGCGGACCCGGGGAGCCCCGACGTGGCGCGGATCCGCGTGCGGCTGCCCCCCCCGCACGACACCAGCCTGGAGCGCCGCTTCCGCTCCACAGACACGCTGCAGGTTAACAGACACACCTCCCCACAATAAACATTCGCGGACCCGGGGAGCCCCGACGTGGCGCGGATCCGCGTGCGGCTGCCCCCCCCGCACGACACCAGCCTGGAGCGCCGCTTCCGCTCCACAGACACGCTGCAGGTTAACAGACACACCTCCCCACAATAAACATTCGCGGACCCGGGGAGCCCCGACGTGGCGCGGATCCGCGTGCGGCTGCCCCCCCCGCACGACACCAGCCTGGAGCGCCGCTTCCGCTCCACAGACACGCTGCAGGTTAACAGACACACCTCCCCACAATAAACATTCGCGGACCCGGGGAGCCCCGACGTGGCGCGGATCCGCGTGCGGCTGCCCCCCCCGCACGACACCAGCCTGGAGCGCCGCTTCCGCTCCACAGACACGCTGCAGGTTAACAGACACACCTCCCCACAATAAACTTTCGCGGACCCGGGGAGCCCCGACGTGGCGCGGATCCGCCTGCGGCTGCCCCCCCCCCGCACGACACCAGCCTGGAGCGCCGCTTCCGCTCCACAGACACGCTGCAGGTTAACAGACACACCTCCCCACAATAAACATTCGCGGACCCGGGGAGCCCCGACGTGGCGCGGATCCGCGTGCGGCTGCCCCCCCCGCACGACACCAGCCTGGAGCGCCGCTTCCGCTCCACAGACACGCTGCAGGTTAACAGACACACCTCCCCACAATAAACATTCGCGGACCCGGGGAGCCCCGACGTGGCGCGGATCCGCCTGCGGCTGCCCCCCCCCCCGCACGACACCAGCCTGGAGCGCCGCTTCCGCTCCACAGACACGCTGCAGGTTAACAGACACACCTCCCCACAATAAACATTCGCGGACCCGGGGAGCCCCGACGTGGCGCGGATCCGCGTGCGGCTGCCCCCCCCCGCACGACACCAGCCTGGAGCGCCGCTTCCGCTCCACAGACACGCTGCAGGTTAACAGACACACCTCCCCACAATAAACATTCGCGGACCCGGGGAGCCCCGACGTGGCGCGGATCCGCGTGCGGCTGCCCCCCCCCGCACGACACCAGCCTGGAGCGCCGCTTCCGCTCCACAGACACGCTGCAGGTTAACAGACACACCTCCCCACAATAAACATTCGCGGACCCGGGGAGCCCCGACGTGGCGCGGATCCGCGTGCGGCTGCCCCCCCCGCACGACACCAGCCTGGAGCGCCGCTTCCGCTCCACAGACACGCTGCAGGTTAACAGACACACCTCCCCACAATAAACATTCGCGGACCCGGGGAGCCCCGACGTGGCGCGGATCCGCGTGCGGCTGCCCCCCCCGCACGACACCAGCCTGGAGCGCCGCTTCCGCTCCACAGACACGCTGCAGGTTAACAGACACACCTCCCCACAATAAACATTCGCGGACCCGGGGAGCCCCGACGTGGCGCGGATCCGCGTGCGGCTGCCCCCCCCGCACGACACCAGCCTGGAGCGCCGCTTCCGCTCCACAGACACGCTGCAGGTTAACAGACACACCTCCCCACAATAAACATTCGCGGACCCGGGGAGCCCCGACGTGGCGCGGATCCGCGTGCGGCTGCCCCCCCCGCACGACACCAGCCTGGAGCGCCGCTTCCGCTCCACAGACACGCTGCAGGTTAACAGACACACCTCCCCACAATAAACATTCGCGGACCCGGGGAGCCCCGACGTGGCGCGGATCCGCGTGCGGCTGCCCCCCCCGCACGACACCAGCCTGGAGCGCCGCTTCCGCTCCACAGACACGCTGCAGGTTAACAGACACACCTCCCCACAATAAACATTCGCGGACCCGGGGAGCCCCGACGTGGCGCGGATCCGCGTGCGGCTGCCCCCCCCGCACGACACCAGCCTGGAGCGCCGCTTCCGCTCCACAGACACGCTGCAGGTTAACAGACACACCTCCCCTCAATAAACATTCGCGATTTTTACACATTAATAAATATATTTGTCACAGTAAGATTGTTCATCGTTAGTTTATAATCTGACTCGCGAGATTATAAATTGACGTAAAGTTGTGAACCTTTTATGGCCTTGGGTGACTCGCCGGATTTCTTCGGATTCACGAATCGTTAACGCCATCTATCGAAGATTTATGAACTATTTGTTTTTGTTTTTGATTGGCTGTCGGAAAATCCCCCGTTATCACAATTTACGGGTTTGTTACCACGATTATTATTATTACCTCGATATTTCGGATCCGTTGCACGCTGTCTACTCGTCGGGAGGAGCACAGAGTTCTATGAAATAATGTTAAATAAATTTGTACTGCACTGGAGGGGGATATCCTTGTGATTATTTCGTTTTTAGCAATTTATCATTTCTGTTCCAGGCGTTATTAGATTTCCTCGCGTCAAAAGGTTTCCCCCCAGAGAACTACAAAGTCATCTCTAGCTGGCCTAGAAGAGACGTGAGTACACTTTATTAATATTATATGTATTTTAATGTGTTTTTGTAGTAATATCTACAACACGACAGAATGAAGATTAGTTTCACACAATGATTTATTTAAAATCTATCAAATACGCAGCAACCATGGCGTCATAAATTGTGTCATGCTTGTCGACTAGCTGTAATTCTCATATCAACAAAAGAAAACTAAATAAATAATAGAACTATAAAAATAATGGTCTCAATTTTAAAAGCCTAACTATTTTATTTTAATACTTCTTTTAATAATAATATTCTTAATATTCTTTCCTTCTTCCGTATATTTGTCTACTTTGAAAATATTAATTTCAATTAATTTATCGATGGTATGATTTTTCCTCCGAGATGGTATGATGATTAAATTCCGTGGCAGCACTGGAGTTGGTTATGTTAAAGTCGGGTTATTAAAGGTTAACAACTTTTTTTTATAATATTCAGTTTAAAAACCATAATAGCTAAAATATTTAAAAAAAGTAATTTCACCTCTTATTTTATCATTAAACAGTATGTAATTTTACTTAATAAATAAATAAACGAAATAATGGCTCCGTAGCCCAGGTGGTAGTGTATCCGCCTCCGACGCTCAGGGTCGCGGGTTCGAATCCCGCCCAGGGCAAACATTCGTGTGATGAGCACTTGTGTTTGTCTTGTGTCTGGTTGTTGTTTATCTATATAAGTATGTATTTATCTATTTATGTATTGTATATCAGCTGTTTGGTACCCATAGTACAAGCTCTGCTTAGTTTGGGATCAGATGGCCGTGTGTGAAAATGTCCCAACATATTTATTTTATTTTATTTATTGATTATTGAAAAGTTTTTTAAAGTTTTAATTTGTCAGAGATCATCCTATAGTAACCCAAGTATAATAAATTTCAAAAAATATATTTTATTTTATGTTAATTAAAAAAAAAATTATAAGCACGTTATTTTTTCAGTTAACGACAGAATCTCCGAGCAGTACGCTGCGCGACCTGAAGCTGTTCCCCCAAGAGACGGTGATGCTCGAGGAGCGGTGAAATGCGCCCCCCCGCCGGCCCGCCACCCCCCTCGCTTCACCCTTCAACTCCCATACAAGTCACGCCGAGAACCGAACCCAGACCGCTCGCAAGGCTGCGGGAAATGCACGTTACTCTAGGGACGATGACTATTTTCTGTCTTTGTCTATCAGGTAGATTAAATCGTCTGCTACTAATCTTTTTGTTTTTTACAAAATGTGCTAAATTCAAGAACAGTCAAATGCCTTATTATATTGTTGATATCTTCGACATAAAATAAAATGTTGTTTTAGTGTGTGCTCCTTGTGAGCCCTAAAAAGCTCTGCTGCGTGAAGTTGTGTGTGTATCTTCGACATAACTCATCTCGTCCAAGTCAGCCTGTAGACGTCCACTGCTGGATCTCCCTCCAGGTATAGATCTCCACAATGGCCACCAGCTGCAAATCGCGACCTTGGGCAGATCATTACACCTCTTCTGCCCACGCTATTCGTGATTTTTTTTCGCCTCGGCAGCCGTGAGTTCTACAGGCAATGTGCCCCTTTTAGTGACTGCATGTGTTGGGAATTTTGGCTTGCCAGTTTTGATTGAAAACCGATGATCGGTTCTAATCATAAAGAGTTTACAGAACGGCCACTCCCGCCTCCTTCAAAAATAATTACGTCATCTTGCCAGATTCACTCTCTCACTCACTCTTTGGGCAAACGCTATGGAACACTGTTCGCACACTGTTTGGGAACTGCGTGGCAACGCCTATAAACTATATACGTCAATGTGTGCGTGCTTGAAATAGGGGATCGGACTACTTTTTTTTTTATAAATCCAAACTTCTTAGTTTCTGCTATCGAATACTAAAAGAGTTTTTGCTCTATCTTTAAAATTGACCGAGTTATAAAGGTTTGAAATTCAAGATTAGACAGAGAGGCACATACCCACTTGTGACGTCATTTGTTAGTAACGCCATATAATCTCCATACAAAAAATTGTTTTTGAAAGACATATTGAAACTTTAAAAAATCACTGTAAACCTTCAACCGATTCTGTTTTTTTCTTCGCGAATCGTCTGCTACTAATCTATGTTTTAAAAATAATTCATAAAATGTGGTAAATTTAGGAACAGCTCGATCCCCTATTTACGTTTGGCGTTTTGTTCAGAGTGGACTCTCTGCCTGGGCCCCGCGCCGCGCCACCTACTTTCTGTTAAAACTAAGCACTTCAAATGTCGTATACATGTTATACAACTGTAATATGGCCGCGTTTCGCGAGAGATATACCAACCAACCGCTATCATAGGGATGAACATGGATTTAAACCACACGTAGAACTTCAATTTTTTGTTTTCGTTTCGTAATCGGCTTATTACGTCCCCGACGAG